>ML781974.1:132466-168064 GCA_009831015.1 Picea engelmannii | reverse complement strand
AACTACCAAAAAAAAAAAAAAAAAAAAAATCTTTCACCAAACCAGGAGACCCTGAGAGTAAAATTTCCCCAGTGGAGTCGCCAATTCTGTTGTGGGGTATTCTACCCTACGGACTAATAAGCTAGGGCTCTAAACTTATACGCAGATCATGACCCTTAAGATTTAACTTTGAACCTTCTACCCAAAATCTCAACCCCTTTTCAAGCAAACAATGGTGAATCGACTCACCTTTTTAATGATGATTGAAGTAGATCCTCCGTTGAGCCTTCTATTTCCTTGCTGCTGCTGCCCCTTCTACAAAGCTTCCTGCAATCAAGGTAAGACTACACATGCATGCTACTAATCTACTGGAGGGTTAGAAATAACACATAAATCAAATAACATAGATGAGATTCATGAACTTGGGATGGGAAAAGCATCTTTTTCATTAGTCTCAAAATGAATCACTTACAATGAGTTCTGAGACTGGCCACCGTTCCTCGATCCTGATCTTGGGCTCCTCCTCTTCTTTTGTCCTCCAACTGCTGCAACATGAAGTTCTCCTGAATCTTGAGGCAAAGCTAAAGGGTGGGGACAATAATGGACTTGGCAATTTGGCAGAGTTTCTTTGCTATCCTTTTTCCTCCTTTGAATAGTACCCCTACCCCTCCTTTTATAGGTTAGAAGGAGCTAGGGTTTTAGGCGAACTCTCGGCCATGCATGGCGGAGAGTTTTAGTTAACTGACAAAAAGCCTCGTGTCCCGGTGGAAACTTTCCTGATTTATTGCTTTGTTAGGTACCCGCGGGCTGTTTTGGATTAGCCCGCGGATGCCCGCGTGCAGTAAAAGGACAACAAGCGGTTGCCCGCGCCCAGTGAGAATTTAAGGCGCGGGTTGCTTGTTTTGAATGGTTTTTTGAGGATTTGTTCAGCATGGCTTTGTCTAGGAAGAGGCATGAGTTGGCCTGATGCCAGGTAAACCTGTATGGTGCATTTTAGGGTTATAACAGAACAATAAATATAAGGAGAAAGTAAAGATTGAGCTTGACAGAGTGTTGGAAGATGGGATTATAGAACCTATGGAGGAATCAGAGTGGATTAGCCCTATGGTGGTACAAGATAAGAAGACAGGATAGATTAGGATCTGAATAGATCTCAGAAAGCTAAACGATGCCTATTTACATGACCCCTTCCCTACGCCATTCACCGACGAAGTGTTAGATAATGTGGGAGGCTAGGAAGTATATTCTTTTACAGATGGATTTTCAAGATACCACCAAATCCAGATTGCCAAGGAAGATCGCCACAGGACTACATTTACAACAGAATGGGGATCCTATCAGTATATAGTGATGTCATTTGGATTGAAGAATTCCCCAACCATGTTTTCTAGGGTGGTGGTCAAAGCATTCAAGGAGTTCTTGGATAATCTTCTAGAAGCATATTTTGATGATTGGACTGTTTTTAGCTTATTGAAAAATCATATTGAATGTATAAAGCTAATGTTGGATAAATGCAGGCAGTGTCAAATTGCCTTGAATCTGAATAAATGCATCTTCTTCTCACCATTTCGAGTGTTGTTAGGTCATATAGTATGCAAGCAGGGATTGTTGGTCGACCCATCTAAAATTGCCATTATAGTTGATCTACCCCCTCCTACTTCAGTCAAACAGTTGCGCATTGTTCTAGGACACATAAGATATTACAGGAAGTTCATTAAAGGATATTCCTAGATTACAGCACCCATGGAGAAGCGTTTGAAGAAGGATTGTCAATTCAATTGGACAGAAGAATGCCAGCAAAGTTTCGACACACTGAAACAAAAAATTGTTACTACGTTGATTCTGGTCTTCCTAGATTGGACCAAGGAGTTTCATGTACATGTCAATGCATCTTCTATTGCATTAGGAGTTGTGTTAGCACAACCGGGAATAGGAGATATCGACCACCCGTTATATTTTTCTAGCAGGAATCTATCAACAGCAGAGGTCAACTACACCACCACTGAGAGAGAAGGGTTAGCCATGGTGTACGCGCTGCAAAAATTCCACCACTACTTGTTGGGAGGACACTTTAAAATGTTTACTGATCACTCTACGCTAAAATACCTAGTCAACAAGCCAGTGTTGGGGGGAATAATATACAGATGGCTTCTACTGTTTCAAGAATATGACTTTGTGATCATAGTAAAACCAGGAAGAATGAACAAAGGTCTTGACTACTTGTCGAGGTTGGAACATGGAGAAGAGGCAACTAGTTTGGAGGATACACTATCAGATGCACAGTTACTGGCCATTAGAAATATTGATGACCACTTCGCAGAGATAGTCTAGTTCCTGTCAACAGGAATGGCCCCTAGCCAGTACACAATTCCTCAGAAGAAACAGCTAGTAGTGCATGCTGCAGATTTTTCACTTATAGTTGGACAGCTATACAATATGGGACTTGATGAGATATTGAGAAGATGTGGTATGGAGGCAGAATGACCGATGATCGTCATGGAAGATCATGAAGGCATCGCAGGAGGACATTACGTAGGGAAAGAAACTACGTAGAAGGTGCTTAGAGTTGACCTTTGGTGGACTACCTTACACATAGATGCTAAAGACTATTATAGAGCCTGTGATGTATGCCAAAGAGTTGGGAAACCACCCAGAAGAGATGAAATTCCACTAGCACCATAGCTGACCCTACAATCATTTGAGAAATGGGCCATTGACTTCGTGGGACCTATAAACCCACCAGGAAATCACACAGGAGCAAGATACATAATTACAACAATAGAATACTTGACCAGATGGGTCAAAGCAAGAGCAGTTAAGGACTGTAGTGCAAATACAGATGCATGCTTTATATTTGATGACATCATAACTAGGTTTGGATGCCCAAAGATCCTTATGAGTGATCAAGGCACACATTTCATAAATAAAACTGTTGAAGCCCTGACTGATGAATTTGCAATCCACCATCAGAAGAGCACACCCTAACATCCACAAGCAAATGGGACAGTGGAAGCATTCAACAAGATCATGGAGACAGTGCTGATGAATATTTGCAGTGTGAATAGGGATGATTGGGATTTAAGAGTACCAGCAGTACTTTGGGCCTATAGAACCACTTGCAAGAAGTTAACAATGCAGACCCCCTTCAAGTTGGTTTATGGTCTCGAAGTCGTTGTGCCAATGGAATATCTGGTACCAAGCCTAAGAATTGTTGCCTTTACCAATATGGATGACACTCGCACTGTTCAAGAGAGGCTTTCATAGTTGGTCGAATTAGAGGAAGACAGATTCATTGCAGGATTTCATCAGCAGGTACAAAAGGAAAGAGAGAAGGCCTACCACGACAGGCGCATCAAGAAGTAGGCATTTAGACAAGGTGATCTAGTACTGGTATATGAAAGTAAGTTCATCAAACATCTTGGAAAGTTCATAATGCATTGGCTCATGCCATATGAGATCGTCTATGTTACAGAAGGAGGAGTTTCATAGTTGAAGACTTTGAAGGGAGAATGGAAGGAAGGATTAGTGAATGGGAGCTGGTTGAAGTTGTACTACGACAACCAGTTGCCTCGCAGCTCCAAGTAAAATCATAAGGAAAAGGGTCTAGGTACCAGGTGCAGTTGAAAATAGGTACCAGACACAGAAAATATAGTCTGCATAGGGAAGGAGAGGAGGCATAGAGTAGAAAGTAAAGGCTGCACTGCGCAGTTTGAAGTCGAAGTAAAATGGAAGAGTCAGTTCTGAAGTGCCTCAGGACGAGTCATAGATGAGTGTTGGGGGCATGTTGGCCCTTGGTTACGGAAGTAAGCAAATATCAAGGAAGAAAAGGCAAAACGATAACTTTGCAGAAGACACAGTGACTGTTACTGGGTCGAAGTGAACAAAAGAGTAGAAAAGACTGAGTGAAGTCCAAGAAAGCAAGTCGTTGGATGAGGAAATCGAGGATGATAGGTAAGAAAGGAAGAAGGATTGTGGACAACTCAGCAAGCGGAAAAATCCATCATTAGATGCTTTGGAGCACCGCACGAGAAGGATGGAAAGACAGGCTGGCAAAGCCCTGAAAATGTGGGTCAAGTTGACCTAGGGGTTTTGGTATCTAGGGTTTTGACACCTAGGTTTCGACCTAAGGATGTCGGTGAGTGATTGTAATGTATAAATAAGAACCTATATGAGGGAGGAGGGTTGGTTCGAGTTGGTGAGATCTAGTTGTATTGACATGAGTGATTATTGTTGTGAGAGAGAGAAGAGCTAAGTACGAGAGCCTTTTGGTATTGTAAGATCTTCAACTAGGTGCGAAGATCAACCTTGCAACTGGGTGTGCAGGGAGGGGAGAGATCGAAAGAAGAGGAGAGAAGATCTATTGGTTAAGAGCACAAATTAGAATTGTATGCTTTCATCTTAATATATCATAAAGAATAGTTTTGTGGATGTATCCCTAGAGAGAGGGTGAACCACGTATATTTTGTGTTATGTGTGATTGATGCTCTATTCTTTCCATTTGATACATTGTTATTGCAATATTGTGATACATATGATAAGATGTATGTAATAGATCTAAGATGATAAGTGATATATGCATGTTGTATTGTTCTAGTATTAGATCATTTGATAATTCCCTTGGTTGTAGACATCTTTGTCCTGCAACCCCCCCATAGCTTCTTCGGGTGAGATTGCATTTGCTTCGTAGGTGTAGCCGAAAGGGCTAGTAGTTAGGGCTTGTTGGTGCACTCTTGGAGATGAACCCTGGGTCTGCCCCTATGCCAACAGAGTGGATTGTTTATGGTTTGAATGTTTTTGTTATTGCATATGTGACATATGACTGGTAAATTATTATGTTGATTTTGGATTGCTAACATGTTTTTGATGATGGATGCAGACTGGCGATATCTTGTTAATCATACTCACATTTGGAGTAAAGGGGCCATGCATGACAAATAGAGATATTGAGGGAGAGGTGTGGCAACATCCTTGCCACAGCCTATTATCACTCTCGTCGTGGCTCAAACTGTAGGTTAACAATTACCTAGTTCGAGAGATCCACGATGTCGTGAGGGAATATTGCGATAGCAACTCACGATGATTCTAAGGGATGTGCAATAAGGCAGGGTCCTTATTCCTTAGAGGCCCTTAGTCTTCCACAAGGTTACCTGATAGAGTATTGACTCCAGGGGTTTGACGTCTACCAAAATCAATCAAAAGGTGAGTGGCACCCTTAGAGCACGTAGTGCGTCTTGAAGGGCATGTCGCATAGATGGAACATGAATGAAGGCGAGTGGAACCCTTGGAGAATGTAGTGCGTCTTGAAGGGAACGTCGTGGTTTTAACACTGGTGAGTCAATGAACCTAGGTACCTAGAAAACAATCTCTCATTTTGACCTGGTCAGCCTTAAGATAATTGTTGCATGAGTAAAGTTAAAAATTATAAAATTTCCCTTAAAAACAATTATTGTTGAGCCTAAAGAATTTAAATCCTAGGTCTAAGTAGGTATTGCGAACTAAAATTTAATTAAGCGAGTAATAAAGGGGGGGGTGAAGAAAATGGGGGTGAAAATTAAATAAATAAATTTAATGAAGAATTAAATTATTTAAAAGATTAATTTTTGGCTAAGTACAAACCCTGCTAATTTAGAACTTAGACCAAAAAGGGGAAACTTAAATACAAAAGGAATGTGGAACATAGAACGGAATCTAGTATAGATAAATTTCTAATTCTGAACTCAACAAAGCTTTAAGAAATGCGTCAATCATTAAGGGAATGTAAGGGAATAAAGGGACATCGAGGAGCGCTTTTAGGAACTCTTTTAGGTGGGTGAGGGAAATTGGCATATTAAATTAATTAATTAAATGAATTTCTAGTGCAACTAAGGGATCGGGTGACAAGTGTACGGGGGAGAATTTTCCTAATAATAAATTAATAAAAAGAATTACTATGCATTTGGCAACAAGTCACTAAGAAAACTCTATAAAAGGAATGGCAGGGAAGAGGAATTGGGGACGTCTGGTAGGTGTAAGGTTACGCTGCCGATATTTTTCTTGACTGATTTTTCTTGTGGGAGTTGGGATGCCCAACTTGGATAGAGAGTGGTAGCTCAACCTTGTGAGGCGAGCTGGGAGCTAGCTTTCTCTGGTTGCGTGTGTGGCCCCTTTGTGGCTCAGGGGGCTCAAGGGGAAGAAGAGTACCCCTAACATTGGTTGGGAGGTACCAGTGAGGTCTCAGCGATTAGCAAGTAGAAGAAAGGATTATTTCCAGGGAGCGAGGAGGATCGCCAACCACCGAAGAAATCAACAGGACAACATTGGTTACGGTAATCCTGTTTAAGATGCCATTGTATTAAAATTTAGTTTTATGTCGTATGATATCGTATAAGCGTGATAACTTTAATGGTGCCATGTCTGTACAATTTTACCTCCTTTGACCACCTAGATATCGCGTACTTACCCCCTTTTTTTTTATATACTAAGAGGTCCTTGGTCAATCCACCCTCTTCACTTATTTTTTTAGTTGGCCCTTCACCTTTAGTAGAATAATCCCTAACTAGTTATGATATTTTATTTTGTCCAACCATGCACAGTATTGTTTAGCACATCATTTAAGTGGGCCTGAATGCATAACATTGATGTGTGGCAAGCATTGGAATTGTTGTGCTACAATGAAGGATAAATGCTCTTGCGCAATAATTATTCTCTATTGATGAATGATCTAGTTAATAATTGATTGTTTTTCATCCACGCCTTAATGAAAATAATTTTACCTTGCGCCTTCTCTTATGGCTTCACATAATGGATTTAGTAATTAAACTTTACTTGCACCATTGAATGTAATTGGGAATGATGGGTTATCAACCCTTACTTGCGCCATCAAATGTTATTATATGATGGTTGACAACTAGATCTTTGTTACGCCTTTGATTAATGGGGTTATCGATTGATTTAGAATTGGTTACCTTTGCGCCCTTAATTGTTATTCAAGTGTGTTGGGTTCTCTATGGTATTCTCTTACGCCTGGTGAGTTTTAATCGAAGTCTCTTGCGTCTTGAATCATTGAAGTGAAATTGATGGGTTCTTTGAATAGAAGGATCGTGCGCAGTTCAATGGTATGATGTATTGCTAGTCGAGGATTCAGACCACAAGTGCGCATCGATTATTAATGTGTTCCTTGGTGTAGACATTAGTTCCTTGCGCGAGATGGAATTTTATTATGACTAATGATGGAATTTTGCATTGGGGGTGTGCACCTCAAATTTAACTGATAATGCTTTGCACTTGGGATTTAATGCTCCTAATGTGTCGTGTGATGGTTTAATCATGTGCCACATGTAATCGTGGTAGAATATTGATGGATTGATAAATTTTAGTATCGTTGTCTTTATTATTGGTGATGTATATTTCCTAACGCAACATTAAAGAAAAGAAAGAAAGAAAAATTATTTGTTGTATTGACGCTTCTGTGGTAGTAACGACGGGGTTGTTACATTGCATCAAACTTTCTTCTTTTTTTCTTTCAGGTTCTATATTGTATATACAATGTATGTGTGTCATAGTTGTGATGAAAAATCCCTCTTTTCGTTCATTGTTTAATCAACACCATAAAAACATGTCCTTGTAGTACTAGATGCAGGAACATGTGTGTGGAATGAATTTTAAAAGGAACAACGAAAAGACATTGTACTAGGACTAGACATAGGAAACAATGACCTATGAATGGGGTCAACGCTGAATTTTTTTCAAATTTTTTTTGTATGCACTAAAATTTGACACGGATAGACTATTCACATGCCTTAATGATATGGGCGGGTTTTTGGACTCAAATTTGACTCACACGCCTATTTGTTTCCATCATCAATTCATCATGTAAACCATAAACCCTATTTTTATTTCAAAGTACACAAACTGGTTGACACAAGTTTTAAGTTTGCATTATCCTTTCAGGTTATACATTGTATATACAATGTATGTGTGTCATAGTTGTGATGAAAAATCCCTCTTTTTGTTCATTGTTTAATCAACACCATAAAAATATGTCCTTGCAGTACTAGATGTGGGAACATGTGTTAGGACTAGACATGGGCAACATTGACCTTTGAATGGGGCCAACATTGAAATTTTTTCAAATTGTTTCTGTATGCACTAAAATTTTACATGGATAGACTATTTGCATGCCTTAACTATATGGGAGGGTTTTCAAAACTCAAATTTGACTCACAACCCACTTGTTTCCATCATCAATTCATCATGTAAACCATAAACCCTATTTTTCTTTCAAAGTACACAAATTGATTGACACAAGTTTTAAGTTTGCATGAACCTTTCTTCATTTTTATTTTAGGTTCTACATTATATATACAATGTATGTGTGTCATAGTTGTGATGAAAAATCCCTCTTTTAGTTCATTGTTTAATCAAAACCATAAAAATATGTCCTTGCAGTACTATATGTGGGAACTTGTGTGTCGAACAAATTTTAAAAGGAACAATGAAAAGACATTGTACTAGGAATAAACATGGGAAAAAGTGACCTGTGAATGGGGCCGACATTGAATTTTTTTTCAAATTGTTTATGTATGCATTGAAATTTGACATGGATATACTATTCACATGCCTTAATGATATGGGAGGATTTCTAGACTCAAATTTAACTCACACACCCACTTGTTTCCATCGTCAATTCATCATGTAAAGAATAAACCCTATTTTTCTTTCAAAATACACAAATTGGTTCACACAAGTTTTAAGTTTGCATCATCCTTTCTTCATTTTTCTTTCAGGTTCTACATTGTATATAGAATGTATGTGTGTCATAGTTGTGATGAAAAATCCTTCTTTTCATTCATTATGGTGTCATGGTAGTGTCATATTTAAATATGCATGAATTGATGATATGGGAGGTTTTCCAAACTCAAAGGTGACTCGCACACCCACTCTACATATCTGATCACGACGTCGTTTTGTTCGAACTTTCTCGGATTAATGTTGCGGTGCATGGAACTCCCAACAATATACCCATCATCATGGTCATGCTCTTTATTTTCATCACCTATGTTGTATAAAACCAGCATCATGCCAATTAGGCCCATGTGTTTGGTGGAAACAAGAAGATGCTAGAGGGAATTTTATATTTAAATAATGATTTCATACTAAAAGTCTTTAATTTATGAAGAAAATAAGTACTTAGATGAGAGCAAAAAATAAAGACAAGAAATAATTGATGAAGCTTGTGCAATTTATATCAAATAGTACTTGTTTATCGATGTTATTACATGTCCTTGTAGTACTAGATGTGGGAACGTGTGTGTCGAATGAATTTTAAAAGGAACATTGAAAAGACATTGTACTAGGACTAGACATGGGCAACAGTAACCTGTGAATGGGGCCAACGTTGAAATTTTTTCAAATTGTTTCTATATGCACTAAAATTTGACATGGATAGACTATTCACATGCCTTAACAATATGAGAAGGTTTCTAGACTCAAATTTTACTCACACACCCACTTGTTTCCATCAGCAATTCATCATGTAAACCATAAACCCTATTTTTCTTTCAATGTACACAAATTGGTTGACACAAGTTTTAAGTTTGCATTAGCCTTTCTTCGTTTTTCTACCAGGTTCTACATTGTATATATAATGCATGTGTGTCATAGTTGTGATGAAAAATCCCTATTTTAGTTCATTGTTTAATAAACACTATAAAGTATGTCCTTATAGTATTAGATGTGGGAACGTGTGTGTCGAACAAATTTTAAAAGGAACAACGAAAATACATTTTACTAGGACTAGACATGGGCAACAGTGACCTGTGAATGGGGCCAACATTGAAATTTTTTCAAATTGTTTATGTATGCACTAAAATTTGACATGGATAGACTATTTACATGCCTTAACGATATGGGAGGGTTTATAGACTCAAATTTGACTCACACACTCACTTGTTTCCATCTTCAATTCATCATGTAAAGTATAAACCCTATTTTTCTTTCAAAGTACACATATTGGTTGACACAAGTTTGAGTTTGCATCAGCCTTTTTTCATTTTTCTTTCAGGTTCTACATTGTATATACAATGTATGTGTATCATAGTTGTGATGAAAAATCCCTCTTTTCGTTCATTTTTTAATCAACACTGTAGAAATATGCATGTCGAGATGGTGTTGTATAAATGTCACATCTAAATTTCTTTGTTTTCTTTCACCTACATAAAAAAAAAATGGTTGGTATTCCATTGATAACAACTTCCATTGAGAAATAATTCTTGGAAGTAAGTTTCCTTCAAGTTTCCACTCCATTTTTAAGTCATGAGTGCACAGATTGTAAGGAGGCTCTATGTTAGATCTACGCGAGGAAGGAGGATTTAGCGAGGTGTGCACAGATCTCCTATCCTATGCAGAGTAGGATTTTGATAGCTCTGTGTTGTAAACAGATTGACTGGAGCTAATAAAGAAGAAGATTTGGTGGACGTATCCCCAGGGTGGGGGTGAACCACGTAAATCTATGTGTTATGTTATCTGCTCTGACTTGATGTGTTTATCTCTTGCTAAGTGCTTTGATATATTTAGACAGATCTACTTATGTTTTGTGCTTCATTAGATGTGTATGGATAGTAGATCTGATATATATGAATATGCTTAGTGTTGATTTACTGTATCTGATCTATTTTACTTTTGCTAAGTGCTAAATTACCTTAGATATAAGTGAATGCTACAAAGCTCTGTGACATCTGTGAAGTATAACAAGGGTAGGATATTGATGAATGATTGATGATAAGTGCTTCATAAGAGATATAATCACATATATGTGTCCCAGCTAAGGTTGCAGACACATGAGTCTCGCAACCACCCCTGCCTCTACCTCAGGTGAGACTTCATCTGCCTCGTAGGTGTTGCCGAAAGGGCCAGTAGTTAGGGTTTTGTTGGTGCGTTGTTGTAGCATTGAACCCTAGTTCTGCCCCTATGCCAACAAATGGTTATGTTGTCGGGACTGAAACTGTGATTGCTAGGAACTAAGGGAGAAGAAGCTTTGTGCAAAGATTCATCCTGAAATTGTGAAAGCTCTATGCATGGATTTGTGCCCTAGTGCGCAGTATTTTACTTGATCTAAAAAGATCTGTGCTGAAAAGAGAAGGCTAGATCTGAAGAAAAGAAGCGAGATCTGAACACTTTTTCTCTAAGAAAAGTAAAAGTGGAAGTTTCTGAAGAAAAGAGGTAAGATCTGTAAGCTCAGTGCTCTGATAAAGGTAAGAATAGTTAAAAAAAAATAGATCTAAAAGCTTTGTGCTCTGTAGAAGTAACATAAGTGAAATTTTTTGTTTCTAGAGCATGGATCTAGGTATGTTTGATAGACTTTGTCCTAGCTTGAAAACTAGGGCATTAATAGATGAAAGAAAGTTTGAAATGAATAGATCTGATAGATATGGTATACCTATGCATAGAAAGAATGTTTGGACTAATAAATGGATGCAATATCCTAGAAAGAATTTTTTGCAGGCTAGCTACCATGATCCTGGTGTGTAGTACAGAAGAAGTTGGGGATCATTTAAGAGAAAGAGAGGATTAACCCTATGTTACAGTTGGATAAGACCGAGACATATTGCTAAGGAATTTCCTGGTGGGAGATCTAGTTGTCTCTGTTGCAAAGCCTTGGACCACAAAGTATTGGAATTCCCTAGAATGATTGCTAAGATTGAAGGCATGAATCTGAATGAAGAAAACCCTAAGGCAGATCCAAAAATAGAAGAACCCCAGAGAGAATCAGAAAAGATATTACTACAGATGAAAGACACCTTGAATGACCACCGACATGTTAGATTATCAGAGGTATTTAACGAAAAAGAATGCATTGAGGTAAGAATAAGAGACTTCGACAATGACTGTGTTCTGGATGAGGAAACACAGGTGAATGTTATGACAGAGAGAACTTGGGAAGCTATAGGAAGGCCTACTATGATCCCTTCACTAAGCAGAATAGGGTTATTCAGAGGGAAACTGGTAAACCTATGTGGAAGGCTCACTCATATATGTATGAATGTCAATGGAACTTCGACAGAGGAAGATTTTGAGATTATATAATTTATTGAGGACAACGCCCCGTTTACTATGTTACTTGGACAACCTTGGATTGAAAGAGATCAAGCCAGGAAGAAGGAAGAAAAAAAGGTTTTAGAATAGCAGAGACAAGAGTTAAAATATTTCATGACCAGAAGGATCGTGAAGTTGATTGAGGAACAGGAGAACAAATCAAAGCTATTTGACACTAGAAGCCCAGATGTCAAGGCTGCAAAAGCATTAGGGGACTCACGGAATATTGGAGTATCTGTATCAGATATAGACGAAGTAGTACCCCTAAGTCTTGGGAAAGAACCTTAGTAGCACGAAGTGACTATGCCCAAAGAAAATAAGAATCAGAATGGGAAAAGAACTACCGAAACTAAGCTCACGGGGAAGAAGGCTAGAAAACTAAGTAAAAAGAGAGCTAATATTGACAGGCTACAGAGGGTTCCAGAGGGAACCTCTCAGAAAGAAAATTTGCAAAATTGGAGCATCATCGGGATATCATAACAACAACATGGGTCACTTCTCCATGGCGAAGCACTATAGCCATTGGAGGCCGATATATCCGTTCGACTGTCGCTCCGAACAAATCGAAAAGCATTGATAGCTCATCACCAGACCATTATACCACGCCACAACAGACAAAACAAGAGTTAATGAATCCCCATATCCGTTACAAACGATATGTTACAGAGTTACTTACTTATTCCATCGCCCCATGCACGGAAGACACTTTTGCTAATTGCAAATTTGAGTCCGCAGACTACATGAATTGTGAACAATGATTACTCCACTCTTACTCTCTACCCTATTATAGTACCTACGTTACTTTGAGAACTCGATATATTGATCCTGAGCATATATGTTCGATGAATTTAGTGCAACTGAAGAATCTATAAGAGAGGTACTCGCTAGCCTCGGAGTTGAAAGAGTCATGTCAGAGAGAGGATTGTCTATAGGTTTACAGGAATCATCGACGAGAGGAGTACAAGCTTCCCCGTCGACTACTCGAGCAGGAACATCCCAAGCCGGCGCAAAAAGAAGAACCAAACATAAAGACGATATGGCCAACATGAAGTTGGTTCCATCCATCCTACCTTATTAAATACCACTTATGAGTGGTGCGATCAACAGAAACAGTGTGCCTAGAGACTTTGAGTACACTCTAGTCATGGTGTACATGTCGAAAGGGGTACGTGCATTCCGCGTAGATCACGACAAGGTCGCATCATTGAAGTTTAGTGACTTCAACCTCGGGGATCATAAATTTTACAGCATGCTTGCCCCGTACAAGTACCTAACTAGAACCAAGGGAAAGAATTTGAAGATCGTCCCTCAGCAATGGACGATGAACCTCGTATAGTCCACTCTACTCAACGTTATGAATATACCACACTTCGAAAGACATCGGGAGGTGAATGCTTGTGTGAAGCTCCTGCTGGCCACTTACCATGGAGGATACTTATGGTCAAACCATCGCATAATAGTTGATCCAGCGCTGATCAATCGGATCACCAGGTTTAGCATGCAAGGCCCTAATCCCCATGATTACTATCCTGGAAAGACCGCGGATCGCGCTCTTGCTCATAAGATCAAAGAATCTTATGGCGATGTAGAGAAAGGTACGCGAGGATACAAGGTAGCTTCCATTGAAAGTGGCACAGTGTGCCCCGCCTGCCAACTTATCGCAGGGAAGTCGGTACACAAGAATCGACCCACGTAAGTATCTGGCTTTGTATTCGAACTCGCAAAGAAGTGTGCAGAGGGACTACAGATGAACTGGGCGAAGTACCTAGTGAATCAACTAGATATTGATTGTAGAGAAGCCCATGATCAGGGGCATGAATTCCATTTTAGTTGGCTCTTGATACTTATAGATTTCGTTGCATGGGAGCTACCGGAAGGTGCAACCTTCCTGGGCCTCGACCCCTTTGAACCACTGGCTGGGAAGTTCAATACACTGTGGTACTCGAACGATATGAACAACTAGTGGAAATCCAATGCTTTCTTCTATACCTACTACACACAGTTGAAGCTCGCCATCCAGTCCGAGCCTCGCATGACCCCGAATAATTTACATAGGTTTCGACCTTTGATGAAGTTTAGCATAGACCACCATTTCAGATATATTACAGCATGCGCTGATGAGCACAAGGAATAGCTTCATTCTTATTATAAGCTGACAGAAGAAGACCTAGAGGAGATCACCAAGGAATGGTCGGCGGACCTCCTTATTTCAGCAGACCCGCAGAAATGTCCAACATTGATAGTCTAGAAGCTACGCAGGATACACCTGGGCCCAGTAAGACAAAGAAAACAAAGAATACAAAGAAGTATGAGGAAGTCCAGGATATAGACAACCTATCTGTGAGGACATCTTCCATTACACCAGACAAAGGAGGTGATGGAAAAGACTTGGAAGAAGTCAAACAAAGACCAGAAGACGGTCATAAAGAAGAGTAAGGGTTTTCCTCCAAAACCTTCCTCCTGGAAGAAATCAAAAGCACCCGTAACTAAGCTGCAGACCATGCTCACTCCAAATGACTTCAGTTTCCTCATCACAATTATGAATGAAGCTATAGAAGAGATAGTAGAAAAGAAGGAAGCTAAGAAAGAGACAATGTACAACGGAATTGAGATCGAGCTCCAAGGAGTGCATCAGGCACTTGAGTCTAGCCGCACAGTCTCCACTGTGACCCTGCCAGAAAGAACAACAAAAGAGGGAGATGAACCCATTCAACTCCACAAGATTTCTAACATAGTTGAAGTACGCCTTCAGAAAGCAAAGGAAGAAACAACACAGGCCACCCAGGACTTAAAGCAAGCAAAAGAGGAAATCATCGAACAACGTCGACCTGCGCAACAAGAGAAGGGCACTCTCCAAGAGAAATTTGAAGAAGACCGAACGAAGATCCAAAAATAGAAAGAGAGGTTGCTCGCAAAGTAGATCGAGATTGAAGAAGCAGTCAACAGAGCATTCTGCTCTGTGACCCACTTAGATCAGAAGGTGGAAGACCCCATAAAATGCCAAGTGATGAATCTTGCTCAAGTTATTCAGCAACTTCAACAAAGAGTCATGTAATTAGAGCTTCATACCATACCAAGTACCCTGCAAGAAGTGCGCGACCAATGAGAAATGACTGCCCGGAGAACAATAGAAAGGATTAAAGAACTCACTGAGGAATGCAAATAGTTAAGTAGCAGAATTGCACAGATATATGAGAACCTAACCGAGAATCCAAAATTGCATGAATTTGAGTCACAGTTCCAGGAGGCGAAGCATGAAGCCGAAAATCTACAGGTGTAGTTGAAGGCCCTATCAGCTGTAGAGAGAATGAAGTGGTATCATGAGCAGTGCACTGCCCAGTAGCAGATCCATATGATCCAGAGCAAGGTAATGGAAGTAACTCAACAACTTCAACTTGTGAAGGATAAGGCATGTCAGCTATTTACAGAGATTGAGAGCCAAGGAAGAGAGCTGGAGCAGGTCGTGAATTTATCACAGCAATGCCTAGAAGGGTCGGTGAATGACGCACTCATTCAGGAGTTTGTCGAGAAAGAGGTCGTGGAACAACAACAGGTCGAAGCAGCTCGAGGCATTCGAAGCAGAACTGAACAGACCTGAGTGACTCGGGATGAGTCACAGGTGAGTGTTGGGGGCATGTTGGCCCTTGACCAAGTTTTGAGGAACACTTGGTCATATTTGACCATTTTTGGGACTTCGACAGCCTATCGAAGACGGATCTCAAAGCGAAGTGGAGATTGCGGAAGCTAGACCCCCTTTTTGGGTCATTTTTGGGTTTGTGGGAATATGTAATGGGAAAGGGATGTCGGCCCGTGGGTTTACCCACACTTAGGCCCACTTTTGTAATGTATAAATAGACATCTAAGTGATGTAAGTAAGAAAGAATATTAGCCAAGGGCTTATTGATAGAATTGATCTATGTGATTGACTTGCAGAGCTGAGTGCAAGTGTTGTAAGTGTTGAGTGCACAGATTGTAAGGAGGCTCTATGCTAGATCTATGTGAGGAAGGAATATTTGGTGAGGTGCGCACAGATATCCTGTCCTATGCGGAGTAGGATTTTGATAGCTCTGTGCTGTAACCAGATTGACTGAAGCTAATAAAGAAGAAGAGTTGGTGGGCATAGCCCTAGGGTGGGGGTGAACCATGTAAATCTGTGTTTTATGTTCTGTGCTCTGACTTGATGTGTTTATCTCTTGCTAAGTACTTTGATATATTTAGACAGATCTACTTATGCTTTGTGCTTCACTAGATGTGTATGGATAGTAGATATGATATATATGAAGATTCTTAGTGCTGATTTACTGTATCTGATCTATTTTACTGTTGCTAAGTGCTAAATTACCTTAGATCTAAGTGAATGCTACGAATCTTTGTGCTATCTGCGAAGTATAATAAGGGTAGGATATTGATGAATGATCGATGCTAAGTGCTCCGTAAGAGATATAATCACATATATGTGTCCCAGCTAAGGTTGCAGACACCTGAGTCTTGCAACCACCCCTGCCTCTACCTCGGGTGAGACTTCATCTGCTTCGCAGGTGTTGCCGAAAGGGTCGGTAGTTAGGGTTTTGTTGGTTCCCTGTGTAGCGTTGAACCCTAGGTCTGCCCCTATGCCAACATGTGTGGTTGACATCTATGTCATTAGATAATCCTCCAAATAATTCAAACTTGAAATAAAATGTAATTCTTGTACTTCAAAATAAATTGATTTTGGATCTTCATCTTTCAACTAATTAAACTTATAAATAAAGTCTATCCAAAATACACACACATAATAAAATGGGGAGGGGTAAGTGAGTAGTCTCATGGTATATCACATGAATTGTACTATTACACTTCATATCACGTGTATTGTTTCCTCCCGAGACTTTCTTTCGTTAGAATGTGGAGGTTGGAAAGACAAAAACAAGATAACAACAAGATATTTGGATAGTGATATATATTTCTTTCAAAGCTAGAGTATAATGTGGAAATCCCTTATAGGGATATTGCTATTTTGATTCCATAGCACCCAAAATAATTTATGTAAATTGCAAATATCCTAGGAAGTAGAAGATTTTTTTTTCTTCACTTTCGTTTATTGTCACTTTTTAGTGAACTCTTTAATTTATACAATATTTTCTAATGACTAAACTCTTCATTCACATTATGACACTTGATTTTAAAGTTTTAATATCAACACCATTCACTTGTATGAAAAAAATCACGTTGACTTTTTCCAATCCACTCAAACATGAGTAATTTTGATCATATTAGATAGTTCTAGCCTCTTTTAATCCACTACATACTACCTAGAAAAATTAAACCCAGTGCCAACTCTCTCAAGAAGGATAGTTCGTAGTTTGAAATGAAATGTACTTGTGAGAAAATTCGTTTTATATGAATTCAAGGTCATGGACATCTTCAACCCTTAAATTTCATGGATGTATCCTTGTTTATTTGACAATCACTAATACATATTTGTTTGTTTTTTCTATTTTAAAATGCATTTTCTATCATGGGTTTCTTACAAATCTATAATCATCTTCATTATAGAACTTTTGTTAAACATATACTTTGGGTTTATCACAAATCTATAATTATTTTCCTTCTCATTAAATAACTTTAGTTGAACACGTTTTTCATAGTAATTTATTATAAAATTACCTATATGGGTTTTTGAACCTCCACAACATTGCTCAAAGTAATGACTATGAAGTTCAACACTATATTGCAATTTGACACTTTGTGATTGGGATAGAAGGTTGAGACTGAGATCGAGTTGGGCCATCCAAGACCAATATTGATACCTATGTGTGATACCATCGAGGGCCATTCAAGACCGAGACCAAGACCTACATTGGGACCGTCGAGGACCATTTGAGACTAAGGAAAAATACGTGTGAGACCATCGAGGGCCATTCCAGACAGAGACCGAGACCTGCACGTGAGACCAGCAAGGGCCATCTGATATTGAGGGAATTGAGACCATCGAGGGCCATCCGTGACTGAGGGAATTAAGACCATCAAGGGCCATCCGAGACTAAGGGCAAGTACGCGTGAGACCATCAAGGGCCATTCCAGACTGAGACCAAGACCTGCATGCGAGACAAGCAAGGGTCATCTGAGACTGAGGGAAAGGAGGGAAATAATGGTATGTGCTTTCAGATACTCTAACCTTGATTTTGATGATATATGACATTGTTTCATTGATTCTATCCAGGTGACTATTGATAAAAAAAAAAAACTTGAATACAAAGTGCCCTCGCAATTTCCCATGATTTTACAAAAAAAATTAAAAATACCTAAAATAAAAGTCGAAGGTGTCCCCCAATAAACCAATTTTATCCTAACCCTAACCCTATACTACCCATGTGATCTAGCATTTTTTGTTATTACACCCCCACACTCATTTTGGTCCTCCATAAATAGCAAAGGACACATTGAAGTGGAAAAGTGGTTTAACCAAACCTAGCCGCATCTCCCATATCATTAACATTGATCCTTTAGCCCTTCCTTAGGTCAAATTACATACATGGGTGCCTATGGTTGAAGGAGAGGAATTCAAATTGAAAAAAACTAAATTTGGAGCTTCAATAGAGTCTATAGATAGAATCCATTTTCAAGCATTCGAAAGGAAGGAATTGAGAGTAATTCTAAGTTGGAGGAATATATCCAAAGAACAAGAATTGAATTTCATCCACTCACTTATTTCGAGTTTTCTTACCCTCACATTGACCATTTCCATTCCACAATGACCATTCATAAGGGAAAATGCCACCCATTCTTCATTAAAGGTAAATATTGAGCCTTAATGGAGCATCAAAGGACCCTCCCACAGAGAATATTGAAGCTCATATACTACAAGCCTCTCATTAGGGGAATAGTTTATTTGTTTATGCTTTTCCATTGGAATAAAATTAGTTGTTTCTCTTTACCTCCATAATTCATGCTTATATGGTATTTGAATCATTGATAAGTCTTATTTGATGTTTTGATAGATATCATGTGTTCCATAGGATATCTTGGTTGTTTATATTGTTGTATATTTTCTTTCTTTTTGTGCTTATCTTGAACAACCAGCTTGGAGAAGGTTTTTGGTAATGCCATGCATGAAAATCCACAAGTGGTACTAGACATTTCATTGTTACTCTCAGATCCTTAATAGATCATTGTATTGTTTCATAGTTGCATTACATTGTAGCATCATTCTTGAAACATTTCATTCTCTATTTTTTTATAAAGGAAATATGCCAATGGAATGTGTTTTCCTTGCTAGTCAAGTAACTATTAGGAGTATAAAATTCTAAGAGAAAAAATGATATTCCTAGCTTAGTTGGATGAAATGAGTGTATATGGCACGATGCATTGTTTCTTAACAATCACGTGCTTTCATTTCTACACCCATTGAAGAGGATAGAGGTGAGGATGGTCGAAACTTTCCAGCTTCAATCTTCTTGTCATTTCTAGAGAGATTATCTCTTCTATCTTTCACTCTCAAGAATAACATGCACATGCTATCCTTTCACTGAAAACTTGGTATGGAATAATCTCTCTCATCCTTCTTCCTCCTTTGGCATTGTGATAAGAATATTTTGGACTTTCTCTATCAATATGGAGTGTTGGAAGGATGGCATGTGCTTAGGTAGAACACCACAGGTTTGTTGCAATGGAGATGTGTTTGGACTTCTAATTTTAACAACAATACATGTTGGAGGTTCCAAATTAGCATCACTATTCTTACATGTATTTGTGATCATGGTTTTCTTTCGCACTATGCAATTTTTATTTGAATTGGTGGATGTTTGATGATGAACACACCACATTCCACATGTGGGTTTCTTGAAACTATTATTTTGACAACCTTATGTCTATTTCTTTTGCTTCCAATGGAACTTGCAAGATTGGAATTAGATGTCCTTTTAAAAAATTGATTGAATAAATTTTGGGGTACTCCTTTGTTGGGTCCACTACATCTCTTTAACTTCCCTTCCAAATTAATTTCAATAAGCATCACCCAACTTGTTCATAGTTATGAATTCCATTTCTTCCATAAGGTACTAGTGCAAGAATGCATTGATTTTGAGAATTCTCAAGAATTTAGGGATTTTATCATTCTCCTTAATCAATGTTTGGTGGTACTTTGCAATGAAGTTTAGAGTAAACTAGTCATGCTTTAAGTACAATCTCTATCACTTTATGTATGCATCATCAAGGTGTCCCATGGGATAGAAGTTATCTTTCAAGGTTGTCTTAAATTCTTCCCTCATGGTGATGGACCATTGTGCTTATTCTATCTGATGGGTAGACTATCACCACCATAAGATTTCATTTTCAACAAATTTGAGAGATACAACAACATGAACTTATTAAAACTATTGAAATCAATGAAGATCCTTGTAGAGGATCTCACCAGTCAATTGAATCTAATGAAATTTCCTCTTAAGTGGATGTTAATCATACACTACAAAATTCTCAATATACTCTAAATTCAATTAAAAAAATGAAAATATAAATGTAGAAAACCTTTACTTGATTGTTGAATATTCTTGAATATCATCCTTGCACAAACATGTGAAAGATGTACCAATGATTTCCCACATGTTAACAGAAGTGAATGTGATCCGGATTATTTTGAGAATGACATGAAGACATAAATATTACTAATATATAACAAGGAAATACACAAAGATAATGTGGAGAACACAGAAATATAGTGAAAACCAACTTTTGTTAAAGAACAAGAGAGAAAAACGTTGTAGAACACAAACTGACAAAATGGGGTAGTTTATCTTTGAAAAGAAAGAGATTTTGGCTACGCTTCATTCGCAACATGATTTACATCACACTCCATTGCATGCTTAAAGGTCCTCCTTCATCTCAATTATATATGAGAGAGTGAGAGGATAACAATTCTCATGATGCAAGTGGGATAAATTGGACTAAGTTTATAAAATTCCATAGGCATGTAAAACACTAGGAATTCCTGGGTGGTCACCCATCCTAGTGCTACTCTAGCCTGAATGTGCTTAACAATGGAGTTCTAATGGAATCTGGTGCATTAACACTACGTTGTAGGCATGTACATAAGACCACTAGGAAACCATTACATGATGTATGTAATTAACAAATGAAGATGACATTACATTTCATTCCCCATCAAAAGGGTGAATATCATGGTTTATCAAAACCATGGGTTCAAAATGGTGATTCAGTGGAAAAGGTGGATGGCCACCGAGATCCATCTGGATTAGAATGGTTGATTTTTTTTGTTGGATTTTGGATGAAGCTTCCCATATGCTTCTACACCTTTCCCAGTAATGAGTTGAAGTTTTTGCTGGATTTTGGATGAAGCTCTAACTAGACAACAACAACGTCAGTGACCACCATTGATTTTCCACCTTATGTTACACTCTATAAAGTTTAAGTTATTGTGAATTAGTTTCATTGACATCTCACAGTATTGTCAATTGATCCACATAGTAATCAATAAATAAATTATTTATTTGCTTGAAACTTATTTCTCCTTCCCATAGCTAGTTTTCATCGAAGTTGAAATTCTTGCATTTCATTTTCCTCTTGCATGGTTTAAAGAGTCGATTCGAAACGCCATCAGTTTCATGAACACTCCTTTGAGTAAAAACATCCTAAAATAAAACACTAATTAAAATTTATCTAGCAACTTTTCTAGGGCTCTTCAAACCCATCTTAGCTTAGGTGTAAATCTTTGGAATAGGATTGTGAGAATAACGTTCCAGAGCTGCTAAACATACATAAAGATTTTATTTAGGGAGTGAAATCCAGTTGTTATATCACTAACTTTCAGAAGCCCTTCTAACACAAGGATCAAGCATGAGGTCACATTGGGGCCAAAAAAGTAATCAAACCTACTTTGTTGGTCTTGGTGTTGACTGTTGACTGTTCGCCCTCTGCTTTGGTATAGTAGGTGGTACCATAGAGGCCATAATATTTTAGACTTCCTACCCAAGGTGACAACACAAGGAAGGTGGTGTTGTACCTGGGATCGATGTTGGCTAGACTCACTCAAACTCCTTGGAGGGTTTCCCATTGCTCGGTGAGGTAACTTGCACCAAGGCGTTAGTTCATTAAGCAGGTTGTCAACGTAACTCTCCCACCTGTCAAAACTTAACCCCTTCTCGCATTGATCCTGCAATGTTGGATTCCATCACCAACTAACGCTTCTTTGTGAGAAGGTTTGTTTACATGTTTGACTCCTAGATTAATTAGTGAGTTTTTTTTTCTATCAAATTGTTGTCCACAATACTATTTTCCCTGTACAAGTTTCATCCATCATGCACCTTTTGCAACAAAAATAGTCATAAATGTTTTTGAATAAATACATAATGTATTTTAAAAACCCTCTATAATTCCACTCCATTGTCAATTAAGGCATCATATCAACCTATTTCCTAGAGAATTATTACCCAACGAGCCATATATTGCAAATCATTGCTAGATAATGATGAGATACCCAAAAAATATAGGGTCTCTTATAGAAGGGATACATTTTATTGAACACATCACCATGTGCGAGCATGATCATGCTAGTTTCAAAGAAAGATGGTTCTCAGTGTGCTTGCATTCACAATTGGAGCTATGTGATGTGATTCTAGCACAACCACAGCTATGGGAAAGGCACTAAATATATAAATTGCACCTTCAAATCATTGTCCTCGACATCAAAGAGAATTCTTTTTCACATTCTTGAAGTAAATCATAAGATGGATCTCTTTAATTTATGAAAAACAATCTTGCAAATTGAATAGTCATACACAAAAACTCATTGTGTTGATTATATAACAAATTGTTTTCCACAATACTATTTCCATTGTACAAGTTTCATCCATCATGCACTTTGTGCAATAAAAATAGTCATCAATGTTTTTGAAGAAATACATAAATTTATTTTTAAAACCTTCTAGAATTCCACTCCATTGTCAATTAAAGCATCATATCAACCCATTTCCTAGAGAAGTATTACCACTCCATACAAATCATTTCTAGATAATGATGAGATACCCAAAAAATATAGGATCTCTTACATAAGGGATACATTTGATTGAACACATCACCATGTGTGAGCGTTATCATGCTAGTGTCAAAGAAAGATGGTTCTTAGTGTGCATGCATTCACAATTGCTCCTTCAACAAGATCACAATGAGGGAACAATACCCCATTCCTTGAATTGATGGTCTTGTAGACATAATGAAGGGAGAAAAGTACACCATAATAAAATTGAAATCCAACTACCACCAAGGTCATGCCAACCCTAGGGATGTTTGGAATATTGCATTTGAAGCTAAGGATGACTTGTATGAGTGGTTGGTGATGCCCTTAGACATAAGCAAATTTTGAAGCATGAACCAATTGAAGTGGATAACCTATCTACAACAATTCCACTTGGTGATCAACATAAGCATGGTGCATCCAAATATGTCAATGGTTACTTATGTTGATGACCATTTCACGCATTGTTGACTATTCTAAACAATTATGAATATCAAACACACAATTTATTGAAGCATTGCATAGTGGATCTAGTATTGAACCATATTTATTTAGATATTGTCCAAGGAGTATCATGACCAAATTTTCATTGTGTAACTTCTTTTTTCACCCTATAATCCTATGTCCCCCCACACATGAGTGCAACAAGATTATTTTGGAGGCACATTCCTCCAAGGTAGATGATCATTTTTTTGTTCATAAGACATTTATTGTGTTACAAAAGTATTTTTGTTGGTTTCATTGTCCCATTGGAATGGAAAAATATATTAAGAGATGTGTTTCTTGTGTAAGTAAAAAACTTACCAACATGATTTAGGGGTTATATACACCTCTATTCATTCCTTTGCACTCACATGAATCAATCTCTATGGATTTTTTGTGAGGTTCCCTTATCACATTCCACCACCATAATGCATTTTTTGGTCAATTGGTTCTCGAATATGGTGATCTTTGTGCCATGAATAGGACATTGTGAAACACTTATTCACATATATTTGGTTATATTTAAGTCATCCACATCTATTGTCAATGAAAAATATACCAAATTCATTTCTATAATTAGGAATCTCTTTGGTATCTACATGAAACAATTTTGGACACATCTTCAATGTTACATTCTTAATTCAACAAAATTTGTTAACCAAACTCTTATGCACTTGCCTCACATGTATAATCACAAGCATCCATGCACATATGATGAAAAACCTTGCCTCCAGTCACTAATTTTTATAACTGCCTCAATATAATGTGACAAAATATGGCCCCTTTGAAATATGCTTTGTATTTCAACCTATTGGCCAATGGTAATTTCCTATATAACACCTCTAATGGTGGGAACCTTTGTGTCTACATAGAAAATATGTTAACAAAACAATACACGTCATTGAGCACATCCAAAATACTCGGTGCAAGTAGATGAGATTCCATGAAAATCCTTGACCAAAATAAAAACTTAAAATATACTCATTGATCCAAAAATATCATGCACATGGTTCTTGCCTCAACCTATAAAGGGATTTCTTCAACTTAGAAACATGGGTCTTGTTGGATTACTGAGAGGGGGGGGTGAATCAATAATAGAGTAATTCAATCCTTTTTAACCACAAATTCAAGTGTTATATCAATGTAGCATTATCATCCAATAGTTTCAGAGTAAATAAACAATGAACAAATGAACAATCATACACATACACAGTACACCAGTGTTTTTACGTGGAAACCCAAAGTGGGAGAAAACCACAGAATGTTTTTTCTTATATGTATTAAGAATTACATTCATTGGAAGCACCAACTTCCTTTGTTTTCCAGCTGCAACTGGAAGGAGGCTCCAATCCCCTAGTTTCTCAGGCTACAACTTGAGGGAAAATCCAACTCCCCAATTCTCTGGCTACAACCAGAAGAAGGCTACAACCCCCTATGTTCTTTGAATACAACCGGAAGGTGGCTACAACCACCTGTCCTTGCCCCGTCCAAACGCCTTGACGTAAAAGTAGAATGATGGAACCATTGTCACGCTATCACTGTGAGATATATTGTTGTAAACATGTACCAATCAACCTGCACCAAACAACCTGTACCAATAACTTGAACCATGCATCAACGATGCATCAACCTGTACCTCAACCTGTAATCAACCTAAACAAGTGCATCAACCATGCACCAACCTGTACCTCAACCTATACCATGTATGTACCAATCATGTATCAACTACTCATCAACTATGACTCATCAAGATGTACCAACATCATCAACTATACACCTCATGTATGTGCCAACTCATCAACTACTTGTCTCAACCATGTACCCAACATGTACCTCAACCAAAATTCTTCATCAATTTCATCATCCAAATCTGATTTGTAACTCTGTAATAGGGTGTATATGATCACATACCTGCAAACCTTCCTTAACTTTAACAACAATAGACTAGCATTTTCATCAAACTTTACTTTAGTCTCACATGGCTAGTTTTGGATTACTCAACAACCCTAACTTGAAATAAACATAACTATGTACCTGTAATGAATAAAGATCTGAAAATACTACACATTTTTATTCAGTGTGTTTTATGCAATTCCTCTAGATGTCACTACTTGGAACCTCTCAGAAAAGGAGTTATAGCAAAAATGGCATACCTTGTTGAATTCTAGATTATTCTAGAGAGCGAACTTGTAGAGTGTGCCCCGCACGGAATGTTCATTGTGTGGATATAAAAATTGTACATAGAATAATACAGATTGTACTCTAACAAACACATTTGGTCTTACTGAATTTGGATCTGTTATGAATAAGTTATGACGTTTTTACCCGAAACACCTATTTTAGACTAGTTTCAGGACTGGCCACAAACCTTATTTTCCACAGAGTGTAACTCCAAAAATACAACGTCCCACAAGTTTAAATTTGTACCACATGTACTTGGATATGTTTCCTCAACAGCCTCCCAATTTCACAGTCTAAATAATTCTAGAAAAAAAGTTATTGTGAAAATGGTGAGATGACCTGTAAATAACATACCTTAGAAAGCATCATCAAAAGAATTTATCCTCCCTTGAATTTTGGCCTTCTTTACTTCACCTTCCCTCTGAAATTAATCTTATATATCCTTTGGTTACCTCAGTCACTTGTAGATATTCAATATGCTCAAGTGTGATTAAAATGAGAGATCCTTGACTCTTATTTATACTTTCATGTAGCTTCCTCAAGGGGTTACCTTTTAACCATCTTAACCCACTTTCCTTATTTTAGGGTTAACCCACTTCTAACCACTTGTCAACTTAGTAATTTCTCCATTAACTTTATTATTTAAATAATTTATTTTGTATTCACTTTGACTTATAGTACACTCATCACTTCACTTTATTTTTTACCTTCTAAAATCTCTTAAACCACTTTGACTACTTTGACCTATTGGGGCTTCTAGATGACTCATAAGGGTTCTCCAACTTCACATGGCCATAACTCTCTAACCGTGAGGAGTTATGTGACGTTCCACATGCCACCAAAAATGGCATGACATGTCATATCCATATAGAATATTCTTGCCTACAAATATATCAAAATGCATACCATTATCCATCAAACAAACTTGGGTCCATTACCCAAACCTGGGTTCTCCAACTTCACATGGCCATAACTCCCTAACCGTGAGGATTTATGTGACTTTCCACATACCACCGGAAATGGCATGACATGTAATATCCATATAGAATAGTCTTACCTTAAAATATATTAAAACTCATACCATTATACATCAAACAAACTTGGGTCCATTACCCAAACCTTTGTGCTACCGAAATTCGTTATCGAACTTTCTCCAAGGGTTGACATAAATCACTAAGGGTTGACATCAATCTACAATATCACTCTCCAATGGTTGACATCAATCTACAATATCACTCTCCAATGGTTGACATCTATCTACAATATCACTCTCCAATGGTTGACATCAATGACAACCAAACAAAATAATCAACAGGTCTCATGCCCATGTACCTCAAATCCTTTTTGTTGATTTATGTACACGTCCTCTTGAATTAGACCATTATGAAATGTTATATTTACATCCATTTAATATAAATTCCAACCAAAGACTAATGTGAAGGACATAATCAGTTTGATGGAGGCATACCTAGAAATAAGAGAAAAAAAATCCTCATACTCAACTCCCACTTTATATGAGAACCCTCTAACCACAAACCAATATTTGAATATATCTATGGTACCATATTTTACGTTCTTAACTTGTACAATCACCTAGATTCAATCATTATCTTCCACTCTAATCTAGGCATAATCTCCCACAAGACATTCTTTTCACAATGGAGTTGTACTCCTACACCATGGCATCTTCAAAAAAATACTAATTTAATATCTCCTCAAAAGTAAAAGGTTCTACATCAATGATGGATGATATTAGTGCCAGAAAATTAACAATTTTCTTGTAAGGATAACTTACCCAAAATAAAGTCATAGGAGCTCCAAAATTCTTTTTTACATACTATAATGTCCGGATAAGGTGCATAGGTTTTCTATATGGATTGGATGGTAAATAAGTATCCCCTGCACTTCGAAGAGCTTATTGATCTAAATATATTTTTTTCTTAAATCCAAGGAACAACCTTTGGGAAAATAAGCTCATCTATCTCTTCAATGTCTACTAGAGGTTCCTGAGACTTGGAGGTCCATGCATCCTCATCAAACTTGAAAAATATGCTCACAATTTCCTTCCATTAAATATGGAATGTAGATTTTGTAAGATTTAGAGGTTTCATTGTAACCCACAAAGATACCCTTATAACTAGAAGGTTCCAACTTAGTGATTTTCTCATTAGGAATATGAATACAGATGGGACAATCGTAAACATGAATATGTTCTACTTAAGGATTCTCACCTATGAATGCCTCTTCCAGTGTCATTTCCTTAAAAAAATATGATGACACATGTTCAAATTGTGGATAGTTGTAATACATGCTTATTCCTAGAGACACATGAGTATATCTAGCTCATGAATCATGGATTTGATTGTCTCTATCATGGATGTGTTCTTCCTCTTTATAACCCCATTCTACTAATGGTTTTAGGGTGTTACTAACTCCTCCTTAATTCCGACTTGCTTATAAAAAGTGTTGAAATCCTCAAAGGTATAACCCTCTCCATTTTTAGAACTTATCATCTTAATCTTCTTTCTTATTTGATTTTCTACAAGAGCCTCAAACTCTTGAAAATTCCCTAAGACCCCATCCTTGGTATTCCTAAAGTAAACCTAGGACTTCCTATAGGAATGATCAATGAATGAAACATACTATATTTTACCTAATAAGGAGGATGGAAAGAATATATATTAACCTATGTTTTCTTCTAGGAAAATAATCCTCCACATGCTTAATGAGTACAAATCCCTTGCACTTTAATTTCTTCTTAACCTTGAATTTCAACAATCCTTGAACTATGTCCTTCAATATTGGCAACACTTCATAGTGCAAGAAACCTACCCTCTTGTGTTAAAGATCACACAAGTTATCATTTTCATGCACTAGGGATCTCACATGATCTCTTTTCATCTTGTACACACCACCCTCTCAAATACCATTGGCCAAAAACCAATTAGGATATAGGAATCTCTTTCACATGAGGACATGATAATCATAAAAATCAACAATAAATCCTAATTTAGTCCATCATTACTAAAATTCAAAGGAGATTGTTAGTTAAACTAGGTACATATAAAACACTAGTAAGATCAATTATATCACTTTATGGAATATGCAATCAAATAGATCCCACTCCTACTACTAGATATGTGGCATAATCATGAAGTTTACTTCCATGACTTCCTCCAGCTCTTGAATTTTACTAAAGGCCCTATAATTAGAGTCCATATGTTTGGAATCTCAATTTTCCACACACCATCCAACACCAAAAATGTTGTTAGATTAAAGGGACGAGACAATGGATAAGAGTGTCTCAAGCTTGGATAAAATACTACTATTGTTTTTTACTTTCCCTTCCCCTTCTTCTCATGAGATTGAGAAGCATAGTGGCCAAACATCTTACACTTGAAGCACTTGATATGGTTAAGGACCTTCTTTCCATAATCAGAGGAATATGAATCCCCTTTCTCCCTTTTTCAAACTTTCTTGGGTCCTCCCTTATTGTTTCCTTTCTTCATATTGTTGATGATGGTAATATTTTTCTCCTCCTCTATGCTTTTTAAAGGTGGGAAAATTTTCTATGGAATAGTCCCCTCTAACAAAAGGATACATAGAAGAAAACCCATTTAAGGCTATGGGAACTAGCTTTTCACTCTTCACCCTTTCTCAAATTGTTACAAGATGATCATGGAGTTCAGTAATATTCATCAAGTAGATGGCTACAATATCTATCTTTCTCTTTTTTGTGGTCTTAAGCTTATACCAAAATATACTATTTAAATTCATCATCTCACTCTAATATAGAGTGACAATAGCATCTAATATCTCCTTTCTCATGGTATTTATAATTATGTGAGGGGCAGTGATCCACTTTGTCTTGGCCATCTTCTTTTATGTTATACTAACAACACATGATTGGTAGTCTCTACCATCTCCATAGAATACTAAAGATCATGGTCTTCCAACATCATCTATGCTTAACACTTTCCTGGGATGAAGTTAGAGGGAAATTTAAAATTTGTATTCATATCTAAGACTAAATGTAGTCATACCATTGCTCCTGGAACAACCTGCTAAACAGAATATGTCAGCAACCCAAAAGAAACCTATCACAAGACCACAATGATATTATCAAGAACACATATTTAACATCTCATCCCTAAAACCTCTCAATGTATCCCTATCATAGGTATCATCCCTACTATACATACACAAATTCCTAGAATGTTTCATTAAATGCACTCTAATACCATAAAACATTTGACCATGTTGAAATCCACTCTAGAAACTAACCTAAAACTATAGATCACTAAAGTTGAAACAATTATCAAAATTTATGTTATATACTACTTTAACCTGTAAACACATGACATTGATAATTAAAACAACAAGCATTCTAATATAAAGACTCAAAACATCATCATTGATTTTATATTAAATCTAAAATAGAAAGCTAAAGCTATAGATCAAAACTCAACTCTTGGACCATAAAGTGGTTTTCCTTAATTCCCCTTTATAAACTAGTAATAAGAGAGGTACAATGAATATAAATGCATGGACAAAAATTCCGTAGAGTGAAATATAACCATAGTGCATATTGCTTGCATGGATAAGCGAGTCGAATTTAGGTGCACCCACCTAGATATTCATACCCTTCACTAAGTTGGGAATCCACATGCATGAGTGCCCCTACTAATTTAGGTAATTGCACCCGCTAATTGTTATCCAAAACTAAATATATAAAAATATATATTTAGAACTTTGAATATAGAAAAAAAAAAAGTTCAAAAATTGGAACTAGGATGAGGATGGAACATGCATGCTTTTGGTGTGCATATTGCACCCCCTATATATCTCCATAAATGCTAGTATGCCTCATAACGACTATACAAATCATTGAAACAAGAGATGTTACACTATTGTATTGAAATCTCTTATATGTTACTCTATTTGAAAGAGGAATAAGGTTATAGCTAGAACATTGTCCAAGTTATACACAAGATATACACAGGTAAAGTTAATAGTCCCTATGCAATCCATCAAGAAATCACTACTAGTTTGTAATTAAATATAGGAGAAGGCCCACTACTAATTTCCTTCTAGAAAAGATTATGGATCGACGTTTTGGATCATAAGATATCAATGAGCAGCAAGGGCAGGTAGGTAATGGTTTTCTATTTTCCTAACTTCTATACTCACACAAATTTCCTATTCTTAGGTTCTCAATGTTGGCTTATGTAATAATGAATTTTGGGTGCTAATAACACATGATAATGTAGCTTGAAATTCATCATGTAGATAATGGTTTTCTATTTTTTCAACCTCTATACTCACACAAATTTATTATTCTTAGGTTCTCAATGTTGGTTTAGGTAGTAATGAATTTTGGGTGCTAATAACATATGATAATGTAGCTTGAAATTCATAATGGAATGCGAATATGCTAAAGAACCAGTATCATACCATGAGGAAAGTGAATGGAATGAGAGACTTTTACATTTCCCCAAAATTATTGTAATATCTTTATAAGGTACCTTTCACATACTCCCTTTTTACATAAGGTATATTGCATTTCCTCACCAACCACAATGCATTTATGATGGTGAGCTTAATTTAAGGAACGTGATGGAAAGGATGTGATTTCTTGAACTAGAATTTTCCAATAAAGGTTTTATTTCCCATTAGACCATTTCTTATTCCCCTCTTGTAAAGGCTTGACCAAGTGAGCAATTTTGATCCAAAAGTCTTAATCCATGATTTCATTTGTAGATATGAACAAAATCAAACATGCACAACCTTCTGGCCTACTCCAAGATATACACTTCAAGTAATTTCAAAACACTAGATCTAAACTACTTTAAAGTTAAGTAATTCACCACCAACTCCTAGATCTTTACATAACAAACATGCATAATAGTAACACAAGAAATTGGGAGGCAAAAAAATAGATATGTATTAAAATAAATGTGTGTACAATAAGAAAACCATACTTGATCTTGCTACAACACCTCCATCACTCAGATCTAGGTCTCTCCATACTTTTCCACAAGGACACAACTTCTCCTTAGTAAATGGATCTTGATCTATCACTATGGTTGCAAGATCTAGAACAATACAGCATCACCACTCTCATGGCGAGACCTATATAGAGAGTTATAAGGGCTCTCTCAAGAACATAACCAAGGATCAAAGGATATTGGAAAGGCTCATCACAAATTTGACCAACATAAGGGTGAAAACCATAAATATAAATGTATCAATATCACCAAGAACCTCTCATTTATAAACTTAGATATTGTTCATAACATATGGAGAGAGAAATTATGGCCCTATAAGTGTGTAGCCTCAAAAAAACTCTACTTGAGATTTGCACCTATGTGCTTTTTTGGACCATTTTATCTTGTGCATGTGGTATACTCACTAACAACACGTGCACATGTGACTAAATGTACAACCAAACATGTACCTATCATATATTTATTCCTCAAGTGAGGGAAGCTTAGGACAAATAGAGAGAAATGTGACTGCATCTAGTAGATATGATACACGAACAAGGACCAAAGGTGAAAAAGTCAGCAGAAAATTTTGTAGATGCGTGGAATTTTTTCTTGTTGAAGGAGGATCATGTTCTTATGATGATGAGAGAATAGGACACATAGAGGTTCCACTCAGATATAAGCATCTAGTGAAACAATGGGTACCTAAGGAACTGCCTCCATTAGACATTGAATTTATTGTTAACAATAGGACATATTGCATTGCACCATCCTCCCTGCATGGCCTGGGGCTATCTTCCATGGATGGAATAAATGTAAAATACAATACAGTAATTGAATTGATCGACTATGTCGGACCGTGTTACAATTATAACGAATGGATTTGGTTGGTCTGGTACATGAAAAGTATGCGAAGATATGCATTCACCACAAATTATATACAGCTAATAAACAACGATAAAAATAAGAGAGCGAATATCTATATTGATGGAAGGCCTAAAGCTTCCGGAAATATCACAGGGTTTATAAACAACACACGACCCGAGACAACAAACAAGCAATTGAATTGCATATATGAGGGATGTGAAGAGAATAGGGTAGTTGTGTGTGCAATAAGAAAGATAGCTCTTCGGGAAGAGTTATTAGTGGATTACCATTTGAATTGAATAGAAACATCGACTAATAGTGTGGGGTTACTTATGCAACACCTCTTTAAGCAACCTCTACTTATTGCATTATATTTTTTTTATATATTTAACAATGTTTTAAATATTTCACGGTCCTAATTTTATAATAATGTGGGAGGTTGATCATTGAGGTTGATTTTATTTGGGTGGAAATCAATTTTTTTGTTATCGTTAACAATTTTTTAAATATTTGAGGGTTCTAATTATATTATAATGTGGCAGGATGATCATGGAAAATGGTCAGTCGCAGAACATGTAAATTATTATCAAATTTCACTGTCATTTTACGTGAATTTTATTATTTATTTATATAATTTTATTTGTGTGACGATCAATTATTTCATTTGTTTATATAACTGAAATAACATTGACTTTTTTTGAAATTATATGTAGTCTACAGGCCATGTTGATCATGATTTCTCCGATGAGGAGGGATTATATTCATCCCCTGATTCGATCATATTGATAAAAAAATATATATATATATATATCATTAAAGCGAACAAAGAACTTTCTATCTTGTTAGACCGTTCAAATCAAACTCTTGACGTCCTAGAAAGGATCAATCTTCTTATGTCACATCTTAACACATATAAGGTAATAACCATAATTTAAAGTGTTTTTTTTTATGTACTCATATGTTCAATTATTAAAGTTTGCTTTTTAACTTTTACATTATCTCATGAAAAAACATTTTCTTTCTTATAAAGATATTTTTGGAGCATGTTCATCCCGGTGTTGGTAGTAGTGGCGCTGCATAGATTCCACACAGTTCTGACGTGGGTTGTCATATAGTTGCTAGAGTATTGTTTACTTCTCCATCTTCCACACCTTTAGATAGGAGCCATGACATGCACATCCAAGCTTCCACGCAGGCATCAGGATCTAGAGGTGGTGACAAAGATAAGGTTGATGATGTGGTTGATATGGTTGCATTTCCTATAGCTAGACGTGTGACCAACACAGGGACCCTTCCGTGCACATTTTTGGTCGATGATAATAGACTTCCATTAAAAAAAATAAGCCCCCATGTAGTTTTTCATATTTTAATTGTTTATTGTTGTCCATCTCATACATAAATCATCTAGATTTTTATTTTTAAATTAATGATCATATATTTTTGTGTGAAGGAAATGACCATTTTTATAGGCACTTGGACAGAAAGGCCTTGTTGATTTTTGGGGAAACCTTACACATGAGGTGGAATTTCTAGAATTCCAACCTAAAAAAAGAACTTATGGATTATCTCGAAGGCCTCTTTGGAGAAGACACCTTCAATAAAAAAAATGGTCACCTCTGCAACGGGTGAATATTTAAAATATACATGGGATGTTTCTAGATGAAACTTGGCAAGAAACCCTAGGTATGAACATCCTCCCTTGATTCCATAGAGGGAGTGGAAGGAGATCATTGATGATGCAAAAGAAAAGATATTGAAAAAATCAGGAGAAAAAATCACTGGTACCCCAAATTAAATTAAAATATTTTGATTTCAATACCTTTAATTTTATTTAGATCTAAATAAAAGTGTGGTATATAATATACTTGAAACTTTTGATGATAGGTTTCATGACACTTCGAAGGAAACCAAAGAAAGGATTTCCAAACATGGCCAACATAGGCTAGGCCAGGGTGGCTACTTCAGGTTACAGTCACGAGTCACGAATCGTAGGTACCCAAACATAATAAGAATATTATGTGTATCACCTTACAAATTTCAGGTAATTATAGCCAAAAAACATACTCTTATGCAATGCAAGGCGGCGACTTCATAACTGAAACCATGGAGTATGACCTCCAAATTGGTTACAAGTGCGGCTATAAAGTCATGGTTGATCGTAGGAAAAGCATGGGGCAGACCCCAAGATCCATTTTGCAAGATAACGTAAATAAAATCAGTCCACACTAACCTTTTATTACTTATAAAATACGTAAATGTTTGATATCATCCATAACTTTAATGTCTTACTTTGTTTTAATCAGGAGAGCAGCACTATCAATGAAACCATTAGTACTGGACAATAGAGAGTTGATAGTGTATCTCATCCAGAAGATCATGGTGCTCCCCAACATCCCCATCCCAGTGGGGTGCGGCCCCAAGATGTTCCTGTGACTGAGGCCCATGACAGTAAAATGGTTGTATATTAATCATATACTTAATAATTTTGTACTTCTAATTTTTATTACTTACACATTTACGATTTTGTCCTTATAAATTTTTTTGTTTCAATGGAAAATAATGTCGTAGTTGAGCCTCCTCAACGTGAAGATCATGGGAACATGGCAGCCATTCCAATGGTGTCGACTAGTGGACCAGGTAAATAATTACATTGCAGAGGTTTTTTTTAATATTCATGAACTACTTCAATGATATTTAAAAATTGGCCATATAAATTTAATATTTTTTATTTTTGTAGGTGATGGCCCCTCACAGCAGCCTCTGTTGGACACACCTTAGAAAACACCATCAAAAGAATTTATCCTTCCTTGCATTTCGTTCTTCTTTTCTTCACCTTTCCTCATAATTTCGGCTTAGATATCCTTGGTTACCTCAGACACATAGATATTCAATATGCTCAAGTGTGATTAAAATGAGAGAGCCTTGCCTCTTATTTATACTCTCCAAGTAGCTTCCTTAAAAACATCTTCTAGGTCACTTGGCCCCACTTTCCTTATTTTAGGGTTAACCCACTTCTAATTT
>ML781974.1:103400-120065 GCA_009831015.1 Picea engelmannii | reverse complement strand
CTTCATCATGTATCAATGACAACTCATTGATCCATCTTCATCATATCAATGACAACTCATTGATCCATCTTCATCTATGCATTCTCATCAAGGAAAATACATATTATATTACATCAATCATCAGTCAATCAATCCTTTGACATAAATCAATCAAACCATTGACATCAATGACAACATGATCCAATAGCCTCCATGCCATGGGTACGAGACCAGGCGTGCTTGGCATGAAAGGAATGAAGCAACATCAACTGTTGAAGAGCACCCAGTAAACGAAGACATGGAGATTGATGAATTACTTAAGAACTAGAAAACACAAAAGAAGACTAAATGAAATTGATGATGTATAATAATTTTATAAGACATGTAGATGTACATTATATAGCTATTATATTTGGAACATATTTTGAATGATAAATCTCATTTATAAAAAATATTTTTTATGACATATGCCTTTGAATGATAAACCTCATTTATAGCTTTACAATCACTTTTTATTAATTTTGAATATTTTTAATGCATATTTTTTAGTAGAATATAGATTGGGTATTGGGGAATTGAGAGTGATGTGAGGGGGGGAGAGGGGCCATAGGATCTTCGACCTTCATGTGGTTGGCACTTTTCAGTAGAGAAAATTTTATTGGAGTCATTTATTCTTGGAGCAAACCTCTCTCGATCCAACAAAGCAACAACATAGTAAATGTTGACTTCATTGTTGCTCCTTCAGATCGAGGGAGGTTTGCTCCAAGATCAGATGGATCCAATAAATTATTATAGAAACCAAGAGGAGATTATTCAGGATGTCTCATCTGAGATGTGTGTGTGTGTGTGTGTCACTATTTAATCTCCTCTCATATGGATTTTACAAAAAAGGATATCAATGGTGTTTACTATTTGCAATCTTGTCGGTTTTAATTTCTATTAGGATTTATTGACATGTCTTAAAAGTATTTTTTGGTTTTTGCTAAAAACTAAATATATATCTTTTTATTTACTACAGTATGTAGTTCGTGCATTTGCAGATGCTCTAGATGTTGTATCAATGCAATGCTACACATTAGAATATCAAAGATCATGTATTCTTGTCTTTTTCTTATTTTTATGACTTCTTAAGGTTCCTTTTATTTATTTATTTTTACATTACCATCATTTGTGGGCCACTATGGGGCCAGTCATTCTATCTAATGAACCACACCCAAGTATGTAGCATATGTGATTCCCTTTAGTTCATCATATCATATGATTCACACAGCTAATCTAATACTTCAACTTGGTTTCTTGTGGTTGTGTCTAAGTAATCCCCTGGATATCATAGTATAAGAATAACCATAATTATGCAATAGAGTATTTGAAATGAATGAGATATAGATACGACTTCTAAGTAAAAGAACATGATAGCTCGATGACTGGTAAGGAATAAGAGAAGCACATGGAATCTATACTAGTAACTCCATTGTATCAGCTTAGAGTACTAGTATATCGAGTGAGATTGATTATGGAATATCATGTACTATTACTGTTTACATAACGTGTATACTCTTTTTCTTGATATCAACCCTTCTTAACTAGTTGTGATAGTACTTTTCCACTTACTTGTAAACAATCATAGTAAAGATTATGTGAATAGCTTACGTGATTGGAACTAGTGTGTAAAGGGTTACAAGCTTATAATGAGCTAAGCTTAGTTTACATGTACTGGAAGATGGAATGAATGAAACCCATTATAACAGTGTTCAGCTTAGGACATAGGTGATGTACAACCACCATGCCTAAGGTTACAATATTGAGATTACAAAGCATGTATAGCAGTACAACTTTCTACTTATACCATCTACTGGACTAGTCATTCCATTGAATATAAGCTGCATTAGTGAATCTCATCATGTCGAGTAACAGTTAAAGCTATTCCCATATAAGCTCTAGTGTAAGCATGTGGCATAATCAATGCCATTAGTAACCTTCTATCTTAATTATCTCATGTCCATAAATAATACAGTCTCATATATTATGCATAATAAGTAGTGGGTTCAATGTAGCGTACAAGATTAGATATATGAGTACTAAATCTTCTGGAATCAATGGGCACTCTGAAATTGAAATTGTAATAAGCTTATTTGCATGATGAAACCCTGATTCAATCTACCAAATATATCTGGCTCGATAGAAGGCCATACAATTGAAAACCTCAAAATACTAAGAAAAATTTGGCTATATCTCAAACCAATAGCATTGATATCATTTTGGAGAACTAGGGGAATATCCAAATCATAGAGATAGGTATTCCAATAAGAGGAGGAATTTAAATACATTGTTACAACACTTGATCCTAATTGAACATAGTTCAACATACATATAAGTATAAGAACCTAAATTATTTCCATACACAACACATATCACATTATTATTTATAGATCAATGGTTAAGGTCATCTTATACAACACCAAGATGTACCTAACTCCCTTCAAGTGAAGAAGACAAGGTCCACTTAGATTGGTGAGAGAATACAATGAAGTCCTTGAATTATACCTTGTTCTATGCACTAGTCACTTGGTTTGATTTAACTACCCAACTAGTTGAATGCCATGTCAACCACTATGTCAACTCTCCTAGTTGATTTTCAACTTTTCACTGACTATCTCTAGAAGATCTAGATGTTTGATAAACCTGCATATGATGTTGTTCCAACATATATGAAAACAATACATTAGAAGTAATTTAGAATTACCTGTTGTTTGAGAGTGGGAGTTAGTTATACCTTAGATATCAAAACCTACTCTACAATCAATTATTCCTCCATAGTAGTAGAGGAAACATCAATTGCAATAATGTTAGTTGCATATGGCAAATGATACCATAATTGATGAAATGGTAGATCATTTTTGTGGATGTGCAAGAGTCAATCAAATAACTTAAATACTTAAAAATCAAATTTTGAATAATGACGCAATAAAACATAAGAAACAAATATTACTTGTTAGTCGTGTTAGGTCTCCAAAATGACCAGATTGATAAATGTTGGCATGTAATCACCATCAATCTAGTGACTCATATGACCCATATGTTATGGAGATACTGTAATTGATAACCCTAAAAGGCACTCTCTTGCATTAATCTTTATTATTATTATTTTTAAATAGATATATTTTGTCTCTCTTGCAACGAATAAGATCGTCAATAGTATTCATAGTTTGTCACAAGAACTACTCTGATTGTCTCTCTTGTAACAAATAAGATCGTTGATAGTATAGATATTTTTTCGCATTAACTACTCTGGTCATCTCTCTTGCGACGAATAAGATTTTCGATAGTATTGATAGTTTGTCGCAACTATAGAGGCTTCGTCGCTCTTGCGATGAACTATCGTTATCATCGATGATACCTTATCCTTGAATAGCTCGTCGCAAGAACTACTCTAGTCATATCTCTTGTGAAGAGCACCCTAGGTCGTCCCTCTAGCGATGAGCTCCCTAGGTTGTCATTCTTGTGAGGACCTCCTCTGGTCATCACTCTTGTGATGACCTCCTTGGATCGTCGCGCTTGCGATGATATCTCAAGTTCATCGCACTTGCCACGGCACGTGAAGTGACATTTGGGGGGCCCAAGATTCATCGCAATTTCCACAACATAACGTCACAAGAGCTTTGAAATGGTCGTCACAAAATGACCCAAATTTACTAGTGAGGTCAGTTGATGCAGATGGAGCATATGGATCTAGATATTATATAGAATCAAAGGGAGTCAAGCTTCGGAGGGATCATCCAGACTTAGAGTGAGCCTAATATCATAGAGATTAAGTGGCTTAGAGACTTTCATTCAGAAAGTATTCCTCCTCGGATTCAGATGGGAGAGAGAGACATATTTCGAGACTGATAGACAAGTGCCATGAGTTGAGGAGGCTAGATCGAAGCTTCAGAGGCTTTGAGGAGATATGAGACCTCCTGGGAGGATTCCCTTGTTTCAGTTACAGAGGAGGAAGCCAGTCAGAAGGACTGGGATATGAATTTTTCCTTGGTTCTGAAACCAAAAGGGAAGTCAATAGTGACTTCCAAGTTGTTACAGATGGTAGCATAGAGAAGTACAAAGCAATATTTGTGGCTATAGGATTCTCCTAGAAAGACAGAGAATATTATGACAAGACGCTTTCTCCAGTAACACAAAAGGAGTGTATATAAAGCAGCCATAAAGATGCATGAGAATAAGTCTCATGTCTGCAGATTGAAGGAATATTTGTATGAGCTTAAGCAGTCACCCAGGGCATGATATGCTAGATCAAACATTTATTTGATGAGATTGGGGATGGTTTCCCATTGATCCTATATATGTATGACCTGTTTATTATAGGGGATGAGAAGCTCATAGATGGGTGCAAGAGGGAACTCACTTCAGAGTTCGAAATTAAGGATCTGGGTCTGATGCACTATTTCGTGGGATTGGAGGTGTGGCAAAGGCATATGAAATTTTCCTTATCCAATGAAAATATATTGTTGATATCCTACAAAGACTTGGGATGATGGACTAAAATGATGGACTAAAAATCCATGGCCACACCTATGATGAAAAATCTAAATATCTTGATTCATTCATCTTCATATTTGGTGGATCCCACTATGTACAGATAGTTGATCAGATTCTTGATGTACCTAGTTAACACCAAGTCAGATATATGTTTTGCAGTGAACACTTTGAGTCAGTACATGGTTTAAACTAGACATGTACATTGGATAACAACAAAACATGTGTTGAGGTACCTACATGGTACAATTAAATATGGATTGAGATATGTCTCGGATGGAGATGTGAAGCTGTAAGGTTATACATACTCTAATTGGACAGTGCAGTGGACCAGAAAAGTACATCGGGATGTTTCTTTAGATGTCAGTGGCATTGAGTATAGTATAGGTAGAGTATATAGTAGCCAGTGTTGCAAGTCATGAAGCAGTGTGGCTTTAGAAGTTGTTTGCAGGGTTATTTGAACTAGAGTTAAATCCAACTTTGATACATTATGATAATCAAAGTTGTGTGAAGCATATAGAGATCAAATACCATTACATTCGAGACATGGTGCAGAGATGAGCTATGGAGGTCCGATGCATATCCACATATGAGAAGATAACATACATTCTCACCAAGCCTCTGTCTAGAGTAAAGTATGATTACTTCGGAAACAAGCTTGGTGTGATGCAGAATGCCAACCCTCGTTGATAGGAAGGTGTGTTTTTTCTCCTCCAGCTAGTTAACCCCTCTGGCTAAGAGTTCCCTAGATCATTCATGTGAGGTGACTAAGGGGGTAATGCATTGTAGGAGACTAGTCTTTCCTATTCCATGCGAGGTGGTTAGGTGTGAATAAGACTATCGGGAGAGGAGAAACATCACAGCATAGTCTTGGAGACTGGAAAATAGTTGTGTGCTACTGCAACGGTTGTGTACCACTATCACTGACTGTGTATTGCTGGAAAATAGTTGTGTACTACTACAATGGTTGTGTACAATTGGAGGTGATCATGTATCATTGGACAATAGTTGTGTACTACTACAGTGGTTGTGTACCACTGGCAGTGATTGTGTATCACTGGACAATATTTGTGTACTACTACGATGGTTATGTACCACTGAAGGTGATTGTGTATCATTTGGATAGTATATGTGTGCTATTATGGTGGTTGTGTACCATTGGTGGTGATTGTGTATCACTCGAGAATAGTTGTGTACTACTACGGTGGTTGTGTACCACTGGCGGTGATTGTGTATCATTGTACAATAGTTGTGTACTACTATGATGGTTGTGTACCACTAGACAATAGTTATGTACTACTATGAGAGTGGTTATGTACCATTATGAGTGTAGTTGTGTGCTATTGTGACTTGGCAACAATTGTGTTCCATTAGATGGAATTGTATTAGTTGTGTGCTACTACTTGATTACAATGGAGACTATGAGACCGCTTGGAAGTAGTTGTGTTCTATTGGTTGATTGCAACATAGTCATGGAGACTATGGTAAATTATTTGAGTTATTGATGGCATGGTAGTAGTTGTATGCTACTAGTTGATTGTAGAGTAGTCTGTGGACTACTAGATGAAAACATCGTGGAAAGATACCTCCCTAGTTAAGAGGGAGTGTTGATATTTTGTTAGTTGCGGGAGGTATTTTCCTCCTAGATAACCTTTATTAGAGAAGAAGAAGATTCCAATAAGTCAAAGGAAGACCATTGAACAGTTGAAGAACACCCCAGAAAAGAATAAAGTGAAATAGAAGACCACGGAAGAGAAGTTGGCCCATAGGAAATAATAATAAAGTGGAAATATAATTTTCAAGAATTAGAGTTGGCCCACATAAATAATAAAGACCCAGAATAATAATTCGGCCCCAGATAGGCGCCCATATTAGTATAAATACAAATGTGGGTCAGTTCATTTGCACAACCATAGAGTTCTCCTTATGCAGTGCGCACTAGGTACTTGCAGCTGTAGTTTCACTATTTCTGGTTTCTAGTTCTCTTGGAGAGTGCACCCCACTTGGGGAAGGATAGTCTTGGTGGTTCTTGGTGATCTCTCTTGTTCTCTACCTCTAAAAGAGTTGTGTTAAGTTTGTGTGGTGTTGCCTAGTTGCTTCGTGTCAGTTACAGTAATAATTATAGTAGCAGTTTCAATGGTAGTAGCAACTGCAGTTACTAGTTGTGTTAGCTCTATGGTGACTCATTTGTCTACCCTCACTAGGGTTTGAAAAGAATAAGATAAGTATTTTTTATCAGGGTTTCTGCATTTTTGGTTTGCTCTTGTGATTAGAGTATGTTCATGGTTGTACTGGAATATTCTCTCTAAGAAAAGTTGGTTGAGTTTTTCTTCGAGTTTGGGGTTTTCCCAGGATAAATCTTTGTTTCCTCTTGTGTTTGTTTATCTATTGCTTATATATTTCAATATATGATTATTTAATGTTAAAAGAAGATAAAAATGCTATGGAAAATTTAATTTTAACAAAAGTAATGAAAATTTAACATGGAAATCATCTTGTTGATTTAGAAGCAAATTGTTGTTTTTTTCTACCTCAAATACTAAATTGCTTTTCTCTACTCATGTCTCTTTCATTATAGGTTTGAATATACTTAAAGAGTTAATTAATTTTTTTTTCTAGATCTGGAGTTGACATCTGTAACATCCTCGACCACCAATGTTGGGCCATGCTACTCCAGAAAACTCTTTCATGCTCTGATACCATGTTATAATGTCCTCGGCCACCCAGGTCGGGCCACAATACACAAGAGAACGCTTTTGTTCTCTCTGTGGAACATACTGTAACATACCTCACATCCAACTGAGTTATGGCACATACATTTTTTGAACTGCATGCATTTAAAACATATACACACAAAACTCTTGCAGAAATATATATATGAAACGTAAACAGACAAATACATCTGTAAATGCATAGATTCACACTAAAATAACAGTAAACGTATACATGCAGCGTATATAGGAAATACCCATAAGTATACAGATAGTTATAATCACACATAGGATAAACCCATAAAAATAAACACGTAAATAATAATGCAGCATGTAAATTTACTATACAGTTGACACTTATCTTAGGAAGAATATCACCAACTACGTGCAGACCTTCCACGAACCTCCCAGACTTAGACCGCATTGTTCATCACTCTCAATAGTGGATCACCCTCGAGATGGGACTAAACTCCACTCGGGTAAAGGGCTCCTAACCAAGCTAATGGTTCATAGACAACGGGAAAGACTTTTTCATAGATGCCAACTCAACTAACAACTTACAGTCTCTCATTCCCCACATGCCTGTCCCACCTCAGGAAGTGTGCCCCTTCTCTGCTCAACAGTCCTTCGGCTGCCCCACTTCCCTTCTAGGGCTTCAGCAACATGCCAGACAGGAAGTCTCAGAGCCCTGTAGCTGCAGTTAAGCACCTTTAGGAAATCAATTCCCAACAATTCTCTCACCCAGAGAGAAATTGCTCACGGGCCTGACAACCCGCCTCTTCAATATCCAATGGGCCTGACAACCTGCTTCTTCAGTCCAGCTCCCAAGCTAACCAGCTACACCAACCTGTATGGCTATGGATCCAGGTTCGGATACAATGACAGAAAGTATGGAGGATAGTTGACTGCATGAGTGAACGGTCCTGGTATGGTTGACTGGATGATGGAAGGAATCGTGAATGAATGCATAACTAGATGATGGAAGGAAAAATGGAAGAATCCCCCCAAAAAAAATGAACTAAGTCCCAACAATATCTATGCATATCCCCAACTTGACACTTTTCATGTTGGGAGCTACTTTGGCCCACTTGTCCCCAACTTTGGAACTTAGGATAAAATAATTATCCATACTTTATACTTTAAGAAATATTAATATAATATTCCTTTTTGGCTTAAGCTCCCTAGCTTAGCCCTTTTCTTTAACTTTTATCCCTCCCTTTCCCTAACTAGTGGATTTTAGTCCCCCATACTCATTTATCGAGGTTGGTCTGTGCGCAGTGATGAATTTTATATTAATGATGAGGCACATACAAAAATAGGTGCACTGGCCTGTATCATGTAGGCTCTTTGGCCTAATACAAAACATAAGCATCCTAGATTATAATAATTGGCTCACCAGCCTATAAAACACAACATATACACAAAGGCTTCCCGGCCTCAAAATCGCACGCACTTAAGTTTGTTGTGCGTGGTATCCTGGAATGTGCCCATTTCATCATTTTATTGTGTAATACATGCACGCACTACACCATGGAAGGTGTGTTCCAAAAAGATATAAAATAGCTCATTGTCTTTAGTACATTATTACATTTATAGTTGGGGTTCATCCTGGGGATATTACAATCCCCTCCCCTTATTTATGCATTGTCCTCAATGCATTATATACTATGTACCATTCAAATTCTTTAAAATATCCAAGATTTAGCCATTGGACTCTTGTTATCCATCTAGTGCTCTACTTTCCAGCACCAATTCTCGTACTCATACTGCAACTAGAAGTCAATTTCTCTATTCCATACAGTTGCTTCAGGAATAATTCAGCTCATTGTTCCTTACTACATGCTTCAATTAAACCTCATTGAAGTAACAACTGGTTGTAGATATATGATGTTCCATCCAGCCTTGGATCTCAGTGCTAATAAACTCTCAGCAGCGTACCAACCCCGAGCAGGGGATATGACTCCACCAGGGCAATCGCTTCCCAAGATAACCACGGCACACAATCCACATCAACATAGTCTAGGCCAAGGTACCAAACCTTAGCAACACTCCAACCAACGATCTCTCTTCCCCATATTCCTATACAACCCAAGGTAGTATGCACCTTCATTGTCCAGCAGTTCATCAGCTACTCAACTTCCCTTTCAGGGCTCCAGCACAGACCGAACAGGAATTCTCAGAGTACCATGGCACAAAGAGTTCCAACTTCCCTCAGAGGTCTCCAGGTATCCTTCAAGCCTCATACCAGGAAACATATCCCCACACTTCTCCCTCCGGGGCTACAGTATTCTCCAAGGCAACCCAAGGAGAAGTGTACACACACCCAAATTCACCGGGAATCCACAGGGTAAGACCTGTTGTCTCCAATCAACATCTTTCCTAGAGCTACTCTTTGTAATCAACATTCCAACTTTAACCAATATCATCTCATCTGCATCACGCACATGTAGTTATCATGAGATAACATAAAAGAATTCATTTAGGAACTCAAACTTAATTTAAAGGAATTTCAACTTTTCCCCAAAACATGAAATTTCATTTCATAATTTTTTTATTTTTTTTTGTTGTGAGAATAATAGAATGTAGTTTCCCCTATGGCTTTCAACAAACACCATGCTAAATACCATTTTTCATGCAATGATTATATATTTCATACAACCAACAGATTGTCAGTATTTTTTGTACATCATAATTCAACATCTTCAACACCTTATGCCATGATCTTAGAATTGCCTACACCTAGCAATTCAATCACAATTATCAATCAGTTTAACCAAATAGAATGACTCATCATTCTATGCATATGCATGTTCATAATTAATAACAATAAGTTCATTTCTTCAATTTTTTGAACATGAAATTTTTTGTAGTCACTATTACTGTGACTACATGACTTGCAACTTTCCTGTTGTAATGTTTAACGGTTCCTGAAATGTTCTCAACTTCCTGAGTTAGCAACATTTCAGTCATTAGTATAATTATTTCCATGCAAAACATATATACATGCACTCACAAAATGCATTCAGCAAAATGCATTTAAGTATACAATTCCATCATGTATGAGTGCAACTCTGCCACTTACTAGGAATGAGTGCAACTCTCAATGCCTATTTATTCAGAATGATCTTTATCTAAGTCATGTATCTCACCATCTATAAATTGGAAATGTGGTCAATGTCTTGACACATCTCCACACACTTCCCATTGTCTTCACAATTACTTGAATGCCTTCCTTTTCAACACGAACACTACACCAAGAATACAATTTTGTGGTGTTTATTAGTGTTAGCAAAAAGGTTGTAGTCCAAGTTTTATTTAAAGGTAGGAAGCTCATTGGGTATTTGTGTGTCACATAACCTTTCTAAACCATACCTTTCCATATCCAACCATGTTCTGGTCTCATACATGACTAGCTTTCTTAGCATCATTCCACATAACCAAATTAACATGACATGCTACTATGTTAGTGTGTGCATTTAAAAGCTAAAAGTTTTGATAACTATAACATGCCTCTAGCCTTTACCACACCTAGTGGTAACTTATTCCTGTTAATTAACTTAAACAATACCATATTGTATATTATAACAATTCAATTTGGGGAAATTCTTACCTGAATTTCCCTTTGGAAATTATGCAATATAATTTCAAAAGAGAATTACTTACCTGCATGGTTGTTATTAAACAAAATTAATGCTACATGATTAGTTGATGACAGTAGAAGTTCTCATGCCTCTTTATCAGCCTTATAATCTGTAACACCCTGTTTCCCCCAGTCTGTAAAATAATTATGTTGGCCAAGAACTGTGGCAAACTCAAAGATGTGAATGTGTGATTTTGAATGCACCTTAGTATACAAGGTCAACGAATGTAAATTAACATTTTGAATATATATATATATATATATATATATATATATATATATATATATATATATATATATATATATATATATATATATTGCAGGACTGCTGAGAGGGGGATGTGTTGAAAAAGAGATCACAATGGCTGAAAAAAGGTGGTGAAAGGCACCTGGAATGGTGGCATTAACTTCCACCGAAACCAATACCGTATTTGGTCTTCACTGGCCTGGAGAACCAAGAGTGGCTCACTGGCCCCGAAATGAATTACTCACCAGGATGGTAGGTGAAGAGGCTCCTCATGAGTTAATGAGGGATGGGGGTGAACCGCCCATTCGTGGAGGCCTCAGACTTGACCACCGCTGGAAAATTCGTGCCACATGCAACCTCGCCAGAAAAGAAAAGGCAGGTAAAAGGTGTGGAAGGGGGGGGGGGCGTGAGGGAGATCACATGAAAGAGATTGGAAGAACTCTGGAACAAAATACAGAGTGAGCGATAGTAGAGAAGAAGGAGAGTAACCTTTGTTCTCGATCATTGAAGAACAGAGACAGAGAGCTTCAATCATCGTGGTCTCAGCTCGGGGGTGGCTAGTGGTAAATCCCTTCGAAATCGTTGAGCCTACGATTGGGTGGAAACGAGCACCCCTCTCAGCAGTTGCATCAAACCCGGTGTTTTTCTGATAAGTGTTCTATGTCTTGTATCTTGAAATTTATATGCTGACATGTATGTTCATAGTCTGTGCAATTGTGAATGGTTTCAGTATAAGACTGTCTGCATGGTGTTTTGATAAAAAATGATGGCTGCATGCTTTTATTGGAAAGACAGTGTATGGCTTATGTGAATATATATATATATATATATATATTGAACTAATACAGATTTTAAGTCTATTCTCGAGAGATTTGTTCCCGTATTTGTCTTACTTGATGCCTTGGATAGATTTCCCCACAAAGGCTCCCTTTCGAGACCACTCCCTTACCTTCTAGAAGACCTTCCAGTCTGGTCTTCAAACCTAGTGAAAATTGCCTGAGGACCCGAAGGAGGATGTTATAGTTTAAGTCTTAAAATCTTGCATGAGGGAGGATGGTCCTCGTAGACTTCAACATTTCGGCATTTCAGTACCCGGAATACCCAAGGGCGAGTTCCCTTGTACTCGCAAGTCCCGAAATCCCGATTAGAGAAACCCCAAAAGAACTAGCCTGGATAAGTTGTGATGTTTCGGCGTTTTGGTACCCGGGACACCTAAGGGTAAATTCCCTTGTACTCACCAGTTCTGAAATCCCGATTAGTGAAACCCCGAAATGAACTAGCGTGGATAAGTTGTGATGTTTCGACATTTTGGTACCCGAGACACCTAAGGGTAAATTCCCTTGTACTCACCAGTCCCGAAATCTCGATTAGCGAAACCCCGAAATGAACTAGCGTGGATAAGTTGTGATGTTTCGGTGTTTCGGTACCTGGGACACCTAAGGGTAAATTCCCTTGTACTCACTAGTCTCGAAATCCTAATTAGTGAAACCCCGAAATGAACTAGCATGGATAAGTTGTGATGTTTCGGCGTTTCGATACCCAGGTCACCTAAGGGTAAATTCTCTTGTACTCGCAAGTCCCGAAATCCTGACATGTGAAATCCTGAAATAACAACATGTGGCTAAATCCTGATATTTCGGTGTTTCGGCATCCAGAATATCCAAGGGTGAGATCCCTTGTACTCGCAAGTCCCGAAATCCCGACTTGCAATATCCCAAAAGATAGAGTGTGGAAAAGTTATCATATTTCGGTATTTCTGCACCCAGGGTACCTAAGTGTGGGCCCCACGTGTTCGCCAGTCTCGAAACCCCCGACTCGCAAAATCCTGATGGATAAATTCCCGAAATAGAGGAGCATGTTTAAAGTTTCGATGACTCGGAGTTTTCGACTTTCGGGAAACCTAGGAGCGCAACCCCTTGTTCTCACATAATGTGAAATCCCAAAAGGAGAAATGTCGAAATGGCTTAGCATAGATAATATTGGGTGTTTTGGTATTTCGGTACTTGAGATACCTATTGGCAAGTTCTCTTGCACCTGCCAGTCCCAAAAACACAGGGTGAGAACTCCCAAAATAGATGGAATGACATATATATATATAAGTATGTAGATTTCAGAGTTTCGGCTTCCGGGAAACCTAAGTGTGAGACCTCCTGACGTCGCACATCCCAAAATCCCGATGGAGTGAACCCTGAAAGGTGGAGTGACATGTTTTAATCCGAGTTGCTATTAATCTCGTTAAAACAGTTAGATCTGTTTTGGGTTTTGGCCCTTCGAAAGACAAGAGAGAAAAGGGAAATACATGCATCACGATTTCCTAAATCACGAAATTCGACGAGCACCTCTCTGATAAGGCATGTGGTCCCAGCGGCCGATCATATGATTGACTTTAAAAGAGAAAGGAGGGTCTGCAATAGGCTCCTTATAATTTTAAAAGGAAAGAAAGCCGAAAATTTATGATTCCCATAGTGGGTATGTTACAAATTGGTATCAGAGCATGGTTACAACTCTTGGCCTGCTTGGGCTCATGAACTAGTTGCGCAGAAGCTCCGTTCGAAGCACTCCTGAAAGGAGTAATCCCCATGTCTTAACCTTCCTAATCAAAAGACGAAGTTAAGAATGAAAACTCTCGATTGTGTGTATGCATGTGAAATATGAATTATGTACTAGGTATGAATGTATATGAATATTGACTAACAACCAGCGTTCATCTTTTGCACCCAAGTAGACGATCAACCATGGGAAATTACAGACACATAGAATGGTGACTCACCAAGAGGTGGGAGAAGGCTCCCACAATAGAGACGAAGAGTCTGACGAAAGAAGGGCAGTAGGGACCCCTCCAGATCTAGCTGAGACTGTGAGGAGTCTCATGGTCGAATTACAAAGCTGCAAGGCTGACAATGAGAGGATGATGAAAGAACAAGAGAAGCAAACATAAATTAACACATTTTTACTGCAGAGCTTATCTGACCTACAAAGAAAAATGCAGCATGAACCTGAAGTATAGAAACATGGTCATATCAGTGACCACACTGAGAGGAGCACCTCGAAAAAGGTCCATCCCAGAGGTAAGGGACAAGCGTCGAACGATTCCTCTAGGAAGGAAGATGGCAGTTCGAAGGAATCTTCTAGCAGCAGAACTAGTTCTTATTCCCGAAGAAAATAGAAGAAGCGAAAGCTTTCTAAGGGTCATAAATTCGAAGAATTCAGGAAGGCCAAACCACCCTCCTTCGACGGTCAAATAAAAAAGGGAGAGGAAGCAAAGGCCTAGTTGCTTGGACTAAAGTATTTCAGAGTCCATGACTTCTCAGAAAATTTGAAGGCCAGAGTGGCCACCTTCAACTTGAACGGAAAGGCTTCCATTTGGTGGGAAGACCTTAAGAATGTAAAAGGGATTCACGAAGAAGACCTGTCTTGGGAACGGTTTGAGAAATACTTCAGGAAGAAGTATCTGTTGGAAAAATATTTCAACAAAAAGACTAAAGAATTCTATGAACTTAAGCTGGGAAAACTCACCATAGAGGAATATGTCAGCAGATTCCTCGAGTTGCTGAGTTATGTACCCTACATAAAAGAAGAAAAGACAAAGGTGCAACGATTCATCAGTGGACTACCTAAGGACTATTAGAACAGGATTGAATTTGATGAACCAAAGACCCTAGAAGATATTATCTGAAAGGCAAGATATTGTTATGAACAGCTTGGACATTGAATAGAACCTCGCGAAGGCTGGAAGCAAAAGAATAGTTCGAGATTTCAGAAAAAGGGGATTAAGTCCCCAGGATTTAAGAACTATAAGAAGAACCCAAGAATGAGATTCCCAGCCTGAAGTGTACACCAGCAGAACTTTCCCTCCTTGAGCGAAAATAAACTTTATAGATTTTCCCCAGTAAAGACTGATAACCCAAAGAGAGAACCTTTGAAATGTTGGGGTTGCGGAGAAGAACATCTACTGAGAGATTGTCCACACCGACAACAGAATAGTCGGAGAATTTATAACATCCAGGGAGCTACCACCATCAATGATGTGGACAGGAGTGTGCCGCAAATCTATGCAGCCTTGGATAATAACCAAGCTAACCACCAAGCTTCAGTGGTGGAAATAGAAGGTATGATTTCCAACCATCTATTGTCTATTTTGATTGACCTTGGTTCAAATTTGAGTTATATAGCCCCTAAGGTTGTTGATAAGTGTAAACTATAGCCACAAAAACCTACTAAGCCATGGTTGGTACAGTTAGCCACTGGCACCAAAAGAAGGGTAGCAGAGGTCATACCAACCTGCCAATTAATGTTGGGTGAATTCCCCACCCAAGTAACCCTTAACATATTACCCCTGGGATCGTATGATCTATTGATTGGTATAGACTAGCTAGTCGCCCATAAAGCCAGATTGGACTGTTACCATAAAACCTTGGAATGTGTAAGTAAAGAAGGAAAAAGGATAACCCTTCAAGGGATCCGAAAACCTGTCTCGATGAGACAAATATCAGCTCTGCAAATGAGAAAGTATTACTGAAAAGGATGTCCCCTATATGCAATACAGGTGTGGAAAACTATTGAAGATGACAAACCAAGCCTCGAAGACCACCCTACACTAAGAGGATACAGAGATGTGTTTTCGAAAGAGGTACCGGGTCTACCTCCGAGAAGAGACATAGACTTCTCGATAGAACTTGCACCAGGAGCGGTGTTGGTGTCTAGGACACTGTAATGTCCCCCGCCTCTTAGAGAGGTGAGGAGGAGACTCAGTGGCCTGGGCACCCCCACTAGGTCATAGTCTCACACTGAAGGGGGGAAAGTCAAGAAGTTAAAAGTTATATTTTTAAGTTGACTTAAGAAAGGGAAAGGATAAAGGAGTAATAGCTAACTCAACAGAAGAATAGAAGATTAACCCTGGGAGTTAACCTAACTCAACAGAGAATTAGAAGGAAAAGTATAAGTAAGAGGTTGGGGTGCACCTATTACTCATTCTGGTTTCGGATTAGCATTTGCTATTTCTCTTGAGCATTCAGTTTGGGGGTTTTTCTGTACAAACCCTTGGGAGCAACTCAGTGGTGAAATATCCACTCACCTTGTTCCACAGCTTGGTCTCGGGGATGAAAGCCTCCTCCACACCATTCTAGTCTCAGGGCCAGTTTATCGAGGGAGGTTCGATCCAGCTTATCCTAAGGGCCTAGGACCATTCCGACAGTTGGGTTTTGTTGGCAGGGGCATGACCATCAGTTTGAGGGATTTTCTGGAGGGTTATCATAATTCTACATTTGTCTGCAGATTGGGACGTCTCAGAGCCAAAGGGGACATCCTGTGATTCAGTAAAACTCAGATCTAGGGAGATCTGCTTGAGATCTGAGCCCGAAACTTCTCCCACGGGATTCTCATAGCCCGATCTATATTCTTCGAGAGTTTCAGATCATTTGGAGGCCTCCTTCATCAGGGCCGAACCTGCTAGGGTTTCAGTCATCCAGTGGGGCATACCATTCAGTGGAGATTTCAGATCTACAACGATTGAGAGGGATCTTGGAGATTCGGGCATCTGGGTTGTTCTTACCATCACC
>ML781974.1:55659-103262 GCA_009831015.1 Picea engelmannii | reverse complement strand
CAAACCAGCTAGGGTTTCAGTCATCTAGTGGGGCACACCATTCAGTGGAGAATTCAGATCTACGGAGTTTGAGAGTGGATTTGGGAATTTGGACATCTGGGTTTTCCTTGCAGTTGCCCGATCTATCATTTGGAATATTTCTCAGGATGATTGGACACTTTTGGTAGCAGGGCAGAATTATTCAGGGCTTCAACATTCTAGCAGGACGTGGCACTTTCCAGCTTGGAGGTTGAGCATTAGTACGGCTCAGATCTGCTTGATTTAGTCTTCATTGTATATCCAGCCTTTGGAGGCTCATTTTGTATTGTCGGGAGCATTTTGTAGAAGCTCATATCTGTTGCTTGTATGGCCATCTGAGGTTTATGCCAGATCGGCCATCTATTGTATTGATCTTACATTTCTCATAATAAAAAGGTCAGATCTTTGCTTGTGCTTCTACATCTTGAATATATTGTGATCTCCATGTGTTGATGAATCTTGTATGCACTTAAAAACTCAATAAATTAGTAGTAGTTAGTGATTCCAAGAAAGAATTTGGCTTGGGATCATTACAGACACCCTACCTGATGAGCACACCCGAGTTAGTTGAACTCAAATTGCAATTAAGAGAAATGATGGATAAGGGCTATATCCAGCCTAGCATGTCTCCATGGGGAGAACCAGTCCTATTTGTGAAAAATAAGGACAGTACCCTTGGACTGTGTATAGATTATAGACAACTCAATAAGGTAACCATAAAGAATAAGTACCCCTTGCCCAGGATCGATGACATGTTCGGCCAATTAGGGGGTGCGTCTATTTTCTCAAAGATTGACTTGAGGTCGGGATACCATCAAGTCCGAATTAAGGGTGAAGACATCCATAAAACTGCCTTTCGGACAAGGTATGGTCATTATGAGTTTGTGGTAGTACCATTTGGGTTAACCAATGCCCCTGCCACTTTCATGTGCTTGATGAACAATGTACTCAGCAAATTCCTAGACAAATTTGTGCTAGTTTTATTGACAATATATTAATTTACTCCAAGAATAGAGAAGAGCATGAAGAGCATCTTAGGCTTATGTTGCAAGTGCTAAGAGAACATCAGCTTTATGCCAAATTCAGCAAATGTGAATTCTTCCAGAAGTAAATACATTACTTAGGCCATGTTCTATCTGAAGAAGGGGTAGCAGTAGACCCTGACAAAATCAGGTCTATCATGGAATGGCCTACCCCAAAGGATGTTTCGGATATCAGATCCTTTATGGGATTAGCAGGATACTATAGGATATTTATAAAAGGATTCTCCAAGATTGGTTGTCCAGTCACTGCCCTCTAGAGGAAGGGGACAAAATTCATGTGGACACAGAAATGTGAAGAAAGATTTCAGACCCTGAAACATCTACTGACCCATGCACCCATGTTGAAGATCGTCGATCTCGAAGTTAACTTCCTAGTGTGCACAGATGTCTGTAAGGAAGGGCTCGAAGGAGTTCTTATGCAAGGAGGAAGTGTGGTCTGCTATGAATCCTAAAAATTGAATGAGCACGAAGTCAACTATGTGACCCATGATCTAGAGTTGGCTGCCATAGTGCATGCCTTGAAAATGTGGAGGCATTACCTCCTAGGAAGAAAATTTGTACTTATGATATACCACTGTGGATTGCGATATCTGTTTGACCAACCAAAGATCAATCCCAGACAAGCTAGGTGGATGGCCCTCCTCAATGAGTTTGATTTTGAAATCAAACATATTAAAGGAAAAGAAAATAGAGTGGTCGATGCCCTTAGCCGAAGTATGAAAAAAATTAATCTGGCAGCGGTGAGAACCTGTAAGACGGATGTCAAAGAAAGAGTCAGAAATGCACAAGGAACAGATCCATTCTTCCAGACCGTGACCTCGTACCTGCAACCGGAACCCACAGGGATAAAGTATGAAGGCTACCAGATGACAGAAGAAGGTCTTCTCACTTACCGAAGTAGACTGTATATTCCAGATTGTGATGACTTGAAGAGGTTCATTATGGATGAACTACATAAAAGACCCTATACTGGTCATCCAGGATATCAGAAAATGATCACGGCCACCAAGAAACAATTCTATTGGCCTGTATTGAAGAAAGACGTAGCCAAGTACTTAGCCAAATGAATAGAGTGCCAACAGGTTAAAGCAGAACACTCACACCCAACAGGATTATTGCAACCCTTACCAATCCCAGAATGGAAATGGGAAACCATCTCCATGGATTTCATCATCAGATTACCAACCTCGACTAAACAGAATGACGCCATTATGGTAGTGGTGGATAAATTGAGAAAGTCCACTCATTTTATCCCCATCAAGTCAACTTGTAAGGAAATAGACATTGCCAACGTATTCATGAAGGAGATATTCAGACTGCATGGTATGTCAAAAGAGATCGTGTCTAACAGAGACATGAAATTTACTTCCAACTTTTGGAAGTCACTAATGGTTGGTTTAGAGACCAAGTTGTTGTTTAGCACTGCCTATCACCCTCAAACCGACAGACAGACGGAAAGAGTAAACCAAATACTAGAGGACATGTTAAGAATGCATGTAATGCATCAACCCAAGAAGTGGGAAGACTACCTGCCACTGGTGGAATTTGCTTACAACAATGGCTACCAAGAATCCTTAAGGATGAGTCCATTTGAAGTCCTCTATGGTAGGTCGTGCAACACTCTTGTCAGTTGGAGTAATCCTGTAAACAGAATTTCTTTTGGACCCAACATGTTAAAAGAAATGGAACAGCAAGTGACTCGGATAAAACAAAACCTGAAGGTCGCTTAGAACCGACAGAAAAGTTACGCCGACCAAAAGAGAACTCCAAGAGAGTTCAAAACGGGAGACCATGTATATCTCAGAATTAGGCCCAGGAAGAGTTCCCTGAAAATGGGAACTTGTGCCAAATTGGCACCTCAGTTTTGTGGACCCTTTGAGGTTCTAGATAAAGTGGGATCTATAGCCTATAGGCTAGCACTTCCTCCCACAGTAAAAGCACATAATGTTTTCCATGTTTCATTATTGAATAAATATGTACATGATTCTAATCATATAATTGACTGGTATGTGATTCAGGTGGAACCGGAGGGAGAATTCCTACCAAAACCTCAATGCATATTGGACAGAAAGGAAACCCCACTCCGGAATCGAACCATTGCACAAGTCAAGGTGCAGTGGAGACATTTTGGCCCAGATGAGGCTACATGGGAAATGGAGGATGCCATGAAACAGGCATATCCAATTTTGTTTACCTCTGTACATACATGTCATGATGATAGATATAACATCGAGGGTAATGTTCCTTTAAGGGGGAGGGAATTGTAACACCCTGTTTCCCCCAATCTGTAAAATAATTATGCTGGCCAAGAATTGTGGCAAACTCAAAGATGTGAATGTGTTATTTTGAATGGACCTTAGTATACAAGGTCAATGAATGTAAATTAACATTTTGAATATATATATATATATATATATTGCAGGACTGCTGAGAGGGGGATGTGCTGAAAAAGAGATCAGAATGGTTGAAGAAAGGTAGTGGAAGGCACCTAGAATGGTGGCGTTAACTTCCACTGAAACCAATATCGTATTTGGTCTTCACTGGCCTGGAGAACCAAGAGTGGTTCATTGACCCCGAATCGAATTACTTGCCAGGATGGTAGGTGAAGAGGCTCCTCATGAGTTAATGAGGGATGGGGGTGAACCGCCCATCTGTGGAGGCCTCAGACCTGACCACCGCTAGGAAATTCGTGCCACACACGACCTCGCCAGAAAAGAAAAGGCAGGTAAAAGGTGTGGAAGGGGGGGGGCGTGAGGGAGATCACGGGAAAGAGATCGGAAGAACTCTGGAACAAAATACAGAGTGAGCGATAGCAGAGAATAAGGAGAGTAACCTTCGTTCTCAATCGTTGAAGAATAGAGACAGAGAGCCTCAAGCATCATGGTCTCAGCTCGGGGGTGGCTAGTGGTAAATCCCTTCAGAATCGCTGAGCCTACGGTTGGGTGGAAACGAGCACCCCTCTCAGCAGTTGCATCAAACCCGGTGTTTTTATGATAAGTTTTTTATGTCTTGTATCTTGAAATTTATATGTTGACATGTATGTTCATAGTTTGTGCAACTGTGAATGGTTTCAGTATAAGATAATCTATATGGTGTTTTGATCAAAAATGATGGTTGCATGCTTTTATTGGAAAGACCGCGTATGGCTTATGTGAATATATATATATATATATATATATATATTGAACTAATACATATTTTAAGTCTGTTCTCCGGAGATTTGTTCCTGTATTTGTCTTACCTGATGCCTTGGATAGATTTCCCCACAAAGGCTCCCTTTCGAGACCACTCCCTTACCTTCTAGAATACCTTCCAGTCTGGTCTTCAAACCTGGTGAAAATTTCCTGAGGACCCGAAGGAGGATGTTATAGTTTCAGTCTTAAAATCTTGCACGAGGGAGGATGGTCCTCGTAGACTTCAACATTTCGGTATTTCACTACCCGGAATACCCAAGGGCGAGTTCCCTTGTACTCGCAAGTCCCGAAATCCCGATTAGCGAAACCTCGAAATGAACTAGCATGGATAAGTTGTGATGTTTTGACGTTTCAGTACCCGGGACATCTAAAGGTAAATTCCCTTGTACTCACCAGTCCCAAAATCCAGATTAGCGAAACCCCGAAATGAACTAGCATGGATAAGTTGTGATGTTTCAGAGTTTCGGTACCCGGGAGACCTAAGGGTAAATTCCCTTATACTCACCAGTCCCGAAATCCCGATTAGCGAAACCCCGAAATGAACTAGCGTGGATAAGTTGTGATGTTTCGGCATTTTGGTACTTGGGACACCTAAGGGTAAATTCCCTTGTACTCACCAGTCCTGAAATCCCGATTAGCGAAACCCCGAAAGGTGGAGTGACAGGCTTTAATCCGAGTTGTTGTTAATCTCGTTAAAATGGTTAGATCCGTTTCGGGTTTTGTCCCTTCGAAAGACAAGAGAGAAAAGGGAAATACATGCATTGCGATTTCCCGAATCACGAAAGCCGACGAGCACCTCTTCGATAAGGCCTGCGGTCCTAGCTGCCAATCATATGAGGGACTTTAAAAGAGAAAGGAGGGTCTGCGATAGGGTCCTTAGAATTTTAAAAGGAAAGAAAGATGAAAATTTTCGATTCCCGTAGTGGGAATGTTACATAATCAACATTCCAACCTTTTGTTGTTTCCTTCCATATGTAGCAACATTATCAGCAACACTTGTAAATATGCAAGCATTCTCACTTTATGGTTTTCCCAACAAGCCATAAACTACTTGTTGCTACAGTAATTGCAACAACTTCTTTCTCCTTGTTTCATGTTTCCTTGTTTATCCCAGAAGTCTTCCATTCTTCTGGATTCTTGAACCTTCATGTGCTCTTCACCGTAACCATTGTGCATCATTATTTCTGATCTGAGCACTTTTTAGCCAAATCACTCTTGTTTTCCTTTTATTTTCCATCCAAATACTAAACGGATATTAACCTTCATCTTGTATTTACTTCCTAGATCCATCTATCCCAACTCATACTTGGGTGCATTATAATTCCAATCATGTTGTCTTATATACTTTGGATCTTCAACATCCATTTATTTTTAGGACTGGACTACTTCAGCTCTTTCTAGATTGAATACTTTAGTATTTGAGTTTTCTTCCACCCTTTTCCACTAATTGCAAACTAGCCTCAAACTTGGCTTGCATAGCCAATCTCTTAGCATGTTGTAAGAATGGACATATGCCTCCTACTCTAGCTGCAAAGAATTAATTAAAAGTACTTAATACTATTTTTAATTTACCCTCAAATTTTCAAGGGCTACTTCCACCCTCTGGAAATTTCACTTATGGCTCTATGCCACTCGAGATGGATTCTTCTCAGGCACCATCTCTTTTGCATTCAAAACCATGCATAGAACCGTTTTCTTCTTCATGGTTCTTTACTGACTCTCTATAGAGATTCATTTCACTTTTAAGTCTTTCTTGACTTTGACATATCCATGCTATTGTGGAAATATCTTCAATACCTTTGGAATGCATCAATAATATCTACTAATATTATTTCTTTCCCATTAGCTTGATATCTTCCTCAAGACTTCTTCTTCCATTAATCTAGGATGTTCATGGACTTGCAACTACATATTATGATGATATTAATTTTCATCTTTTCACTATTATTTGGATTCCTCTAATCCCACTCCTACATGACCCAATTATGTTTCCAGTCATGTTTTCTGAGTAACCTTGGATAGTTAACACCAACTTCCTTCTTGAGGTACTTGATTTATCCCTTCCTTAACTGATCATATCAACACTTGGATTTTCTTGCTGGCTATTACTTTTCCCTATCTTGACCAATCTGATTTTAACCTGCCTTGCAAAATCCACTTCTATCATGCCATATTGATTCCCTTCATACCATGCTTCCACTGCGCACTCTAATAACCATAAGGAAAGCATTATTCTATAATTTCATAGCTAATCCCTGGATATGATGCACTCTTTACCCATATATGCATTAAGCATCTTTCTTTATCTGATCACTATCATTCCGATAGCCAATTCCTTTGATGCTAGATCAGACTCCAATGCATTTCTTAATTTGCATATTAGTCTCTTTGGGAGTGTTCACTAATTCATTCACTACATGATCTATTCATCTGCCCAGATTCCATTGAATACTTGATGAACATGAGAGGACTTCTTGTAGTGGCTTCTGAAGACTTTATGGTTGCACTCAGATTCATAACTTGACATCTTGGGGTCTTGGCTTTTGATCATATTATAAAATATTTTTTCCATAACACTCTTTCCCTGAGTACCTCTGCTTATTTTAAACTAAATTTAAACCTTCTCACTAGTTAAGAGCTAAAAAAATTTAACTCTACAAAAATTTGCAGCCAACAAAACTTTGTCAGGTTAACTGACTCAACAATTTCATGAAAGATATGAACCATTCTGGTTCAATAATATATCAAAATTATTTCTTCTTAATTACTGGAAAATTGAATGCCCAGATCAATTTTCAGGGTGAATAATTATATTCTATTGTCTGATACCTTTCCAACGCCTTCTCTCATGCTCAATTCTGAGCCTTGAGAAAAACTTTATGGCCATTTAAAAATTTCCCATTAATTTTTCTGTTCACCATTCAACTTGGCACAACTCTGCACTGTAATTATGAATTTTTGTACCTACTCCATTGAATTTATCATAGGATTTCAATTGGGTTTCTTCATATGCATATTTTGGACAGTATGTCCAAGTTTCACCTATTTCTGGGTTATGGGCTGCTAGTTACAACCTGTTGAAGTTCTAGGTCAATTCGTGTTTTTGGTCTGCAATGCTACAAGTACCTTCTTTGCCATATTAATCATTTTTTACATGCCCAGAAATTTAATTCAGTTTTGGAACTGTCTTCTATGGTTCAATAGATTTCTATTGACTACTCCTGCGCCTCAATCAGATTCCGGAGCAGAAAGTTATGGCTCCTTGAAGTTAGTTGGGTCTTAAAATTTACCCTCCATTGTTTGTGTTGTAACTTTCTCATAAAATCTCTATTTGAAAAACGATTTACACCATTAGAAAGATCTCTCCAAGATCTTTTATTTGAGTTGCAGGGACAAAGTGTACCTTTGTACTTTCTGTTCTCGTGGTTTTTGAGTAGTTAAAAACGCTCTTAAGGGCCTCAAAAATGTGTTGCAAAAAGATGGCGTTCAAATGATATAAAATGTCGCTAAAAATCGTTGGTTTTCTGTTGTTGTTCACCATCCAAACGGCTTCACGCGCACAAATTTCAACCTATACACCCATATTTAGCATGCACAGAAACACCACAAGGTAATTCATGCTTCCCGCATCCATAACTACCGTGCATCACTTCTTTGTCGGGCCAATAACTTGTGCGCACTACTTTTGTGTCACGCACCAATATCCACCGCACGTCGTTTTGGTTTTGGTACTAATACTTGTTGCGCGCAGTTTTGGTTCTTGCACTATTACCTGTTGAACGCAGTTTTTGTATCGTGCGATGATATTCCACGCACATTTCATTCTATGTGCTGCACCATGCCAGAGTTTAGTACACCACCCCCGTGCAACTAAAATTTGCGCACACCATTAACTAAATTGTCATGCTACAACATATACCACCTTGCACGCGAACCAACCAAAATCCTCTATGCTCTGCCAATACTGCACACACCACGCTGGCCATTATTATGTGTGTGTGCACACCGCATGCACCATTTATGCGTATGCACACCGTGCAACAATATTTTTCTGCGCGGCGCCAAAATTTAGTGCGCGCAACTGCACACCAACATTTTTCTACGCGATGCCAAAATTTAGTGCGCACAACCACACACCAACATTTTTTTGCGTGACACCAAATTTTAGCGTGCGCACCTGCACACCAACATTTTTCTGCGCGGCGCCAAATTTTAGTGCGCACAACCACACACCAACATTTTTCCGCTCAGTGCCAAATTTTAGTGCACACAACCGCACACCAACATTTTTCCGCACGGCGCCAAAATTTAGCACGTGCACCTGCACACCAATTCTTCGTGAAATCCATTGTAGAAATTGGGGATTTTTCTTAAATTTTCCCCAATTTACCATAGACATTCTGTAACTATGAAATTTTTCTTAATTTCGTCCCAATAACACCAATTCAACCTCTGCAACAACAAATCGTTGTGGTTTAACATTTCTGGAATGAATTTTTCCCACACTCAATTCACGAATTGAGAATTTTAATTACAATCTTGCTCCAACTGTCATGGCTTCACTGTAACTTCAAATTCAACCAATTCTAGGTCTGAATTTGCTAGAATAGATATTAAATCAAGAATATCACACCACTTGGCCGAATTTCTCAATTTCCCCATGAATTTAACAACAGAAATTGGGGCTTTTTCCCAATTCCACACCAATTGTTGTTACTTTTTACCATGGATGCTCTGCAACTTGAAATTTGGCCACTTCGAAATAAATCTTCTATGACATTTTGCTTCAACTCAACTTGCTCGGCCCATCCAGGCTCAGTGTTGAAAATTGAAGCTCCGATACCATATTGTAACATCCCCGACCACCCATGTCGGGCCATGCTACTACAGAAAACCATTTCATGCTTTGATACCATGCTGTAATGTCCCCGACCATCCAGGTCGAGCCACAATACATGAGAGAACAGTTTCATTCTCTCTGCGGAACATACTATAACATACCCCGCATCCAACTGAGCTATGTCACGTACATTTTTCGAACTGCATGCATTTAAAACATATACACACAGAAATATTGTGGAAATATATATATGAAACGTAAATAGACAAATACATTTGTAAATGCATAGATTCACACTCTGCTCAATAGTCCTTCGGCTGCCCCACATCCCTTCCAGGGCTTCAGCAGCAGGTTGGACAGGAAGTCTCAGAGCCATGTAGTTGTAGTTAAGCACCTTCAGGAAATCCATTCCCAACAATTCTCTCACCCAGAGAGAAATTGCTCACGGGCCTGACAACCCGCCTCTTCAATATCCCACGGGCCTAAAAACTCGCTTCTTCAGTCCTACTCCCAAGCTAACCAGCTACACCAACCCGTATGGCTATGGATCCAGGTTCATATACAATGACAGGAAGTATGGAGGATAGTTGACTGCATGAGTGAATGGTCTTGGTATGGCTGACTGGATGATGGAAGGAATCATGGATGAATGCATAATGAGATGATGGAAGGAAAAATGGAAGAATCCCCCCCAAAAAATGAACTAAGTCCCAACAATATGTATTTATGTCCCCAACTTGAAACTTGTCATGTTGGGAGCTACTTTGGCCCACTTGTCCCCAACTTTGGAATTTAGGATAAAATAATTATTCATACTTTATACTTTAAGAAATATTAATATAATATTCCTTTTTGGCTTAAGCTCCCTAGCTTATCCCTTTTCCTTAACTTTTAGCCTTCCCTTTCCCTAACTAGTGGATTTTAGTCCCCCATACTCTTTTATCGTGGTCAGTCTGTGCGCAGCGATGTATTTTATATTAATGATGAGGCACATACAAAAATAAGCGCACTGGCCTTTATCATCTAGTCTCTCTGGCCGAATACAAAACATAAGCATCCTAGCTTATAATAACTGGCTCACCAGCCTATAAAACACAACATATACACAAAGGCTTCCTGGACTCAAAATCATGCGCACTTAAGTTTGTTGTACGCGGTATCCTGGAATGTGCCCATTTCATCATTTTGTTGCACAGTACATGCATGCACTACACCATGGAAGATGCATGCCAAAAATATATAAAACAGCTCACCAGGTTAAGGACATTATTACATTTATAGTTGGCGTTCATCCTGGGGATATTACAACATCAACATATATCACATAGACATATTATGATTTTGGTTGGTGGATTCTAGTGCTAAAACCCTATGTATTTTGCACTTTTTTCCCTGGCAATTTACATCAATATATATCACATAGAAATATTATGATTTTGGTTGGTGGATTCTAGTACTAAAACCTTAGATATTTTGCACTTTTTTCCCTAGTTTCTTGTTGTTTTATTTCTTGTAAAAGGTAATTTAATATGGTTGATCCAAATATGGAATTTATCACAAAAAAATACATTAAATCAAACTCATATATCATCTTGTATATTTCATAAGTAAATATATTATCTTTTGTGCTTAAGATCTAAATTGATTTGCTTGATTTAGGCCTAAATTTATCTCTTTTTTTTTGTTCAATCTCATTGCATAAATTTAAATTCATTTGTATCATTTTAGCCGTGTGTTGTGTTAATCAAATAAATATTTGAGGCTAATTCAAATATGGTTTAAATTGTGAATTTAAAATCATTAATCATAAACATTAAATCAGATAATAAGTCTAAGCTCTTTCTTGCTCCCACTTCATACTACAATACATTAAGCTTGGCTAACCTTAAGGAAGTCCCCCTTGACTAGGTCCATCCTTAATTTAAAGTGAGAAAGGAAAATCTATTGAGGTGATAGTGGTGGATTTCCTAAGTTTCCCTTAGAGTCTCATCCTTGTGATTAAGACTTTTACACTTAGTAAGAACCTAGGAGGTAACATAATCCTTGTGATATATGAATGGATTTAAAGTATAAATTCTCTTAACATATATGTGTAGTGTTTGGTATTTATTATGCCTCTACTTTGTTGATAGGATTTATGCTTCAAATTCCTTTGTTTTGCAATTATGTGAGTGGCTTTGAGCCAATGGAATCATTTCATAATGTCCATTGTCCTTTCATCTCCTAATAAAATTATGTCTCAAATATTTCCTACTTTCTTTGACATTTATTATGTTTTTGTTATTACTTCAATTATCTCGTGTTGATATTTGAAGTTAATCCTTCCACGAGTCTTCACTATCTTTCATTATTTTATTTTCATGTTTGATAAAATAGGATAAATATGCCCTTTGAAATATGAAGAAAATATGTTCTTTGTTCCTTTTTTATTCAATTAATCTATTATTTTTATCATTTTTTAAATCCCATAGACGGTGAGTTTTAATAGAACATCATTAAGATTGATGGTTACTCCTTTTGGCCGATGAAATCTTTCAAATTAGTTTAAGGCACTTGGAGGTTTTAAAGCCTTTATAGGGTGCCTTGTCTTAGTTCTATAGCCAAGAACATCTCAAGGAACAACATATAAAGATAACAAACTTGAAGGTAATAATAATAATCCAATTTTAAATTCATGGCCAAGCCAAACATCAAATTGGTGTATGATACCCCTTGTTTGTGGGACAAGGTACCCCCTTCATGCAACAATTTGAATGCTAACATCTATGGAGGTGTACATACCCTATCCTCCTCTGTATTTGAACCTGTGACCTCCAAGGGGGAAACACATGTTCTTACCCATTAGGCCCACTCAAGATTATAATATAGAGTTAATAAACTCTAGGGTAAAAAGTATTATAACCTATCTTTTTGAACTTTCAAATACAAACCTTGATTTTTTTATATCTTTTTATTTTAATGGCATGCTAAGATTGTCTTAAGAATCAAATATGAAGATTGGACAATTTACATTGAATTGAATTATCGATCAATTTTTTGTACGGGATGACCCGATCTACTACTTTGGTTTAAATTGTCAAAATCGTGTATAGACAACTTTTGAAGGGATTGAGATTGAGATAGACAATCAACAACCCTTGTTTGAAACCTTTTGAATGTAGTTTTCCAATTTCATTACTCCCAAAAATTGGCAATAATAATAATTTGAAAGAGAAAACTAACCTAGTGTGGAGAGTGTTGGGTGAGTACAAAGGAATGTAGGAGCATTAGAAGGTTGTGCACAACGTTGTGAATAGTTTTGAAATAATTCAAAGTGCATTCAACGTTACAATGAACCCAATAGCCACAACAAGAGTAATTCAACAATGAAAAGAATGAGGATGATTTTTAAAAAAAGGAACAGGGAAGAAAAAATAACACTAGAAGGTTGTGAACTAAACATGATATGATATGGTAACATAGAGGACAAAATATGTGGAAGAAAAGGAAGGAGAGTATGCAAAAAAGTAACCAAATATAGAAATAGATAAAAGAATTTCAATATGGTGATTTTTTGTTGAATTTACTAGAAATGTGATTACCATGCCATGCTAATGACTCATCTTATCAATTGTAGATGCATTAATTGGAAGGATCCATGATAACGTTGCAACACCTAGCATTGAAAAGTGCTTTGATACCACTTTTTGTGTACCTAGGTGCATTACTTAGCCATCCAACGAAACTATATTAGCATGAAATATTAACAAGATAAATAACACCAAATATTACTCACGAGATGGGAAGTTGGATGCTTCAATTAGATGTTTTCCCTTTTCAAGAGAGGGAAACTCTCCAATGCCACTTAGTCAATTTTCCTCCAAACAATGCCAAAGCGTACCAACTACAAGAGTGAATGATCCACGCCATGAGCTTCCCTACTTATGCATGGGTCAATGATATAATCCTAAGGGAAACTCTCCAATGCCACTTAGTCAATTTTCCTCCAAACAATGCCAAAGCGTACCAACTACAAGAGTGAATGATCCACGCCATGAGCTTCCCTACTTATGCATGGGTCAATGATATAATCCTAATCATAATCACTAGTGGCCCTAATTTAATGACATAGTGACATTACATTAATTAGCCACCTTACATATATTAACCTTATCACCTTATTCAATTTCTCTCTCACCTAATTGAGGCAAGGTTTATTTCATTTAATATCATAGCTAACCTTATTTAATGTATTTTCACTAATAAACATAGTCATGGAGGTACATAACACCCTACCTTCAAGAATTATTTCCAATGTAGTTTGTGATCATAGGCTAGTGTTCTTGTATGTTACCAATGACAAGGATTTTGGCCCTACACCTTATGTGATGTGGAGTGCATGGTGAAACCTTAATCCTTTATCTATCTTATACCTTTTGGTTAATAACATTTGGAGAGATGTCTATAGGTGGTTGCTTGACCTTGGACTTGGTGCTATATGTGGCACACTCCTTGATGATGTCATTATATTATGTGGGATTTATATCGTTTACATGGCACACATGTTTAGGAGGATGGTTTCTTGCATGGGTGTTGGATCTACCTTGGAGGAGGAGCATCAATAGGGAGGTTACTTAGCCTAAGCAACATTGGGACCACTTAGTATGCCTTAGGAGGATGAACACATTAGTTTACGACACTTGAATTGAGGGTGAATTTCTTGGGGTTGTATGTGGACTTGAGACACATATGTTGAGTAGTGATGTTGGAGAATTGGATGCATGTCTTAGAGAGTGAGGAGCCATGTGACGAGGAACACTTGACATTTGGAGGCCATGCTTGGAGAATGCACCATTTGAGGAGCCTTTTCTTGACATGTGTGCACCTTGGAGAGAGAGTGCTTCACTTGGAGACCTTATTTTGAGGATTAGATTAGGTTGTTTGTGTACCTTCTCCACTTTACTATGTTGGCTTCACTCACCTATTATGTATAAAAGGGAGGAGAGAATATTTAGTTGTAGTAATCATGAAGAAGCATGTGAGAGTCTTGAATATGAACTTGTTGCTTGACTCTTTGTACTTGTCTTTATGCAAGGGAGGAAGGAACTAGGGTTTTTGAGATGTAAAACTTAGAGGAGACTTGAAATGATAGGGTTGGAGTCCTTGTGTGAGAAGTACCTATGGTTTGTGTCAAAGAAAACCTAGAGGATACTTCGAGCGTTTTTCTTAGAGAGATTGTGTATGGAAATTTTGGTGAAATATCAAGGGTGGACTTCTTAGTGTTGATACTAGCTTCTTGTGGAGCCTTTGATGTGGCTAGATAGATTGGTGGGATGCCTTTCTAGGTCTTTGTATTTCTAGTTAGGGCTTGTTATTTATGGTGGATTCCCTAGCTAGGTCTTTGTATTTCTAGTTAGGTATTGTTATTAATGGTGGATTCCCTAGATAGGTTTGGAGGCATTGGAGAGTTTTATTTTGTGATAAGATTGAAGGAATATTTTGTACCAAATTATGATAAGGTCTTGGTATGTACTTGTAACTTCATTCTTATGTAGATTTGAAGTGTACTTTGCTATCCAAACTTTGTGTGCTTGCAAATATTATTTTTAGCTTATATTCTCATGGTGAATAAGTAGTTTCTAAGGTTGTTTGGTATGTTGATTTATCATGAAGAATTGGTAGATTTTGTTTAGTGATTTGACAAGTATATAGAAGCTAAGAGTGAAAAATTGTGGTTGTAACAAATATGTTGGTTATAGATTATTTTCATATCTGTTATATGTTGGGGATTGTGCCTCTAAGGTTGAAATTTTACAAGAAATGGATATAGGGAACCTCAAGGTTAAGGTGAAATTTTTCATTTTTTGTTAAGAAACACTTTCTCAAGATTTCCACACTTTGTTATGATTCATCCTAGGTTATACAAGGGTTCTTGGGCCTCTTGAAAGAGGTACAACGTACTCATTTTCATAACTCAACCTCATAGTTTTGGGAGCATAAAATAAATATGTTGAAGAGTGACATAAAGAAGTAGATTAAACCCAGTGCACAACATCCCTTGAAAGAATGTAAGGAATGAGAAGAAAAGTTGATGAACATTCAGTCTAGATTATAAGGGCTCTTAGGGGAATACTTGAATGCAAAAAAAGATGTTAATGATTCCCATCTCAAGGCGTAAGGATATTATCACTATTGGAGGGTTAAATCTAGAAGTCCTTGGCTCAAGGAAGGGGACAAAATTCCATTTTTTTCTACGCCAAGAAAATGCTATGCACCTTAAAAACCACAATCTCGAATATCCCTCCCAAATGGTGACCTATTTAAGGATTTTAATCACCTCAAGGTGACACACTTCCAACATTATCAGTGATTATAATTTGATCTAGGTAATTTCAACCTTTAAGTTACAAAATAGATGCTTTTAATGATCCCAATAATCATAGACAAGTAGGACAACTAATTTCTTCTCAACCTTGTCAAACTAGTAGAGCTTGAGTCAACATTTGGGAAAATAACACTAAGAAAGGCCCCATGTCTTGATAGATTCCAAATAGCTTTTAGAATTAGGCATGGGATGTTTTCAAGAAATACATGTTGAACTATGTGGAGGTTAGACAACAAGGGAGTGTGAAGGAGGAATAAATTCATTTGTGTGCTCATTCTGAGGGAAAGGAATATGACCAATTTTACTAGATTATGTCCCATCTTGCGCAACATTTCTTATAATATCTACTAAGGTATTGACAGAAAGTTTGAAGAAAATAATCGAAAAATAATCTCGAGAAACCAAAGTGGATTTGTACTAGGTGGACTAATTTGGGAAATATAATCTTGGTACAAGAGGCTCTTCATAACAATTTATTAGAAAATGGAAGAGAGATTGTAATCAAGTTAGATATGGCTAATGCCTTTGATAAGATTAGTCACAACTTCCTTTTTAGAGCCTCATAAATCTTTGGCTTTTCTAGAGATTGGGTAGTATGGGTTCAAGTATGCAACAAAAGGTCTTGGATAGAGGGGCATAGAGGGGCTTCCGCAGTGCAACATATTAGATACAATTTTTTGGGATTAACTATGTAGAGTAAGTCATTAATCTATGACCCATATCCATTAGTATTAGTCAAAATTGACCAATAATTATTGGTCGGTTGTGATGAATACTCATGGATATGGGTCATAGATTAATGACTTACTCTATGAATTTAATCCAAAAAAATGATATATAATCACCCTACTCTATATAGTCTCTAGAGGCATTTAATCCTTACCTCTACATTCTAATGGCTAAAGCATTAGGAAGAATCCCATAGGTTGCAAGAAGATAGAACTTTTTCCGAACCATGTCTGTTTTAAGGTGATTGAAATTATTGAATCATTCCCAATTTGTAGATGACACCTTGTTCTTGTGGGGTGCATTAGTCATCATTACTCAAAGGTTTTAAAAAATATTAGAATCCTTCCTTGAGCCCTTTAGTGGTGAGATTAATAATAAATGCAAAAGAAATTCCTGGAATACTCAAGGAATGGTTTTGAGCAAAATAGTCTAAGTACTTGGATTCTCACTTGAACCAAACTAGAAGTTGTTTCAATATCTAGGAAAATATATTGTTTGTAAAACCTTAAGAAATAGGGACTAGACTTCTATTTTGGAAAAAATGAGGAAAATATTGACTTGGGATCTAAACTGGCTCAATGGAAAAATAACTATGGTTAAATCAATCATTTCTTCTCTTTCCCTATATTTATGGTTTGTCTTGGTATCCCTTGAGATATCCTAAAGGAAATTGGGAAACTAATGATATCCTCTCTCTGACAAGGGAAAACAAATTCTAGGGAAAATTCGCATTAGTAGGATGGAACAAAGTTCTCGGCCCACTTTAGAAATGGGGTTTAGGAATATGGATCTTAAAATTAGTGAGCTAGACCTTGGGGGTGAAAATTTTATGGAAACTAATTTCTAGAGAAACCACTTAGTGGAAAAATTTCCTACTCAAAATGTACTTCTAGTTGACCAATATGGGGAGGTGTCCAGATGGACCACAACTAAGTAATCTAGTTCTTAAATATGGAAGCCCATTGAGAATTCCTTAACTCTCATCAAACCTAAGTTTCCATGGCTTCCCAAGAATTAATCCTTGATGTGGAATTGGGAAGACAAAATTCTCACAAGAGAAGCACTAAAAAAACAGATTGTATAATCCTCGACTCAAGTCATGGATGGAAAGTCACAATATCAATTTTATGGTGACATTTCATGAGAGGAAGACAAAAAAAAATCATCATTGAGCGAGATGGAAAAAAACACACGAAATTAATCTCCCCAGGGAACTATATAGAGCATTGCTTACGCTATAATATGAGCTCAGGGGATTAACATTGATAGGAAGAAACCATGTAGTCCAACTAATATGGGGGAATCCACCAGGGGATACAGTGAAGAAGGGTTATTCTTTATTTTATCATCTTTAGTTTGGGAAGCCTAATATGAAGAACATGTGGAAGAACAATTGATGCTACACCCAAAGTTAACATATTTTTTTTGGATTATGGATTGCAAGAAACTTCTAACATCATAAAACTTGAAGAAGAAAGGGATACAAGGCCCTTCCATGCGTGTTCTTTGAAAATTAAAAGAATAATCATTTGAACACTTTTCCTAGACTATAGCTTTGCAAAAGAAGAATGGGAGGCCATTATGAAAGAAGAAAATTTTCCTGCCATTTTTAGTTAGAGGGACTAGGATATGTTATTCAAAGTCTGACATTCATAGTATCTAGATTCACTAGTAAGGAAATGCCTTATCCCCTGCCTTTGGAAATTGCTCCCCATATATGTCACCTAGAAACTTTGGTTAGTGAAAAACATCAATATTTTCAAGGGGAGGAATCCATCCCTTTAAGCACTATAAATTTGGCTACATCCTTTCTTAAATAAAGCCTAGAATTCAACTTTAAGGGTGTTGTAAATTAGAATGAAATTTCTTGGCTTAAGTAGTGGAAAATGTGGGAATGGATTGCCCAATAATGTGCCATAGATTTGTGATTGAATTAGCAAGAAAATCCATAAAAGCTCAAACCAACAAGGGGAATAATTCAATACTAGTTTAAAGAGTGAAAGAAACCCATATTCTTCTTTGATGGTGCCTCAAAAGGCAACTTGAAACATGTTGGGGCTAGTGGTATCGTTTGAGATAATGAAGGTTTTTTATTTGCAAATTTTCTTGGGGCCTTGTTGTTGTCTCCAATAATGTTGTGAAGTTAGCAATGGTATTCTAGGGCCTCTTTTGTCTAAGGGATATTTTCGTTGATTAGGGAAGATATGTGAAAGAATAGGATTATTGTGCTTTCGTTGAGAGGTTTGGTCACTTCTTCATGTTTTCATGTCTAGTGCCTCTATGAAAGGATATCATCCCTCCATAAATACATTGTTGGTGTACATATATTCCATATTATGCAAAGGTTCAATAAGGAAATAATCTAGTTGATCTAGTTGATCTAGAGGAAGGAGTTTTAAGGCACTATGAAGATGGGAGGTGAGAAGAATATTCTTAGAAATTCCTTCTATGAGTTGGTTATGTACAATATACAAACCCTTCTAAGTGGAGTGGGGTCCTAGGCCTCAAGAAATATCTACTATACCTTAACAGTTATGGATCTCAAGAGGAATAGTTTGTTGATGGCATAGAGGGGGTTGGATTTTCTATCTAGGAAATGTGAAAGGGTCAACCATATGAAGCACGTGACACATGTCTCTATGTACAGTATGATATCCTTGAGAGATCTATTGAGAAATGATTTATTATCATTATCTTAAGATGGATTGGATGGTCGTCCCCGAGGTGTAGGACAGTTAGTGACGGAGTGTGTTGTTAAAACATTATGTGATGTTAAAGTCATCGGTTCAAAACCTACGGGGACAAAAAATCCAACCATGTTAAGGGTTGGTGCGGCTCAGTCCGAGTGTGATCCCCGGGTGATTTTGATAGCTTAGATGCCCTTGAGTCGCAGTTTCTTAGCCACAGGTTAGTCCCATATGTCACAGACAAACTAACAAACAAAAAAAAAAGATGGATTGGATGGTCGTGCTTACAATAGATGATTATGTTATTAGGATCCCTCATCCAAGATCATGATTTTGTTAAATGATTGGCACAACATTTTATTTGATTTCGTTCATAGGTTTCATAAGAGGGAAATTTCTACTTTCAAAAGTTGAAATGATTTTGAGTTATTATGACCACTCTTCTTTTCATGAGAGACCTCTCTTAGCACTCATGTTTTGTATAGCATCACAATTCCTTCTGCATATTCACCAAGTTGGCTACTATATTGGGAAAAACATGTTTCTCTATTTTAAAATTAAAACACTTAGCAAACCATGCAAATATGTAATGGGTATTGTAAATTGTCTTGATTTTAAAATAAAGGAACATGTTTTTCCCAATATAGTAACCAAGCTCTTTGAATATGCTTTCAATTTTAAAAAAGGTAAAATATAGAAACAAAATATATTTATGAAAAAATTATAATGTAGCATAGATCCATATTAATATTGGATTAATTAAGCATTGGAAGGGACCAAAAAGAGTTGATATGCAAACTTCTCGTTCCTTAAAAATATAGGGTTAAGATAAATCTATACTAATATTTTTTATTATCATTATCATTATTTTTAGTGATTTCTTTCTTTCTAATATTTGACATTGGACATCATTTTTTTTCCATTTTATTGTATTAGCATGACACATGTTACACATCTCCCTTGCTCGGTATTTTATATCATATTTATTCTCTTGGTGCAAAGATGAACTACAAAATGGATTGAAGTACAATGCCACGTCCCAATAAAATGGAAGAAATGAAGTAAAACTTGGTTAGCTAAATTTGCGGGTATTTCTGAAAAGATGAGCTATAATGATATGTTTTTTTTTTTTTTGGTTTGGTTAAATAGAGAAATGATTATATTGCGTCCACAAAAAAGTATAAGTTACAAGTATTGACAACTCTTTTAGATGTGTATGTAGGTTGCAAGAAACCATACTATCAAGAAAACATGAGAGTATACTATGATATCGATAATGTATTGGCCTACTATTGGGAAATTACAAACCAAAACAAGTGGATGTTCATAATGATAACCAAGTAGCATATGAGCCTTGAAAACAATGTTATTAGAACCAAATTGGTTCCAACAAAATTGGTCAGTCCTACCGGTTCCAATACCATATCGTTCTGGTTGAAGGATTTAAATCATTGATGGCCAGTTTTGTATTAAATAGTCGATTTCAGACCAGAGCCAACCATAAATGCCAAAACCATCTCGTTCCATATGGAACTGTACAACCAGTGATGGGGACCTTTTAAACTCATTTTTTTTTAGATCAATAAAATGAAAAAAAGGTGAAACACTAAACCTAACCCTAGGCCTCTCCTAATGCTATTTAAAGAGGTCCCCACCCTTCATTTCAATCACATAATTCATTTGACCAATTTGGAAATTTTGAGCTAAGTTTCTTGGGTTGATTTGAAGGGTTGATTTGAAGAATTTGTTGCGTTACTTTGGAGAGTTGATTGAAGGGATATTTTGGAGAGATTTAGAGTGAAGTTTATTGGACTAATATGGAGTTGATTTTCATAATTTCTTGGATGTACTTGGACCTACTTCCATAGCCAGAGGATTTGAACATTATTGTTGGATGGGTACCTTCAGGGTCAAGTGAATCAAGTTGGAATCCCATTTGTGATTCTAGTCATGTTGAGGATGTAGATGATGGGAATTCAGATGATTCTCCCATATGATTAGATTGTAGATTCTACAGTCTAGAGTATAGTTATTAATTAGTAATATGCTTATTTTTGGACTTTGGAGGTAATTTAAAGCCTCTTTGTTGATGTATTTTGGTTCAGACATGGATTGTGTTCAATGTTATTTTGGTTATATGTACCCTTGCTTGATATATACAAGAGAAATTTTTCATATTTGTGTATAATGGTTTGGATTCACATGGATGTACATGAATATATATATAATTTTTTTAAATTTGAAAATTTCATGTAGTTTTTAGTAAACTGGTTTTTTGGTCTAGTTTTGTTTCTAGTTTTTGTTCGGTTTCGGTTTGGTTTAGGTTTTTAAGGTTGACCAGTTCAATGAACAGTCTAGTTCTGATAACATTTCTTAAAACAAACAAAAAAGAGTACAAATGTTACTGATGGAGTGCTATAACCAAAAGTGAGAACGAGGGAAATCAAAGTAGTATATGTAATGTTGATGATCCGATAATTTGGAGATCACTGTGAGACCAAAATGTTAGGAGGGATTCCACATATAGAAAGTAGTGGTAGTGCGTGTGAGATTTGGCTCAATGGAGGTGTGGTTTTGAGTTCGTTGTGAAGGGGGGGGGAGATTTGGATTTAGAAGATTAACCAATAGAGAAGAAACCTTGTTTTTTTCCTTAGTTACAAGAATTGGGTGTTAATTCTTCTTGAGAACCACTTTAATGATGTACTTTGATTGAGAAGTTGTCAAAATGTATAATTATTTTCCTTTTTTCTGCTATCAAAGATGTGGATGGAATGTGCAACGAATGATACAATATCATATTTAGAGAAGGGAACTTACACAAGCCAAGAAACAAAGGATTGGTGTATCCTTGGGAGTACACATTGATTATAAATGTTGATGAAATACAAAACTATGGGGGAGTATCCAAAAAGTGAAAGGACTAGGATAATTGTGGAGATAGATTAAGCCTAATGAGGTTTTTCTAGATCTTTTTCCTATATTTGAAACTATATGCCAATTACACAATTCCTCCATAGGAATCAGGTGGAACACATAAGGAAAATGTGGATTCGTAGAGTATTGAATAGCCTAGAAAGGGAGGAAATCATAGATTAAAGGTAATCGAGGTGTAGATATTAGGAGTAACACCAGGCAAGGATTCATAGTGAAGTCCATATAATACTACCTAGAAAACCCAAAGTAAAAACAATAATAGCCTCACTGGGAAATGAATGTAAGCAATTATACAAGCGTTGGTGTTGAAGGAAATTGAAAGTCAAAGTAATCCAACTATCAGTATATTAGGGTAATGATGGTATAATGGAGGCATAATTATTTCCAAAGGTGTCAATGCTACCCTTTAGATAAAATAGGAGTAGAATGAAACCATATAGCTGGGAACATACATCAAAGAAACCAATGTGTTAAGTGTGGATGAACATCAAATATGACTTTCATCTAGGAGGGATTAAGAAGGGTAGCTTCCCCTATTGATTTAAACCATCTAGAGGTGAGAAGCACCAGTTGTTACCAATATGAGAAACTATTAGATGAGAGTGTAGTTCCTACCTGCATATCAATCAATATTTAGACCAACTAAAGGATGGAATAAATTCCTTTGTTCTTATAATGCAGTCTCACATATCCCCTTGAGTAGATGAGATTAATCTTATGTTGTAGTTTGAATGTTTCTTGTCAGTTGGTATAGACATGAATCCCAAGAAACATAATGATGGTCTTCTCCCAAGCCATGAATGCGGCACACACTTCTCCACCCTAAGGAAAAAAGGATCGACCCCAGCAGCTTGGTTTGGAAACAGATATTGTTGTGAAGACCTCAAGCTTTGTTGAGTCCTATGAATGCATGGAAAATAAAATGTTTCCAAATTTGCATGTTACCACTTAATCCTCCACAAGATATTGCCTAAATCATTGACTCCAAACATATTAATGGGACTATAATAGATATAATCATTAGTGTTTTAAAGGAAAAGAGAATTTATGGCAGATGAGAGGTGGTGGAGATTTGGTGGTTATAACATCAATGTGAAACACACATGGGGTCTTAATGTAGTGAACTGGTGACATAGCACATGGATTCGTGGGATTTTAATTAATACCCTTAATTTCACTAGATATTGATAAATACCTCCCAAAATTCTTTTGTTGAACCCCCCACTCGATATATCTTTCCAATAAAAAACCCTATTTTTACTAGATACCTCTTTTTATAACCCCCAATACCTACAAACCCCTCAATACCCCACATCCCTCCCAATACCTACAATATATGACTTTATTTTTCACAATTTTAAAACCCACATTTATGAATGAACGTGATAAGATATTGGTCAACAAGTTGAAGCCCTTGTGGAAACACATGGCAGATTTCATAAACCTTGTGAGGATTGGTGAAAGTAGATTCAAAACTATTGTTATGCCTCCCTGCAAACCATTCAACATGCCTTGGCCTATGAGTGGGCTAGTATCTCTGCCCATGGAGTGCAGGTTTCAAATTCTATGGAATTGCAAGGTACACACATTCTTAATACTTTGTGCATGTTGGTGATGATACAGTTCCATGAAACTTGAGAATGTGTATCTGTTGAGCTATGAATGCCTAGCCAATGTTCATATTCATGAAAGAAGGATCAAAAAACAGAAGTTGTGGGAACCAGATTGGTAGTGAGTATCCATGTTGTTTGAACCCTATGAATGCATGCTACAATAATTTCCTCAATTGGATGTTGCCTCTTAGTCTTTCTTGAATAAATGCTCAAAGTCTCTATCTCCATGCCAATAAATGTTAGTAAAGGTCTAGTAAATAATTCATGCTTGCTACTGATGAAACAAACTCCAAGAAAAGTGAGAGTGTGCATCTTTTGTACTATGAATGTTTCACATTTGTCCATATCCATTCAAGAAGGATCACACATCTTAACTTGTGTGGGAAGCAAGATTTACAATGAAAATATCAATGTTGATTGCACCATGTTTCCTTAACCATGTGTGTTTCCCCTTATAAATAATATTCTCCTTGACTAACCATAGGACTTGATTTTTTGGAAAAATAATTATAATTGTATACACCCTTAAACCAAGATTATCGCATTGTCAATTGGAAAGAATTTTAAATCCTACGTATAGTCGCAATATTCCCCATAAAGAAAATCAATTCAATAATTATGATGAGAGTGGAATGATAAAGAAAAAGGGAGTGCATATCAAGTAAAAGTTAACTGTAATGAAGATGAACAAACATTCAATGGGGAAACATGCAAATGTATGTCATCAACTTACTTTGCGTAATACCATTTAACACAATACAAACCCTAATTTTTTATAAAAGGGAACATAAAAAGGAAATAGGAAACCAAAAGTAATTAATTAGGAATAAGTTTATTAGTCATTAGTGAAACCAAATGCAAGTACTATGAATATAGTTTTCTTGGTATAAAACATTAAATAACCATATAAAAACACATTTGTAGGTTACCTTTATAAAACTTTTCAATGATCCTACAAACAACTACCAATTGGAACATTTGACCAAATGTACTTACCTTTTGATTATTATTGAAAATATCAAACAACTACCAATTTTGTTAAAGTTTTGGTATGCTTGTTTTACCATAGACAATGTTACACCATTGTCTCCCAACCATAGTCACTTACACGTACCACCCCCAAGCGCAGTAACCTTTTCTTAGATAGATTATGTACATGAAGCAGTATTCTTAGATAAACCCTAACCAAAAATACCAACATGGTTGCAACAACAACAAAATACCAATAGAGTGTACCTTTACCAAGAGAAGCGCACAACAGAGAGATACCAAAAAGACTGAGCAAGGAGAGACTTCACCACTGCAGTTGTTGCATCACCTTCCTCATACTTGTGCCCTTTCTTCCCTTTGCTAGACTGTTGCAACTACTGCACCTTCTAGACTTGTGCCCTTAACTACAGAGTGAGTGAGTGTGTACAAATGAGGTAGAGACTTACCTCTATTTATACTAACCTATCCAAGTGGCTTTTCATATGGGGTTGACTTCTCTTTCTGGATCCTTCTAATTATTTATTATTATTTTCCTTGGGCCAACTTATCTTCTAGGGTATTTCCACATTTGTTTAATGGTTCTCTTGCTTCTATAATATTATATTCTAAGCACAAAGGTTATTCTGGAGGTTAATTCCTCCAACAGCTACCAAAACATCAACACTCCCTCTTATCTAGGGATGCATTAACTATGATTTTTTCAAGTAATGATCTCAATCACATCCATCCATCTCACATGGCATGGGAAAGACTCACATGGTCTTGCAAACCAGTATATAGGTAGCATCACCATATCCACACTGGTTATCTCATGATCAAACAGATCATGTTACAAGTATCATCATCATAGCCAAACAAGCTCTATCATAGTCACACACAAACTATTTGATGGTTTTGTCATAGTCATGCATCTGGGGCCTCATCAACATATGTAGTATCTCTCTAGTGGGCATAGCCTCATCTTCCTCTCGGACCTTATGGGTCTCGACATCCTTTCAGACCTTATTTCATTACATGACTTCATCTATCTCACTCAAATCTGGGAAACTAGCTAGTTCAAATATAATTGTGCTACTTCCCAATCCACACGGAGTCTAGGAAACTGTCCAGTTTAGCCATTTCACACAGAAATGCACTACTACCCAATCCATACAAAGTCTGGGAAACTATCCAATTTATCCAATTCACACATAACTATGCTACTATCCAATCCATACAAATTCTAGGTTAGCGAGTTCACACAGAATTGTGCTACTACCCAATCCATACAGAATCTGTGTAACTAACGTGCATGAAGTGACTACTCGCTACTTCCACACTCTGTGAGTTATTTCCCCCTAGAATCGTATATGTGACTCATCATTCCCTCTTACGAGGTAAGTCCCTCTAGACCACGCAAAGTTTCTCCCTGAATTACTCAAACTTTACCTTTGACAAAGGCTTGGTCAACACATCTTCTATTTGCTCTTTTGTTCCAATATACTAGAGCTTCACAACTCCCTTTTGCACCAGATCTTAGATATAGTGGTACTTGATCTTGGTGTGCTTGTACTTGTCATGAAACACAGAGTTCTTAAACAACTTTATACAACTCTGGTTGTCACAAAAAATACAAGTCACCTCCAACTCGAGATCAAACAGTCTTGCAAGCAAATTTTGAAGCCACACAAGTTCACTACTATATAAACATGTTGCTATATATTCTACCTTGGTCATACTGAGTGCTACACTAGTCTACTTCTTGTTGAGCCAAAAAATCATAGCTGACCCCAAAATAAAGACACGTCATGATGTACTCTTTCAATCAGTGACACTATCGACCCAATCTGAATCAGCATAGCCTTGCAGTCTTATCTTACAATCTAAAACATATAGAAGTCCAAAGTCTATTGTACCCTTCAGGTACCTTAATACGTGATTTGTCGTAATCAAGTGAACACGCCTTGGTTCAACCATATACTCACTCAAAGTGTTCACTGCAAAGCATATATCTGACCTAGTATTTGTCAAATACCAATCAACCAATCATCTTCCTTTCATGTGTCTCGAATCCTTGTGGCTTATCCACATACACTTCCTCTTCCACTACACCATTCAGAAAATTTGTCTTCATGTCCATCCGATGTATCTTCCATTTCATTACTGCAGCTATCACAAGTGTATTTCTAATCAAAGTGTATCTCGCCACATGAGAAAATGTTTCCTCATAATATATTCCTTCTATTTGGGAGAACCCACGAGCCACGAATATTGCCTTGTACTTCTCAATACTTCCATCTGCTGAATGTTTTGTCTTGTAGATTCATCTAGAACTCACAACTGATTTCTAGTTTGGTCTCGGAACCACATCCCAAACATCATTCTTAATGATGGACTGGTATTCCTCAATCATGGCATCCTTCCATACTTTCTTCTCTTCATCCTCTTCATAATAGGTAGGCTCGGCATCAATGATATCACATAACGATGCCACGTAACTGGAATATGGTAGAGATTTCTTGATTTCTCTAAAAGATCCATCTGGAGCACCATACTTCTTGACATTCTGAATAATATCATGAGCCCAAGTTGGTATTCTTTTCTTCGTACTTGTTTCTCCAGGTATTTGTGGTTCTTCCATGTCATGGTCCTTTGGACCATGCTCTTCTGGCACAATATCATTACCTGAATATATATCTACAACTCTAGGAGCTTCAGGATCATCATCATGGAACTCATCTGCATCATGCTTCCTTGATATACTTAAGGCTACATCCTCATCGAAGGTAACATCTCTGCTAATGTCGATATATCTGTAACCAGGGATGTAGACTCTATATGCCTTCAATGTCTCACTATATCCAACAAATATACATTTCTTTCTTTAAGGATCCAACTTTGATCTCCTGTCCTTTATTACATGGATGTGTACAACTCTATGTTTGGAGAGTTTGCTCCAAGTCTCAACTAGATACCATCTAAATTGTTTCCTTCTTCAACCGTCATTATAGCTCCCTCTCAGAGCTATTACCCATGACCTTCTCAGAACAGGAAACAAGAACAACATCTCCATGGTTACCTCCATGGAGTTTACAAGATAAGCTACCTGGCACAAATTCAACAACCAAGAACATCTCCTAGAGGAGATCAATTTATATTGTAAACAAGTGCATTATTAATATGAGCATTTACTGGAGTGCTAGTCATACCAATAATATTCAAGTGTTACTAAACTAGCAATAGCAATAGCAATAATAAAATTCTAAAGACTACTATTCTAGTTACAATACTTACTTAAATTGTACCAATATAAGATATCAATCCTGATATGCAAACCTGGAGTTTGGTTGTTGTTCTCCGGCTTGAGTTGTCATTAGTTCTGATACATTAGGTATCAGATGGTATTTTATTGAGTATGTCATGATTCTCTTGGCTTTGACCTCATTCTTCATCTTCGTAGGCTTTTCAAAACCCAACCTATAGGAGGCTTCTCCTACCCCTTTAATGGAATACTTATAGTTATTATCGAGCTTCACCTTATGAGGTGAATCCTTTTGAACCAGATTTGAAAGAGAATCCTTGTAACCGGTCACATGCTTATAAGCACCACTATCAATAAGTCATGTGTCACTTACATGAGTGACTGTCCCTGTAAGAGTTGATATCAATATGTATTATTCACTTGAATCATCTTCGTTTGATTTCTTTTGAACAAGTTCATCATCTTCTCCAACATGAGCATGATGTCTATTATAATTTCCTTTTTTGATTTGATATTTTATGCGAGGACAATTTCTAGCAATGTGTCCCATCTTCTGGCAACTAAAGCATTTGTAGCTGGCATACTCTTCTTGAGTCTTTTGAGACTTTTGTGACTTTTGAAATTTCTTGGGGGGTGATCCTCTTTCCTGCTCTTTCCTTTTCTTGCATGTGTTGCTAATGCTTGATCATCATCGCCCAAATTTTCTTCTCTTACTGCCACTCTAGCTTCTTCTTGATTACAATCTTCCCATAGCCTACTGAAATTTGTTAGCTTACTTTTGGAACAGATTCCTTGAATAAACGATTCCCAAGACTTTGGGAGACCATTCAACATTACTAGCTCAGCTTCTTCAATTGTGTCTCCAATGGATTCAAGTTATTCTTTGATTTGAGACACCCTTGTGAAGTAGGATTGAATGGTTTTTGAATTCTGCATCTTCCCATTCTTGAGATTTGTCCTCAATGTCATCTTCTGATTGATATTCTTGCCTTMATATAATCGGGATAAKGAATGAAACAATTTTTTCGAGGTTTTTAATGATGAGACATGGGGGATTAAGTGATCCTTGATAGTATCTGCAATGATCCTCTTTTTCTTAACCAAATTCTTCTTGTACTTTGCCTTAGCCTCATCTCCCTTTGGCTTTGCAACTTCTTCTTCAATGAATCCTTCTAGATCATTTTCCTCTAGAATGAGCATCACTCTATATTTCCATGCTCGGAAGTTATCATCACCCTCAAGCTTCTCATCAAGCTTAGTGTTGGAAGTCATTCTTCCCTGGGATCTAGAAATATGACAAAAATTGAGACTTTGCATAAATGAATTTTGGACTTACCAGTCAGTGTGTTATGCCAAGGTGACCTCCTTTCTTCAAGGGTCTGCTCCAACTTCACCTTTAAATGCCCAAATGTCTTGACCTAGGGTTTCATGAGGAAACCCTAATTTCCAACTTCTGAATTTTGGAGATCTAATCTGGGGGAAAGATGTGCTCTCCTTAGATGGCCTTCTTGGTGGCTTGTGAGTGCTCAATGAGCTTTACAATAGGGGAAAACTGACGATGTTCCTTCCAATGGTTAGACTGTCTTGAAGGAAAGCAGCTCTGATACCATGTTAAAATTTTGGTATGCTTGTTTTACCATAGACAATGCTACACCATTGTCACCCAACCATAGGCACTTACATGTACCACCCCCAAGAACAATAATCTTTTCTTAGATAGATTTTGTACATGAAGCAAGTCTTCTAAGATAAACCCTAACCAAAAATACCAACACGACTGCAGCAGCAACACAATACCAATAGAGTGTGCCTTTACCAAGAGAAGTGCACAAGAGAGAGATACCAAAAAGACTAAGCAAGGAGAGACTTCACCATTGTAGTTGCTACATCACCTTCCTTAGACTTACGCCCTTTCTTCCCTTTGTTGGACTACTACAATTGTTGCACCTTCTAGATGTGTTCCCTTAACTGCAGAGTGAGTGAGTGTGTACAAATGAGGTAGCGCCTTACCTATATTTATACTAATATGTCCAAGTGACTTTTCATGTGGGGTTGACTTCTCTTTATGGAGCCTTCTAATTCTTTATTATTATTCTCTTTGGGTCGACTTCTCTTCTAGGGTATTTCCACATATGTTTAATGGTTCTCTTGTTTCCAGAATCTTTTATTCTAAGCAAAAAGGTTATACTGGAGATTAATACCTCTCACAGCTACCAAAACATCAACAAATTGGATCGTTTAACCAAATATACTTACCTTTCGATTATTATTAAAAATATTATGTTGTAAATTGACAAGAGATAACTTGAAAGAATCATTCTACCAAGCTAAAGAATATAACATCCTAAAATCAACTTTTCAATTATATCTAGAATCATAAAAATTGCAAAAATATTTATAAGAAAATTGTCCAACCAAGATAAAAATATGAGAACTCACCATTAGCAAAACATAAATATTTCCAATTGTGTTTTAGCCCTCTATGATATAACAAATATAAAAGACAAAAAAATATATATATAACTTTCTATTGCTAGAAGAAATCAAGTGTTTTGAACTTTAAGGGCATAATATCCATCATTACATTTAGTATTTTTTTTAATAGAACTCAATAGTTCCAAAGCAACTCATTATTTAAAGTATTATTGTGGGTTATATATGATATGATTAAATGCAAAGCATAATAAATGCAAATAATATTTTATTATTTTATTATATTCATTAATTCTTAACATTGTTATCTCATTAAAGTAAATATTTCTGCTATTTTCCAACTATTCCTAATTATGTCAATGATTTAATTATATCGATGATTTTATTATAGAACCATTTCCCTAAAATATTCATAATTATGTCAATGATTTAATTATAGAACCATTTCCTTAATTGTTCTTTTGCATTGATAATATTTTTTATATGCTCCAATGTTCTATATATGCCATCATAAACCTTCTAAAAACTAGCATTCATTTGCAGTGGACGAAGGGAAACACCGAATGGTATTAACTATGAAATCATTTAATGTATGAGTGTTACACACCAATGGATATGACATCTTCTTTTAGACAACACAATTTTTATTATCTAAAAGAAATTCTAGAATAACAATCGTTTTATTATCTAAAAGAAATTCTAGAATAACAATCAAAGGATGAGTCCTAATATATTAAGAAAAATATGGAGAAAATGTAAAGCACATTTAAAAAACACAACTTCATCTCGATATTTAATGTCTAATATGTAACACAATGCAATGATCTAGAGGGAAAACACTTCAGTTACAAGTCATAATTAAGAACAAGAAGATAAGAACTTATAAAAGGACATTAAAAACAATTAGAGTTTATGAAAAGAATTACAATGTGTTATGTTAAAGTGTAGAGCATGTAGATGCAATTCTTCTTTCTTTCATAGTGATATGTATGCACAAGCTTCCATTTTCACACATCATTTAGAGAAGAATGTGGGAGATGTGTAAACTTTCTAATGTGGTGACGCATGAGATCACCGCTAAGGTTAAATTTTGATGTTCATGGTTCTCGATGTCAGTGGTTGTCTTCTTTAGTGTTAATCCTTGGGATTTATTATTGTTGATTCTCATGGCATCTTGAGTGGAGTTTGCTCTTGGTTGCTTCACTTTGTGGGTGGAATTGGTACATTCTTCTTATTGTTTTGGTCCATGGTGGTCCAATGTATGTATTGAACTCCACAACAATAAATGATGGCATGGTGGGAGGTCCTTGTATTGAACTCCACAACAACATATAATGGCATTGTGGAAGGTCCTTGTATTGAACTCCACAACAACATATAATGGCATAGTGGGAGGTCCTTGTGCGTGCACTTTTTCTTTAGTTGGTGGTCGTCATCATGAATATGTTCATTGCAGATAAGTCACTCAGTGATATTGTGTACCACTAACATGTTTAAGGCTTGAAGCATTTGCTTGTTATGTCAGTATACCAAAGTGTTTGTTGCAAATAGGTGTATGTATGCATCACTGTTTTTTGTTCTTTTGCAAACAATAATGTATGTGTTTTGGTCTAAAGGATTTCCCAATCTTTGATTAGCGGAGTTGTGTTTATAATGTTTAACAACAATTGGTTGAATCAAAGTTATGATGCATCATTTCCCTATCGGTGGAAGACAATTTGTGAGATCACAATAATGGTGAATGATTTCCACAATTATCTACTTGTTGTGGCCCCTGTTTAGAAAGGTGTGCCCACAATTGGTGGTAGATGGCCTACATTTTTGACAAAATTATAAATCAATGACAAAATGGGAAATTGTTTTTTTGGGGGGGAATGTATCATACAAGCGACTCTTAATTTGCATAAACAATTTAGGCCTTATGAAGCTCATCTCATTACCAAGAATGTATTGAATATGCTTCCTCTCTTCTTGGAAGATTGTTAATGTTTGTACCTAAAGATGTTGATTGTTTTTTGTGGGGATCTTAAGCATTGCATGTATAGTGGTTACATGAATGTTGAAAGTTGCATCACTGATAGGAGAAAGAAATGGTAATAGACTACATCCATATGGTGCTTGAGCGTTTAATGTAGTGTTAATATCATTGATAATGTAGGATTTCCCTACACTAATTTTTCCTTGTGTGATATCTTCAGATGCTCTTTGTTTTCACTTTCTTGGTAACATTGTAAAAGATGCTCTTTGTTTTCACTTTCTTGGTAACATTGTAAAAGATGCTCTTTGTTTTCACTTTTTTAGTAACGTTGTTAAAGATAGACTAAGTTGATGGTAATTATGTAGGGCTTCCACACTTGATTGACTAATCTCAATGATTATGATGGTATATCTGATGTCCCCTTCTTGCATGTCCCCTTCTTGCTTTTATTAGTTACAAGCTTGGTTGGTGTCACAAAGGCTGGTGATAACTCTATCTACTTTAGAAGAATATTTTGCCATATATTTCAACACTACGTGATGTGAGAGCATTGGTTGTCAATCCACATTTGATAGCAATATCTTGAGAATGTTGACATTATGGATGTTTAAGCAATCATATTGTTCATAGGCTCATATGTCTTGTGGCCTTTCTCATCAATGAATATGGATGACTTGGAATGTAAATTCCATGGGCATTTATACTTGCATTCAATCCTAGCTTTTTGGAGGGAGGTATGAAATCTTACTACATCTTGAATGTCTTTGCACCTAATTTAATAGTTGTTAATAATCTTCAAGTGGGTTGGAAGCCCATAAAAATGCAAAAAAAAAATCAAATGTTTAAACTACGCGTCGATACATAAACCCTAAAAATAAATAGCAATAATCCGCAGGTCTACAAGTGAATTGTTTTGACTATATATCACATGCTCCGTCTTTACCATTAACTAACCACAATTAGTCGCCACTTCAGCAAGCACAATCGTTTTTAAAAATATGCTTCGTCTTTACCCCAATTAGTCGCCATCTCAGCAAGCAAAATTGTTTTAAAAAATAAATCATTACTACCAGTTATCATGTTATGGCATTTAGTTATCATGTGATGGAAAAAATAAAAAAATTACCATAAGAAGTGATGACATAGTTAAAAGAGTCATCAATTGTTATGTGATCACTTAACAATAAATGTAATGTGGTGGATTTGATAGTATCATTGTTGTTTGAATAATAAAATTGTTGTTTGAATAATAAAAAGCTAAATTTATTTTATTCAATAATAATATTTTATTTTTATTTTTTAAATATTGTATTTTAATTGATTTCAAAAGTAATAAGGTATTGATATTTTTGTAAATGTTATAATTCCTAATGTTGAGGGATATTACAACTTGTAACATTTTTTAGATTATGGTTAGAAGATGAAAAACATTTTCCACACTTAAAAGCCTTCTATTTTAAAAAGAAAAATTAGATATCAATATTTATAAAAATTGACATCGTCTTTTACTTTTATTTAATTGAAACTATAAATTTTATTTTTATAAAAGGTTGTAGCTAATACTATAACCCTATACATATGGTTGTTTCAAAAAGTTCATAGCTTTAAACAAAATAGTTTTTTATAACTACATAGAATCCTTACTATAAACTATAAAGAAAACATTCCAATACCTACAACCGCCTCAATACCCCACATCCCTCCCAATACCTAAAATATATGACTTTATTTTTCACAATTTTAAAACCCACATTTATGAATGAATGTGATAAGATATTGGTCAACAAGTTGAAGCCCTTGTGGAAACACATGGTAGATTTCATAAACCTTGTGAGGATTGGCGAAAGTAGATTCAAAACTATTGTTATGCCTCCCTACGAACCATTCAACATGCCATGGCCTATGAGTGGGCTAGTATCTATGCCCATGGAGTGCAGGTTTCAAATTCTATGGAATTGCAAGGTACACACATTCTTAATACTTTGTGCATGTTGGTGATGATACAGTTCCATGAAACTTGAGGATGTGTATCTATTGAGATATGAATGCCTCGCCATTGTTCATATTCATGAAAGAAAGATCAAACAACAGAAGTTGTGGGAACCAGATTGGTAGTAAGTATCCATGTTGTTTGAACCCTATGAATGCATGCTACAATAATTTCCTCAATTGGATGTTGCCTCTTAGTCTTTCTTGAATAAATGCCCAAAGTCTCTATCTCCATGCCAATAAATGTTAGTAAAGGTCTAGTAAATAATCCATGCTGGCTACTAATGAAACAAACTCCAAGAAAAGTGAGAGTGTGCATATTTTGTACTATGAATGTTTCACATTTGTCCATATCCACTCAAGAAGGATCACAAATCTTAACTTGTGTGGGAAGCAAGATTTACAATGAAAATATCAATGTTGATTGCAGCATGTTTCCTTAACCATGTGTGTTTCCCCTTAGTCTTATGTAAATAATATTCTCCTTGACTAACCATAGGACTTGATTTTTTGGAAAAATAATTATAATTGTATACACCCTTATACCAAGATTATCACATTGTCAATTGGAAAGAATTTTAAATCCTACGTATAGTCGCAATATTCCCCATAAAGAAAATCAATTCAATAATTATGATGAGAGTGGGATGATAAAGAAAAAGGGAGCGCATATCAAGTAAAAATTAATTGTAATGAAGATGAACAAACATTCAATGGGGAAACATGCAAATGTATGTCATCAACTTATTTTGCATAATACCATTTAACACAATACAAACCCTAATTTTTTATAAAAGGGAACATAAAAAGGAAATAGGAAACTAAAAGTAATTAATTAGGAATAAGTTTATTTGTCATTAGTGAAACCAAATGCAAGTACTATGACTATAGTTTTCTTGGTATAAAACATTAAATAACCATATAAAAACACATTTGTAGGTTACCTTTATAAAACTTTTCAATGATCCGACAAACACACAAACAACTATCAATTAGAACATTTGACGAAATGTACTTACCTTTCAATTATTATTGAAAATATCAAACAACTACCAATTTTGTTAAAATTTTGGTATGTTCGTTTTACCATAGACAATGTTACACCATTGTCTCCCAACCATAGGCACTTACATGTACCACCCCCAAGCGCAGTAACCTTTTCTTAGATAGATTATGTACATGAAGCAATATTCTCAGATAAACCCTAACCAAAAATACCAACATGGTTGCAACAACAACACAATACCAATAGAGCGTACCTTTACCAAGAGAAGCGCACAACAGAGAGATACCAGAAAGACTGAGCAAGGAGAGACTTCACCACTGCAGTTGTTGCATCACCTTCCTCATACTTGCGCCCTTTCTTCCCTTTTCTAGACTGTTGCAACTACTGCACCTTCTAGACTTGTGCCCTTAACTGTAGAGTGAGTGATTGTGTACAAATGAGGTAGAACCTTACCTCTATTTATACTAACATATCCAAGTGGCTTTCATGTGGGGTTGACTTCTCTTTCTAGATCCTTCGAATTATTTATTATTATTTTCCTTGGGCCAACTTATCTTCTAGGGTATTTCCACATTTGTTTAATGGTTCTCTTGCTTCTATAATATTCTATTTTAAGCACAAAGGTTATACTGGAGGTCAATACCTCCAACAACTACCAAAACATCAACACTCCCTCTTATCTAGGGATGTATTAACTACGATTTTTTCAAGTAATGATCTCAATCACATCCATCCATCTCACATGGCATGGGAAAGACTCACATGGTCTTGCAAACCAGTATATAGGTAGCATCACCATATTCACACTGGTTATCTCATGATCAAACAGATCATGTTACAAGTATCAACATCATAGCCAAACAAGCTCGATCATAGTCACACACAAACTATTTGATGGTTTTGTCACAGTCATGCATATGGGGCCTCATCAACATACATAGTATCTCTCTAGTGGGCATAGCCTCATCTTCCTCTCGGACCTTATGGGTCTCGGCATGCTTTCAGACCTTATTTCATTACATGACTTCATATATCTCACTCAAATCTAGGAAACTATCTAGTTCAAATATAATTGCGCTATTTCCCAATCCACACGGAGTCTGGGAAACTGTCCAGTTTAGCCATTTCACACAGAAATTCACTACTACCCAATCCATACAGAGTCTGGGAAACTATCCAATCTATCCAATTCACACATAACTATGCTACTATCCAATCCATACAAATTCTAGGTTAGTGAGTTCACACATAATTGTGCTACTACCCAATCCATACAGAATCTGTGTAACTAACATGCATGAAGTGACTACTCGCTACTTCCACACTCTGTGAGCTATTGCCCCCTAGAATCGCATATGTGACTCATCATTCCCTCTTACGAGGGAAGTCCTTCTGGACCACGCCAAGCTTCTCCCTGAATTACTCAAACTTTACCTTTGACAAAGGCTTGGTCAACACATCTTCTATTTGCTCGTCTGTTCCAATATACTAGAGCTTCACAACTCCCTTTTGCACCATATCTCAGATATAGTGGTACTTGATCTCGGCGTGCTTGTACTTGTCATGAAACACATAGTTCTTAAACGACTTTATACAACTCTGGTTGTCACAAAAAATACAAGTCACCTTCAACTCAAGATCAAACAGTCCTGCAAGCAAATTCTAAAGCCACACAGGTTCACTACTAGCTAAACATGTTGCTATATATTCTACCTTGGTCGTACTGAGTGCTACACTAGTCTACTTCTTGTTGAGCCAAAAAATCATAGCTAACCCCAAAATAAAGAAACGTCATGATGTACTCTTTTGATCAGTGACACTATCGGCCCAATCTGAATCAGCATAGCCTTGCAGTCTTATCTTACAATCTGAAACATATAGGAGTCCAAAGTCTATTGTACCCTTTAGGTACCTTAATACATTCTTTGTCGTAATCAAGTGAACAGGCCTTGGTTCAACCATATACTCACTCAAAGTGTTCACCGCAAAGCATATATCTAACCTAGTATTTTTCAAATACCAATCAACCAATCATCTTCCTTGCATGTGTCTCGAATCCTTGTGGCTTCTCCACATACACTTCCTCTTCCACTACACCATTCAGAAAATTTGTCTTCATGTCCATCTGATGTATCTTCCATTTCATTACTGCAACTATCGCAAGTGTATTTCTAATCAAAGTGTATCTTGCCACATCAGAAAATGTTTCCTCATAATATATTCCTTCTATCTGGGAGAAAATACGAGCCACGAATATTGCCTTGTACTTCTCAATACTTCCATCTACTGAATGTTTTGTCTTGTAGATTCATCTAGAACTCACAATTGATTTCTATTTCGGTCTCAGAACCACATCCCAAACATCATTCTTAATGATGGATGGATATTCCTCAATCATGGCATCCTTCCATACTTTCTTCTCTGCATCCTCTTCATAACAGGTAGGCTCGGCATCAATGATATCACATAACGATGCCATGTAACTGGATTATGGTAGAGATTTCTTGATTTGTCTGAAAAATCCATCTGGAGCACCATACTTCTTGACATTCTAAATAATATCATGAGCCCAAGTTGGTCTTCTTTTCTTCGTACTTGTTTTTGCAGGTATTTGTGGTTCTTCCATGTCATGGTCCTTTGGACCATGCTCTTCTGGCACAACATCATTACATGAATTTGTATCTACAACTCTAGGAGCTTCAAGATCATCATCATGGACCTCATCTACATCATGCTTCCTTGATATACTTAAGGTTGCATCCTCATCGAAGGTAACATATCTGCTAATGTCGATCTATCTGTAACCAAGGATGTAGACTCTATATGCCTTCAATGTCTCACTATATCCAACAAATATACCCTTCTTTCTTGAAGGATCCAACTTTGATCTCTTATCCTTTATTACATGGATGTGTACAACTCTATGTTTGGATAGTCTGCTCCAAGTCTCAGCTAGATACCATCTGAATTGTTGCCTTCTTCAACCGTCATTATAGCTCCCTCTCAGAGCTATTACCCATGACCTTCCCGGAACAAAAAACAAGAACAACATCTCCATGGTAACCTCCATGGAGTTTACAAGATAAGCTACCTGGCACAAAGTCAACAACCAAGAACATCTCCTAAAGGAGATCAATTTATCTTGTAAACAAGTGAATTATTAATATGAGCATTTACAGGAGTGTTAGTCATACCAATAATATTCAAGTGTTACTAAACTAGCAATAGCAATAGCAATAATAAAATTCTAAAGACTACTATTCTTACTTACTTAAACTGTACCAATATAAGATATCAATCCTGATATGCAAAACTGGAGTTTGGTTGTGTTGTCCCACTTGAGTTGTCATTAGTTCTGATACATTAGGTATCAGATGGTATTTTATTGAGTCTGTCATGATTCTCTTGGCTTCGACCTCATTCTTCATCTTCATAGGCTTTTCAGAATCCAACCTATAGGAGGCTTCTCCTACCCCTTTAATGGAATACTTATAGTTATTATCGAGCTTCACCTTATGAGGTGAATCCTTTTGAACCAGATTTGAAAGAGAATCCTTGTAACTGATCACGTGCTTATAAGCACCACTATCAATAAGTCATGTGTCACTTGCGTGAGTGATTGTCCCTGTAAGAGTTGATATCAATATGTATTATTCACTTGAATCATCTTCGTTTGATTTCTTTTGAACAATTTCATCGTCTTCTCCAGCATGAGCATGATTTCTTTTATACTTTCCTTTTCTAATTTGATAGTTTATGCGAGGACAATTTCTAGCAATGTGTCCCATCTTCTGGCAACTGAAGCATTTGTAGCTTGAATACTCTTCTTAAGTCTTTTGAGACTTCTGTGACTTTTTAAATTTATTGGGGGGTGATCCTCTTTCCTGCTCTTTCCTTTTCTTGCATGTGTTGCTAATGCTTGATCATCATCACCTAAATTTTCTTCTCTTGCTGCCACTCTAGATTCTTCTTGAGTACAATCTTCCCATAGCCTACTGAAATTTATTAGCTTTCTTTTGGAACAGATTCCTTGAATAAACGATTCCCAGGACTTTGGAAGACCATTCAACATTACTAGCTCAACTTCTTCAATTGTGTCTCCAATGGATTCAAGTTATTCTTTGATTTGAGACACCCTTGTGAAGTAGGATTGAATGGTTTTTGAATTCTGCATCTTCCCATTCTTGAGATTTGTCCTCAATGTCATCTTTTGATTGATATTCTTTCCTTCATATAATCGGGATAAGGAATGAAACAATTTTTTCAAGGTTTTTAATGATGAGACATGAGGGATTAAGTGATCCCTGATAGCATCTGCAATGAACCTCTTTTTCTTAACCAAATTCTTCTTGTACTTTGCCTTAGCCTCATCTCCCTTTGGCTTTGCAACTTCTTCTTCAATGAATCCTTCTAGATCATTTTCCTCTAGAATGAGCATCACTCTATATTTCCATGCTCGGAAGTTATCATCACCCTCAAGCTTCTCATCAAGCTTAGTGTTGGAAGTCATTCTTCCCTGGGATCTAGAAATATGACAAAAATTGAGACTTTGCATAAATGAATTTTGGACTTACCAGTCAGTGTGTTATGCCAAGGTGACCTCCTTTCTTCAAGGGTCTGCTCCAACTTCACCTTTAAATGCCCAAATGTCTTGACCTAGGGTTTCATGAGGAAACCCTAATTTCCAACTTCTGAATTTTGGAGATCTAATCTGGGGGAAAGATGTGCTCTCCTTAGATGGCCTTCTTGGTGGCTTGTGAGTGCTCAATGAGCTTTACAATAGGGGAAAACTGACGATGTTCCTTCCAATGGTTAGACTGTCTTGAAGGAAAGCAGCTCTGATACCATGTTAAAATTTTGGTATGCTTGTTTTACCATAGACAATGCTACACCATTGTCACCCAACCATAGGCACTTACATGTACCACCCCCAAGAACAATAATCTTTTCTTAGATAGATTTTGTACATGAAGCAAGTCTTCTAAGATAAACCCTAACCAAAAATACCAACACGACTGCAGCAGCAACACAATACCAATAGAGTGTGCCTTTACCAAGAGAAGTGCACAAGAGAGAGATACCAAAAAGACTAAGCAAGGAGAGACTTCACCATTGTAGTTGCTACATCACCTTCCTTAGACTTACGCCCTTTCTTCCCTTTGTTGGACTACTACAATTGTTGCACCTTCTAGATGTGTTCCCTTAACTGCAGAGTGAGTGAGTGTGTACAAATGAGGTAGCGCCTTACCTATATTTATACTAATATGTCCAAGTGACTTTTCATGTGGGGTTGACTTCTCTTTATGGAGCCTTCTAATTCTTTATTATTATTCTCTTTGGGTCGACTTCTCTTCTAGGGTATTTCCACATATGTTTAATGGTTCTCTTGTTTCCAGAATCTTTTATTCTAAGCAAAAAGGTTATACTGGAGATTAATACCTCTCACAGCTACCAAAACATCAACAAATTGGATCGTTTAACCAAATATACTTACCTTTCGATTATTATTAAAAATATTATGTTGTAAATTGACAAGAGATAACTTGAAAGAATCATTCTACCAAGCTAAAGAATATAACATCCTAAAATCAACTTTTCAATTATATCTAGAATCATAAAAATTGCAAAAATATTTATAAGAAAATTGTCCAACCAAGATAAAAATATGAGAACTCACCATTAGCAAAACATAAATATTTCCAATTGTGTTTTAGCCCTCTATGATATAACAAATATAAAAGACAAAAAAATATATATATAACTTTCTATTGCTAGAAGAAATCAAGTGTTTTGAACTTTAAGGGCATAATATCCATCATTACATTTAGTATTTTTTTTAATAGAACTCAATAGTTCCAAAGCAACTCATTATTTAAAGTATTATTGTGGGTTATATATGATATGATTAAATGCAAAGCATAATAAATGCAAATAATATTTTATTATTTTATTATATTCATTAATTCTTAACATTGTTATCTCATTAAAGTAAATATTTCTGCTATTTTCCAACTATTCCTAATTATGTCAATGATTTAATTATATCGATGATTTTATTATAGAACCATTTCCCTAAAATATTCATAATTATGTCAATGATTTAATTATAGAACCATTTCCTTAATTGTTCTTTTGCATTGATAATATTTTTTATATGCTCCAATGTTCTATATATGCCATCATAAACCTTCTAAAAACTAGCATTCATTTGCAGTGGACGAAGGGAAACACCGAATGGTATTAACTATGAAATCATTTAATGTATGAGTGTTACACACCAATGGATATGACATCTTCTTTTAGACAACACAATTTTTATTATCTAAAAGAAATTCTAGAATAACAATCGTTTTATTATCTAAAAGAAATTCTAGAATAACAATCAAAGGATGAGTCCTAATATATTAAGAAAAATATGGAGAAAATGTAAAGCACATTTAAAAAACACAACTTCATCTCGATATTTAATGTCTAATATGTAACACAATGCAATGATCTAGAGGGAAAACACTTCAGTTACAAGTCATAATTAAGAACAAGAAGATAAGAACTTATAAAAGGACATTAAAAACAATTAGAGTTTATGAAAAGAATTACAATGTGTTATGTTAAAGTGTAGAGCATGTAGATGCAATTCTTCTTTCTTTCATAGTGATATGTATGCACAAGCTTCCATTTTCACACATCATTTAGAGAAGAATGTGGGAGATGTGTAAACTTTCTAATGTGGTGACGCATGAGATCACCGCTAAGGTTAAATTTTGATGTTCATGGTTCTCGATGTCAGTGGTTGTCTTCTTTAGTGTTAATCCTTGGGATTTATTATTGTTGATTCTCATGGCATCTTGAGTGGAGTTTGCTCTTGGTTGCTTCACTTTGTGGGTGGAATTGGTACATTCTTCTTATTGTTTTGGTCCATGGTGGTCCAATGTATGTATTGAACTCCACAACAATAAATGATGGCATGGTGGGAGGTCCTTGTATTGAACTCCACAACAACATATAATGGCATTGTGGGAGGTCCTTGTATTGAACTCCACAACAACATATAAGGGCATAGTGGGAGGTCCTTGTGCATGCACTTTTTCTTTAGTTGGTGGTCGTCATCATGAATATGTTCACTGCAGCTAAGTCACTCAATGATATTGTGTACCACTAACATGTTTAAGGCTTGAAGCATTTGCTTGTTATGTCAGTATACCAAAGTGTTTGTTGCAAATAGGTGTATGTATGCATCACTATTTTTTGTTCTTTTGCAAACAATAATGTATGTGTTTTGGTCTGAAGGATTTCCCAATCTTTGATTAGTGGAGTTGTGTTTCTAATGTTTAACAACAATTGGTTGAATCAAAGTTATGATGCATCATTTCCCTATTGGTGGAAGACAATTTGTGAGATCACAATAATGGTGAATGATTTCCACAATTATCTACTTGTTGTGGCCTCTGTGTAGAAAGGTGTGCCCACAATTGGTGGTAGATGGCCTACATTTTTTACAAAACTATAAATCAATGACGAAATGGGAAATTGTTTTTTGGGGGGGGAATGTATCACACAAGCGACTCTTAATTTTCATAAACAATTTAGGCCTTATGAAGCTCATCTCATTACCGAGAATGTATTGAATATGCTTCCTCTCTTCTTGGAAGATTGTTAATGTTTGTACCTAAAGATGTTGATTGTTTTTTGTGGGGATCTTAAGCATTGCATGTATAGTGGTTACATGAATGTTGAAAGTTGCATCACTAATAGGAGAAAGAAATGGTAATGGACTACGTCCATATGGTGCTTGAGCAATTAATGTAGTGTTAATATAATTGATAATGTAGGATTTCCCTACACTAATTTTTCCTTGTGTGATATCTTCAGATGCTCTTTGTTTTCACTTTCTTGGTAACGTTGTAAAAGATGGACTAAGTTGATGGTAATTGTGTAGGGCTTCCACACTTGATTGACTAATCTCAATGATTGTGATGGTATATCTGATGTCCCCTTCTTGCATGTCCCCTTCTTGCTTTTGTTAATTACAAGCTTGGTTGGTGTCACAAAGTCTGGTGATAACTCTATCTACTTTAGAAGAATATTTTGCCATATATTTCAACACTACGTGATGTGAGAGCATTGGTTGTCAATCCACATTTGATAGCAATATCTTGAGAATGTTGACATTATGGATGTTTAAGCATTCAGATTGTTCATAGGCTCATATGTCTTGTGGCCTTTCTCATCAATGAATATGGATGACTTGGAATGTAAATTCCATAGACATTTATACTTGCTTTCAATCCTAGCTTTTTGGAGGGAGGTATGAAATCTTACTACATCTTGAATGTCCTTGCACCTAATTTAATAGTTGTTAATAATCTTCAAGTGGGTTGGAAGCCCATAAAAACGCAAAAAAAAAATCAAATGTTTAAACTACGCGTCGATACATAAACCCTAAAAATAAATAGCAATAATCCGCAGGTCTACAAGTGAATTGTTTTGACTATATATCACATGCTCCGTCTTTACCATTAACTAACCACAATTAGTCGCCACCTCAGCAAGCAAAATCGTTTTAAAAAATATGCTTCGTCTTTACCCCAATTAGTCGCCATCTCAGCAAGCAAAATTGTTTTAAAAAATAAATCATTAACTACTAATAACTACCAGTTATCATGTTATGGCATTTAGTTATCATGTGATGGAAACAATTAAAAAGTCACCATAAGAAGTGATGACATAGTTAAAAGAGTCATCAAAGACCGTTGTTATGTGATCACTTAACAATAAATGTAATGTAGTGGATTTGATAGTATCATTGTTGTTTGAATAATAAAAAGCTAAATTTATTTTATTCAATAATATTCAAATAAAATATATTTATTTTATTATTAATAATATTTTATTTTTATTTTTTAAATATTGTATTTTAATTGATTTCAAAATTAATAAGGTATTAATATTTTTGTAAATGTTATAATTCCTCATGTTGAGGGATATTACAACATGTAACATTTTTTCGATTATGGTTAGGAGATGAAAAACATTTTCCACATTTTAAAGCCTTCTATTTTAAAAAGAAAAATTAGATATCAATATCTATAAAAATTGACTTCGTCTTTTGCTTTTATTTAATTGAAATTTAAAAAGAAAAATTAGATATCAATATCTATAAAAATTGACTTCGTCTTTTACTTTTATTTAATTGAAATTTTAAATTTTATTTTTATAAAAGGTTGTAGCTAATGCTATAACCCTATACATATGGTTGTTTCAAAAAGTTCATAGCTTTAAACAAAATAGTTCTTTGTAACTATATAGAATCCTTACTACAAAGAAAACATTCCAGGTTCCCTTCATAAAGTCTGATTCACAAAATTTCTAACTATGGATAACAAATACACTTTCATTTAATAAAAACATGGAGGTTGGTTGCCTCATTCTGATTGACATCTACACGAGGGGAATGTTGCTTCTCGATATCCATTGGGTCTTTGATTTGGTGCATTGTTCCTTCTTCTTGAACTTCAACATGAGTGGAATTTGTAGAGGTTTTGTTGTTTGAGGCTGTAGAAAGGTAGTATTTGCACAAATTAAGCACAAGCTTCCTCAACATACTGCACTCTTCCTCAAGGATGTTTATCCTATGTTTCTAATCAACCAGTAATTTCTTTAATGAAGCATGATGAGTGACATAGAGATGTTCATTTTCACGTACCTTTGTGGAATCGAAAATAGAGAGGTTGTGCTACAATGTATAAACTCTTTGTGCCTCCTCAAAAAAAAATTAATTTCCATTATTTTATATGCTCCATAATTGCACCCACAATACCATACCAGAATGCCAAACAAACGAGACTAGAAATGCCAATAAAGAACCAGGATTGATAACTTACACCCAATTGATAAGACCAAAACCAGGGCAGTGTCAAGTATTCTTCCCAGGGAGGCCACTTGGCGCAAATTGGGGAAGCCATTTAGTGCACGTCCGATAAACCACTTGGCGTAAATCAGGGAGTCCACTTGGCGCACATCCAACGGGCCACTTGGCGCACATCGGGGAGGCCACTTGACACACAACCGATGGGCCACTTGACGCAAATCGGGAAGGCCACTTGGCACAAAATCAACAGGCCACTTGGCAAAAATCAAGGAAACCACTTGGCACACAACTAACGGGCCACTTGGCACACAACCGACGAGCCACTTGGCGCACAAATGACGGGTCACTTGGCACACATCCGACAGGCCACTTGGCGCACATTCAATGGGACACTTGGTGCAAATTAGGGAGGCCACTTGTTGGAAACTGACGAGGCACTTGGCACAAATCGAGGAGGCCACTTGACGCACAACTAACAGGGCACTTGGCGCAAATTGGGTAGGCCACTTGGCACACATCCGATGAGCCACTTGGTGCAAATCGAGGAGGCCACTTGGAGCACATCTGATGGGCCACTTGGCGCACATCCGACGAGCCACTTGGCACAAATCGGGGAGGCTACTTGGCGCACAATCAACGGGCCACTTGGCGCAAATCAGGAAACCACTTGGCGCAAATCAGGGTCTGATGGGCTACTTGGCACAAATCGGGGAGGCCACTTGGTGCAAAACTGACAAGGCAGTTGGAACAAATTGGGGAGGCCTCCTGGCACACAACTGACAAGGCACTTCACACAAATCGGGGAGGCCACTTGGCGCAAATCGGGGAGTCCACATGGCGCACAATTGATGGGCCATTTAGCGCACAACAAATCGGACAAGCCACTTGGTGCACATCAGGGAGGCCACTTGGTGCACATCAGATCGACCACTTGGCATGCATCGGGGAGGCCACTTGGCGCAAATCGAGGGGGCCACTTGGTGCACATCCAACGGGCCACTTGGCGCACATTCGACGGGCCACTTGGTGCACATCGACGAGCCACTTGGCACACATCGGATCGACCACTTGGTGCACATTGGACCAGTGACTTAGTGCACATCTAATGATCACTTGGAACACATCGAACTGACCACTTGGTAGACATTGGGTTAATCACTTGGCACAAATCGAGGAGGCCACTTTCTGCACATCCAATGGACCACTTGGCGCACATCAGACTAGACACTTGGCGCACATTGGACCAACCACTTGGCACACATCGGGAGGCCACTTGGCGCACATCAAAGCGGCCACTTGGCGCACATTAGAGAAGCCACTTGACACACATAGGGGAGGCCACTTGGTGCAAATCGGGGAGGCCACTTGGCGCAAATCGGAGAGGCCAATTGGAGCACATTGGACTAGCCACTTGGGGCACTTCGGGGAGGCCACTTGGCGCACATCGGACCGACCACTTGGCACAAATTAGGGAGGCCACTTGGCGCACATCCGACAAACCACTTGGAGCAAATCAAGGAGGCCACTTGGGACACATCCAACGAGCCACTTGGTGCAAATCAGGGAGGCCACTTTGGCGCAAATCCGACAGACCGCTTGGCGTACATGGGATGCCACTTGGCACAAATCCTATTGGCCACTTGGCGCAAATCCTATCGACCACTTGATGCAAAGCCGAGAGGCCACTTGGCACAAATCAGGGAGGCCACTTGGTGCACATCCGACAGGCCACTTGGCGCACATCCGACGGGCGACTTGGTGCAAATCGGGGAGGCCGCTTGACGCACCTCCGACTGGCCACTTGGTGCAAATCGAGGAGTCCACTTGGCACAACCCAACGAGCTACTTGGCGCAAATCGGGGAGGCCACTTACCACAAATTGGTGAGGCAACTTGGCCCACATCCGACGGGGCACTTGGCGTAGTAAGAGGTGGCCACTTAGCATACTAAGAGGTGGCCTCTTGGCATACAAAGACAGGGCCACTTGGCGCAGTAAGAGGTGGCCACTTAGCTACATAGACAAGGCCACTTGGCGCACATAGACACTAGGTGCACATTGAGAAGGCCACTTGGCGCACATAGACACTAGGTGCACATTGAGAAGGCCACTTGGTGCATACAGAGAGGACCACTTGGCGACCACTTGGTGAATTGGAGATTCCCATTTGGTGGACATAGAGAGGGCGACTTGGCGCAGTAAGAGATTGCCACTTGGCACACGTAGAGAGGGTGAAGTGGCAAGAAAGTGGCCCTCTCTAACTTTGAGAAGTGGCAATCTGTTTGTGCACCAAGTGGCACTCTCTTACTACGGGAACTTAGATTATCCTTTTGTGCTCGATCTCCGCACCGCCCACTTGTATTCGTTGTATGGCATTTGAGTAAATCGTCGCTTTACGATGTGGGATTATCTACGCTGCTCTCATCGGGTCGCAAGTTAACTTCACTCCGTTGCAATACTGAATCGATTGCAATCGGAATTGAATGGGCATTATGATCTCCGGTCCTTACCTCGCCCATGAATAAATTTCAGTTCACTGATTTAATAACCTCGTATATTCTATCCAATCCAACAGCTAACGAAACATAAGCAGTGTACATCTCCTTCCATTGAAGCTGTGTATATGTCTCAAAGTTCTAAGGAGGACAGCGAGTATACCAGAGACATAAATCACTTTC
>ML781974.1:16134-32327 GCA_009831015.1 Picea engelmannii | reverse complement strand
CCCCAACAATGGTCAAGTGGATTAGTGTAAGATCCAAGCAGTCATCAGAAATGAAAGGAACCTAATGCATATATAAGAAGGTCATAACAATCAAATATGACACATACCATGATACCTCAGACCAATTACCTCATGGAGCAAGAATCATCTCCGATGCAAGCCCAGGCTGGTGGTGATGGAAACTGCTACTGCTGACAGGACAAATCTGACGAAGAAGAAGAAAGATGGGCCCTCCAGGGCCATGCTCAAGTCAACCTTGCTCTCGATACTCCATGTCTAGGACCATGTGGGCCTCGAGACATGATCTCCTAGTTATCCCTAGATATCGGGGATAACAGAGCCTTTTGAAACTTTAATTACATTACATTAAATTAAAAACTTTGAGATTTAAACTAAAAAATGAGAAGACTAACGCTTCTCTCTCCTTGGGATCCACTCCCTCCTAGTGCATTGTTGCGTTGGTTGATGACGTCCTGATGAGTTGGAGAGATGCTCATGCATCATACTCCTTTGCTGACAAAAATCATGAGCTCATGCTCATGGCTCCTCTGTTGCTACTGCTGAAATCCTCTTGGGTCCCAAACTTAATTTTGGGGTTGCCCACATGTTCTTCTTCTTTGTTGTTATTGTTGTTGTTGTCCTGTTGTTGCTGCAAGATCTTCTCTTGTCAGCCTCCACTTGTTGTCGACTGTCTGTTGTGATGATTCTAGCATCAACCTCCTTGTCTCCTCTATCTCCTTGTCCAACTACTCCATAGGTTGTCTTCTTTCATGTAGTCTACTATGTTGCTACATCTTCTCTTCTTCATATATCTCCAACTTGGCTTGTTGTATGATCCGCCTCTGGGTTATTATCATTTCTCCTAGGGCTTCCACTCCTTCACACAGATTAAAGGGTAGATCAATATAATCTCCCATGCCGACTTCACCTCCTGTAGCATTGGATTTCCACTCCACTGCATGCTCCAATTCTACAACAATGTTACTCAGCTACTGCTCAGCCATCTCCCCTAGCAATTTTATTTCTGCCAGTTCCTCTGCTCTTTTGTCATCTCTTTCTGTTATTTTCCAGCTGCTCCTCAAGATGGAATTATTTTCCACTCTTCATGACTTCATCCTTCTGGCAGTCTTCTTATGTCTCTAGATTTCTTAACCAATCCTCCAACATCTTCAACTCCTTTTCCCATTGAGTGATCATTTTATCTTAATGATCATGTTCCTTCATCTCTTGGGTAGATTTCAATGTCTACTCATTCTCTTTCTCCACAACAGTCTCTATTAGTTTTCCATCTTCTACACCTGCAACACATAAACAATAAGATTTAAAAACATTTGGCCCCATGGCCTCTTCTCTGGATGCATCCTGCATCACTCGCTCATGCACAACACTCGCATTGCCCTTTGTTGGGCTACTTGGCAAGAATATACTAATTCATCCAATGATCATAATGGACCTCTGAACCTCCTCTTCTCCTGTCATCACTCCTTGATGATATGAACTATCCTCTAAGTTCTCGAGACTCTTAGACAGTCTCACCTCTTCCTTGCCCACCTGGAAACCTAAATTTTCTTTTTTTCCCTCCTGGAAGTCTACGAGATCTTCGACTGATCTCTTCTCATTGCCCTCCTAGAAATTTTTGAGATCTTCAACTGACCTCTCTTCTTCCTCATTGAGGCTTTCTCTGTCTTTTTGTTCACAGAAACAAACCATCTCCTCCTCCGTGTCATTGAGGTTTTCAACTTTCCTCGGCCACCTCCTCAACATCTCCTTATGCCTTATGGAAATCAAATGTTGGATATGCCATTTTACCTTCTTCTTCATGGGCCACTCATACCTTCGGCTTCCTTGTGCTTCTTGATGCATTTTTTGCATCAGCATGTTGAGCCTCTCTCGGGTCTCCTTGATCTCTCTATCCATCTCCTCACTGCTCATCTGTTTGTGGCCTCCTCCTTGACCTATTTTATGGCCTTCAGTAGCCATTTTCTCCTTTCCCTGCCCTCATGGCAAGTTTGTTGTCTGTTGCACACCTGGAAACAATTATTCACACAGAGCTATCAACAATCTGCCTTCTCTTATTTTGCCTATTGTTTGCAAACAAATACACGCTCTGATAGCACTTGATGCAAACTGCCACCACTCCCAGGGCTCGCACGACCTCCCAGTCTAAGGATCGTTCTACTTCAGAGCTTAAACAACTCTCGGATCCTTGTTGGATCCCTTCCAAATGCACATAGGCCCTTTAAATTCCTTGTGCGGGTTCAATAAAAACCTGCGAGCACTTTTATCCTAAGCCCATTTACCTTGAAAATCCGATTTCGAGTCCTAGCCTTTTTACTCCAGCTAAAATCTCATATGCCTGCAAGCTATAACCAAGCGCCTAGCAAAATGCGCTACTTCGGCGCTCCGGAGCTTCGGGCTCCGGGAGTCTTGACAAACTACACTTCTAATTTCCTCTGAACGTCGAATTGGCGAGAACCCGAACAACTATGAGATAAACAGTCCATAATTTGCGAACTCATCTACGGATCAAAAGACAACTTCGAGACTCTGGGCTTCAGGAGTTTCCCTTGCTCAAATGTGCAACACCTATGAATGCGTGAACTCTGAACTCGTGTATCAGATGGTTGACATCCACTTTTGGATCGATGATATATATTTACTCCACGCTCTTGGATTCAGAGATTTTCACGGCACAACTCACACTTCCTATCGAATACGCGAATTCTGAAATTTTGGATAGGCTTGGGGATGATCGGTCCCGCTCTGTCCTAGATCTATGGTCTATAATCACTCCGGGCTTTGGGACTTTGGAGATCTCCACTGCACAACACTCCAAATCCTCCGAACGTCGAATGGGAGAACTCTTTGTAGGTTCACAGATCCAACGGTCCACAATCTTCAACAAACTAATGGCCGATATATCCTTCATAATTTTAGGCTTTGGGAGTTACGAGTTGTTAACGCATACAACTCCTAGGATCACTAAACTCCGAAGTGGCGAGGAGTCACAATCGATGGTCCACGTCTCCTAACAAATGGACGGATGAGATGGACTTCAACCTTTGGGCCTTCAAGAGTTCTCGACCCAAATCACTTCACACCCACAATTGGTTGAGCTCTGAACCCTTGTTATCCGCCAACACGTGCCCCTGATGATGGACGACTGAGATGGATTCTGGCCTTTGGGTCTTCGAGGATTTTTTACCCAAACAACAACACACCCTAGATCTTCCGGAGTGGCAAGTCTCTGAACCACACTCGATCTATTTCCACGTGCCCCCAACGTTGATGGTCAGGATCCTTGGTGAGCTTCAGAGTGTTCTCCTCTTGTCAACACGCCGACCCAAATCCGTCGAAGTGTTGCACTCCTGAACTGTGCTCTATCTGCTGACACATGGCCTTATAACCGACAATTACAATTTACTTCGGTACTTCGGAGCTTCGATACTTTCTTCCCTTTATTCAATAACAACCCAGTCCTCTCGGGTTGTCATACTTCTGGATACCTGTTTATCCATGGACACGTGTCCTCCATTTACCAACGGCCCAGATTAACTTCGGGATTTGGGACTTCAGGAGATTTGTCTCCTCTACACCCAACACATTGAAAAAGATGAACTCGTGAAGTCCGAAGGACTTCAAGGGGTTAACAGTCATGCACCTTACCTTGATCCGATGGTCCAGATCTATTTTTGCAACTGATCCAACAGTTGTTGATCCTCGCGCTTAGATCTGATGGCCTGGATCTATTCTCCCTTATCTGCGTGCTCCTCCTGTTTGGACTTAGATCTGATGGTCCAAATCTGTTTCTACAACCGATCCAATAGTTGTTTTAGCTCCTCCTTCTTTGCTCCACTTCCCTTCGAACTTGGGATATTTGAAAAGGTTTCAAAGGCTACGACCTTTGTCCGCATTCACTGTAATGCTCTCACTTTTGAGCTTTGGTACCTGACAAATTTTACCTCTGGCGCACTTCTTGCGCTTCCCTTCTTAAATTTGACTAACACTTAACAAAGTGTTATCTCTATGCACTCTTTCCAATCGTCTCTGCATAAGCTCGGACCATCTCTCCTGATCTCTCGAACCTGTAGATGGTTCGGCCTCCACATGTCTTGCATTGGCTCTGTGCACAATTACACTATTTCTCTTGGGCTTGAGAATGAATCTAGTGTGCCCACCTGGCACACTCCTCACACAACTCATGAATGAGTTCTAGTGCACTCCTTGTGCTGGCCTTTTAGAGTTTTCTGACAACTCCAAGGTGCACTCCTTGCATAGCCATGAGAGTCCAGAAACACTCAGAAAGCTATAGAGATAGGGGATTCTATAAATTCCTGCAAAGGGAACACTTAAACATCCATAGCATTCACACATATGCACATAAAACTTCTAGAAACCAACATATTCATTCATTCACACAAAAAATACACACAGAGATTCATATGCAGGGAAATCTGATATTTGTATTAAATCTGAATGGTCTTTACAATGTGTACAAGATTGGACTGCAACAGAGTCTTAGTTCTTTCTCTCAACAACTACTCACTAAATATCTCTTCCTTCCATAATTGACTAACAACTCTTTACAACTCTCTCCAACAGCCTCTTTTGGGCAAAGATTACATACATTTATACACGAGGGAATTCTCGAGCCTTCCCTCCAGACATCTTAGTGCTTTCCTATCCCATTTAATCATCCTACACTAAGGATTTATTACAATAAATATTCATTCACATTTTTAGATCTGAGGCGATGCTCAGGACCTGTACAACTACAACCCATTAAAGGAGACTTTACACTCAACCTTACACATTATAATGGCTCAACCCTCCTCAAGCCTTTTCAAACTTTAATTACATTAAATTACATTAAAAACTTCAAGATTTAAACTAAAAAATGATAAGAATGGCGCTTCTCTCTCCTTGGGATCCACTCCCTCCTAGTGCATTGTTGCACTGGTTGTTGACGCGCTGAAGAGTTGGAGAGATGCTCCTGCATCATTTTCTCTATTTGATTCTCAACAAGAGCCTTAAACTCTTTAAACCTATCAAAGACTTCATATTTCTTCCCGAGGAAATATATCCAAGTATTCCTCGAGAAGTCATCTATAAATGAGACATAGTACACAGATTTTCCCAATGATGGAACTGATACAGGTCCAAACACATCAATGTGAACTAGCTGTAAAATTCCTTCCGCCCTCATTGCACTAGAAGGGAATCTTACCTGATTCTGCTTTCCATATACACAATGTTCAAAAAAATAAAAATCCAAGAGCAGTTAGACATACCTTCAACCATACCTTTACCGTGTAGTAGTCGAAGACCCTTCTCTCCGATATGCCCCAATATTTAATGCCACAACATAACCTTTTCTCCAGAGACTATATGAGTTCTTTCTTCTTCAACTACAATATTAGGAACAATGGAACTATTACACCCATCACTAATAGTGCTTCCTTGCAGGTTATATAGAATTCCAAACCGAACTCCCTTCAACAACACCATTGCTCCTCGAACAATCATGCAGGTTTCCTTTTAAAGTATTTTTTTTACCCCTACATCGTCCATTTTGCTTACAAAAATCAAATTTATGTCCAATCCTGGGATGTGCAGAACACCGGGTATTGTTCTAATCCTTCCATCTATGAGCCTCAACTCGACTTTTCCTCGACCTATGATTATGGTTGTCAATTCATGACCTAGGAAAACATTACCTCCATCATACCTTTCATATTCATAGAACCACTCCCTATGGGGAGTCATATGAAAGGATGCACCTAAGTCAACCAACCATGCCTCATGATTTGCATGTGTTCTTGAAGAATTCAAGTACACATCCCCTCCTTCTTCCTTGGAGGTATTTTCTTCTATAGAAGGAGATTCTTCAAATCCCTTCTTTTTATCAACTTTGGATCTACATTTCTTCTTGTAGTACCCTTATTTTTCAAATCTCTAGCATACCTTTAGAAACTCTATGGGAGACTTAGATCTTCCCTTAGACTTAGATCTCCCAATTGAGGACTTAGATCTATTTCTTTCTTGGGAGCGTCCTCTTGCAAATAATGCATATGTGCTCTGTCCTTCCATGTTCTTTCGTCTCATCTCCTCTGACAACAAGGATGATACCACTTCATCAAAATTCAAGGTAGTTTTATTACTACATATGGCCACAACCATACTATCCCACGAGTCTGGTAAAGAGCACAATAAACCGATATACTTATCTTCATCTGAAATTTTAATCTCAACATATACTAACTGACTTACCACAATATTGAAGGTTTTCAAATGCTCTGTCGCCAAGTCTTTATATCTCATCCTTAGGTTATACAACTTATTTCTTATGAATAGTTTATTTACTAGGGACTTAGACTGATACAACTTCCCCAACTTATCCCATAAATATTTGGTTGTAGCTTCCTCTGACACATTCAGTAATATTGAATCTGAGAGACACAGTCAAATTGTGATCTTCGCCTTTTGATCCAACTTTTATCATGTAGTAGTAGTCGAAGACCCTTCACGTGATCCACTGATCTATGTCCACCAATAAATCTTTCGTCTTGAGCTTCCATAGCTGAAAACTTTGCCCATTAAACTTCTTAATCTCCATTTGTGAACTGCTCGCCATTTCTTTTCACCTGAAAAATCAATACCATAGATCTCCCACTGTAACAAGGCTTATCACAATCCTGAGCCAAACCCTTGACCACAAAGGAATCCCCCTAAAGCCAACAAAGCACCGATACCAAATGTAGATTTTAAACTTGTTTAATATTTTACTGCAAACAAATTTTCAATAAAAGAACAGAAAAAACACAATGGAAAATACACACATTACACAGAGTTTTTTCCCCTGGAAACCCAAACCGTGAAAACCAACATATTATATCTTCATTCATTGTGATACAATGTTTACAATACAATATACATATAGGAGCCAACGACATCCAAAACCCTAACCCAATGACCTGGATTAGTCAACAACCCTAATTCCTTAACCAGAAATAGAAAACCATCGAAAAAAACCATGTGTCGAAAATCCTCCCAACAATGGACACGAAAATCAAGGCGACGCAAAAAATGAGGCAAAAATGTGACACAAAAAATGAGGCAAAAATGTGACACATTTCCCAAGGAAAAACAATTCTCGGGGGCTATCGCCCCCCTGCAACCCCAGAAGGGGGGGTGTAACATCCCCAGCCACCAACAAGCCGGGAAATGATACCAACACAACCTTAACTTAGCCTTTAAAGATCTGATACCATATTGTAACATCCCCAACCACCAACAGGTCGAGCAATGCTACCTACACCTGCAACTCTACTGCTCTATTTTGATCTGCGACAACTCCAACCTTAAACTATTGGGATATGCCACACAGAAATACTTGCGGAAAAACATACACATCCATATAAACATAGAATGACTATTCTACATATATATAACATACTAATGCAGAAATAATAGTAAGCCTACACATGCATCATATACAACATACACAGGCAATACTCATCAATTACAACATATGTACCATTACACAACATGTAAATGAACATAAAAGTGGTACTTATATTTTATTAGAAGACCACTAACTACGTGAAAACCTTCCAAAAACATCCCAGCCATAGACCACGCTGCTCATCACACTCAACAGTGGGTCACCCCCGAGCTGGGACTAAGCTCCACCCAGGGCAAGGGAATCCTAAACTAGGCTGAGGTCACAGGAAACTGCACAGTGCAACTGGAAGGATTTTCTCCAAGAGCCTTCTTACGCCCACTACTCACGGACTCTCATTCCCCACATGTCTGTCCCACCTCAAGAGTATACACCTTCACTATCACACAATCCATCGGATGCTTCATCTCCCTTGCCTTGGGCTTCAGCAACAGGCCAGACAGGAATTCTCAGAGCTCCATAGTTGGTGATGGACTCTCTCTAGGAGAAAACCACTTCCCAACAAACTCTCTCACCTGGAGAGAGCTGCTCACAGGCCAGAGAACCTGCCTCTTCAACCACAACCACCTCTCTCACCTGGAGAGAGTGTTGCACACAGGCCTGACAACCTGCTTCTTCAACTTCGTTCCAACATAAGGAGGACGACAACAAGGCTCAGCAAGGAACATACGACGACAGCAAGCCACACTCAACCACAAAACTACATGGCCACAACAACCCATAGTTATAACACACACGACATAGACAATTACGAAATGTTCAGGCTTCACAGAAGACACGGCTCAGTCTGCGGGTTCTCACTGGGTTCAGGATGTGTGACTATGCAGAGGTCGAATAGGTTAGACAGTGGATCAGTCCATGGTTTTTTCCCACTGGTTTCAAGGTGTGCGACCAGAGAAAAAAACACCAAGGTTGAGTGCAGAGGAAAAATAGTTTCAAACGTGAACTCAGATTTGCAGTGTGGATAAACCTTGGTTCACAGGACAAATAGGCCATCTTTTTTCCCTTCCCTCTAGTTTCTCAGATGTGCTAGGTTATTCCGAGGGTAGACGTAGAGGAAAATGGTTCAAATGCCCCCAATACCAGCGAACTTAGGCGGAGGGTGATAGAATGGGCAGTTAACCCCCAACACGATTGACTTCTATAGCTTTAACTGCATGCGCCCAGGTCGACATCTGTCTTCCTGGAGCTACATGCACTCCATTTTGCATATGTTCCTTTTCTAGGAACTTGGGACAACACTTGGTCAATTCACCACCTTAGTCTTTTAGGAAATAATAATAAATTATTATCCCCTTTAGAGGTAAGCCCCCTAGCTTAGCCCCTAGGCCCACACACTTAGCCTCTTCCCTTACCCATACTTGTGGAAGCTTAGTCCCACATCACTCTTTCTTCGTGGTCGGTCTGCACACAACGATGTTTATATTTTATTAATGATCTGCATAATTACATAAACAAAATAAGGCTCCTGGCCTTTAACATCTAGACTCTCTGGCCTACTTGCACATAATCTTACCATCTTACAATTGTTTGGATCACCAGCCTACAAAACATGTTTACAATACATAAATATAACTGGGGCTCGTCCTTGGGGTATTACAATCCCCTCCCCTTATTTTTGCACTGTCCTCAGTGCAACTTACTTACACATATATAATTCAAAAATTCTTCAAAAGCTCCAAGCTTCAACTATTGGAAGCCCATTATCCAAATTTACTTTCAAGCACCAATTCTGCTATCCATACTGCAGCTAAAACTCAATTGCTCTATTCCATAGAGTTGCTTCAGGAAAGCATTCAACTTATTGTTCCTTGTTATATGTTGTAACATCTCCAGCCACCCATAGACCGAGAAATGCCATCGCGCAGACGCTTTACTTACCTCTGAAAATGTTTTGTAACATCCCCGACCAACCAAGCCGGGCTACGCTACGCCAGAGAACACATCTGTTCTCTGTGCAGAGCATACTCAGCATCTAAACTGAGCTATGTCACATACAATTTTCTATCTGTATGTGATTAAAACATATCCACGCACAAAACTCTTGCGGAAGCTTTATATATATAACGTGAACAGATAATTATGTTATGTAAATGCACATATTCATATTGAAATAACAGTAAATGCATACATACAACATATACAAGAAATACCCATAAATATAAACACAGTTATAAATCATGCACAGGGTAAATCCATAAAACAACACCTAAGAATAGTAATGCAACATGTAAATTTATCACACAGTTGACACTTATCTTGGTAAGAATATCACCAACTGTGTGCAAACCTTCCACAAACCTCCCAGCCTTATACCACATTGTTCGTCACTCTCAACAGTGAGTCACCCCCGGGCTGGGACTAAACTCCACCTGGGTAAGGGTTCCTGACTAAGCTAATGGCTCATGGAAAATAGGAAGACTCCATCACAGGTGCCTGCTCAAACTAACAGCCTACAGTCTCTCATTCCCCACATGCCTGCCCCACTCAAGGAAGTGTACCCCTCTCTGCTCAACAGTCCCTCAGCTGCCCCACTTCCCTTCCAAGGCTTCAGCAACAAGCCGAACAGGAAGTCTCAGAGCCCTGTAGTTGCAGTTCAACACCTGTAGGAAGTCAATTCCCAGCAATTCTCTCACCCAGAGAACTGCTCACAGGCCTGACAACCCGCCTCTTCAATATCCCACAGGCCTGACAACCCGCTTCTTCAGTCTCGCTCCCTAGCTAGCCAACTACACCAACACAAAATGGCTATGGATACAGGTTCAGATAAAGTGAAATGAATGTCTGAAGGATAACGGACTGCATGAGTGAAATGGTGATGGAATCATGGTTGAATGATGGAAGGAATCCTGGAAAAGATGATGGTAAGAATGATGGGGAACCCCCGAAATGAGCTAAGTCCCAACAATATGTATGCATGTTTCCAACTTGACACTTGTCCTGTTGGGAGCTACTTTGGCCCACTTGTCCGCAACTTTAGAACTTAGGATAAAATAATTATCCATACTTCATGATTTAAGAAATATTAATATAATATTCCTTTTTGGCTTAAGCTCCCTGGCTTAGCCCTTTTCCTTAACTTTTAGGCCCCATCTTTTCCCTGACTAGTGGAGTTTAGTCCCCCATCTCTTTTATCATGGTCAATCTGCGCGCAGTGATGTATTTTATATTAAATATGAGACATGTACAAAAATAGGCGCACTGGCCTTTAACATCTAGGTTCTCTAACCTAATCAAAACATAAGCATCCTAGCTTATAATAATTGGTTCACCAGCCTATAAAACATATCATATACACAAAAGGTTCCCTAGCCTCAACATCACGCGCACTTAAGATGTTGCGCGCGGTATCCTGGAATGTGCACACTTCCTCATTTTACTGCCCAGTACATGTGCGCACTATGCCATGAAATGTGCATACAAAAAAATGATATCAAAATAGCTCACCAACTTAAGTACATTTGTATTTACATTTACAATTGGGGTTCTACTTGGGGATATTACACATGCTTCAATTAAACCTCATTGAAAGCAGTGAATGGCTGTAGATCCACGATGTTCCATCCATTGATAAACTCTCAACAAGTCTATGACTCCACGAACATAAACAATCTACTCATACACCTATTCATTCAGAAACAACATTAGAACATACAGGCAATTCTAATAACATTATAACCTGTATACGAATTACGAGATACATAACATACAATGAATAGAGAATTGATACTTATCTTTTGATTGAGAAGACTTTCATATCAACATGGTCTAGGCCAAGGTACCAAACCCTGGCAACATTCCAACCAACGATCTCTCTTCCCCACATGCCTGTCCCACCCTAGGAGTGTGCACCTTCACTGTCACACAATCCATCGGTTGTTACACCTCCCTTTCCTTGGGCTTCAGCAACAGGTCGGACTGGAAGTCCTAGAGCACTGTGGCTCAAGGAGTTCCAACTGCCCTCAGAGGTCTCCAATCGGCATCTTCCCTGAGCTACTCTTGTAGTCAACATTCTAACTTTTATCAACATCATCTCATCTGCATCACCCACATGCAGTTATCATGAGAAAACATAAAATAATTTATTTAGAAACTCAAACTTAGTTCAAAGGGAATTCATCTTTTCCCCAAAACATGAAATTCTATTTCATAATTCATCTTGGTTGTTGCCATATTATGAATGCATACATCCTTGTGTTTTCCACAGGCACCAAACTGCATACCATTTTTCCTGTAATGCTTCCTCTTGCACACAACCAACAAATTGTTAGTATTTTCTGTACATCATAATTCAACATCTACAACACCTTATGCAATGATATTAGAATTGCCTCCACCTAGCAATTCAATCACAATTACCAAACAATTTAACCAAATAGAATGACTCATCATTCTATGCATATGCATGTTTATAATTAATAATAGTAAGTTTAGTATTTCAATTTTTTGAACATAAATTTTTTTGTAGTCTCTATTCCTATGACTACCTGGCTTGCAACTTTCCTGTTGCAATGTTTAACAGTTCCTGAAATGTTCTCAACTTCATGAGTTAGCAACATTTCAGCCATTAGTATAATTATTTCCACGCCAAAAACATATATACATGCACTCACAAAATGCATTCAGCAAACTGCATTTAAGTATACAATTCTATCATGTATGAGTGCAACTCTGCCCCTTACTAGACATGAGTACAACTCTCAATGCCTATTTATTCAGTGCACCCTTGTATTGATTTACATAATGCTCTTTATCTCAGTCATGTATCTCTCCATCCATAAGTTGTAATTATGGCCAATGTGTTGACACATTCTCCACACACTTCCTATTATCTTCCCAATTAATTGGATGCCTTCCTTTTCGACCCAAACACTACACCAAGAATATAATTCTGCGGTGTTCATTAGTGTTAGCAAAAAGGTTCCAGCCCAAGTTTTATTTAAAAGTAGGAAGTTTTTAGTACCTGTGTGGCTCATAACCTTTCCATATCCATACCTTGCCATATCCAACTAGGTCCTAGTCTCATACATGACTAGCTTACTGGCATTCATTCCTACAACCAGTTCTTATCTTTAATTCTTTGGTTATTACCCCATAACCAAATTAATGTGGCGTTCTACTATGTTAGTGTGTACATTCAAAAGATAAAAAATCTTTCAATTAATACATGCCTCCAGCCTTTACCACATCCAGTGGTATGCATTCAATAATATAACCCTGTGATTTTATAAAATAACTTTGGCTGAGGAAATTCTTACCAAAATTTCCTTTCAACAATTATGCAAAAAGAGTGATAAAAACTCATACCTGCATGACTGCCATTAATAAATTTTATACTACCTGAATGTCTGATGGAAGTATAAGCTTTCATGCTTCTTTTATCAAACTTATAACCAACACTTCAGCTCTATGTTGCTTCCTTCCTTATGCAACAACATCACCAACAACACTTGCAAACATGCAATCATTCTTTCCTCTGGCTGACCCAACGAGCCATAACATACTTGTTGCCACAAAAATTGCAGCAACTTCTTTCTCCCTATAAAAATTTTTCTTGTTGATCCCAGAAATATTCAATTCTTCCCGGATTCCTAAATCTTCTTGTGCTTTCATTGTAGTCATTGTACATGACTATTTCTTCCCTGAGCATTTTCAACGCAGTGCCCCTACCTCAGCGAGGTCTATTGACCTCCTGATCAAAGGATATTTCAAACTTTTGAGTCACATTGACTCTTCGGGCTCATGATTGAACCCAAAACAATTATTCACAGGTCTCCTTTCCTTTTGTGCGCAGGTCCTGACAGACCCACGGGCTATTCCTGTGCACTTCCAAAACTCCGAGTTTCAGGCGCTAGCCCCTTTTACATTATCCCTTTCCTTCATAAGACCGTGGGATATGACCTCATGGAAAACTATGATTGCAGGCGTGGGAAAGAGTGGTTTTAGGCCAACCCGCTTTTTGCCCCGCAATTCACCTCCAGCTACCACTTATCACTTTGTTAAAACCATGGTATAAATTGCGGCCCGCTCTCATATTTTTACCATCCGACCAAGTTCTGGCCCCGCAATCCAGCTCGTCCATCGATCTCCAATCCCTTGGCGATGATCTGTGATCAACAACTACTATCTATCCTCCTTCCACACGCAATCCCAGATCTACACAATCTGTCAACACGTAGCTCCCTTCCAAATCAATGGCTACGGTTGATTATGGCTCTCCGACCCTTGGGAGTTTCAACTCTCAACTATCTGTGTTTCACATATGGAAATCTTCCAGAGTGGAAGATCTATTGACACCTGTCCTCAACAATCGGACGGTTATGATGAACTCTGGCTCTCTGGCCTTCAGGAGTTCTCATGTCTCCACACACACAAATATCCGGAGTGAATTTCCTCGGAGTGACAGATCTTCTGCCACGCGTCCTCTCCAAATCCATGGCCTTGATTCTCTTCGGAACTTTAGCTCTTTCCAACCAAGACCAGATCAATGGTCCTTCGAACTCCTCCTCGATCAACGATCAATATCTCCTTCGAGACTTCGACGCTTTCATCCTCTGCTTTCCTCCGGAGTGCTCTGTACCCGGAGTTCCAGATCTAGTGCCACACATCCACCTTCCCTCCTAGTCCACAAACTTCCAAATTTTTGGATTTTGCGCCACCTGTCCTCCTTGACGATGGACAGTCCCAAATCACTTCGAGACCTCGGGACTTTGACAAGTCCACTTTTCCTACACACACTAGGGTTAAGTCTCTTGCGCTTACCTCTGGATCCAATGGTTGCTGGTCCTTCGCACTCAGACCTAATGGATACGATTTGTTCCTCTCCTCTATGTTTCCTTTGTTCTGTTGGACGCTGAACTAACGGTCCAGGCTCCTCCGCACAACTGATATGACAGTTGTTGTCGCTCCTCCTCCTGAGCTTTTGACTTCTTCTGCCTTGGAAGATTTTGTCAGTGTTCAAACGCTTCGGCCTTTGACCTTTCACCTGCGAGTCCACCTCTTGGATCTCGTCTTCTCTCTCGTAAGTGTTATCTCTTCTGAGCTTTAGGACTTAGAATGAGTCTGTCTCCCACACACTCCTTGTGTTATCTCTTTTAAGCTTTTCTATTTACTCAGTCTCCTAAGGGTCTCGGCCCTTATGTTTCCTTTCAAAGGAAAACTTCGTTCCCTCCTGACAACCTTCTGCTCACAGCACACCTTGCTGAGCGTTTTTGTAACACACCCACTATCGTTATTTTTAAAAGCTTTGGGTTAATCTCCCATACAGGAGAAATCTCCACAAACCCGTATTAGCTAAATGCCAATCCCTGACTCTATACCAGGATTCGGGGTTCCTTCTATCGGGGTTTTGATACCCACGACATCTTGACAACTACAAACACCATCTCCGAGTCACCCCTTGGTTGCCTCAGCCCCACTTGGCTAAGCCTTTGATTCACACGACTGGTTCCTATGTGACCATACGACAGCTTCTCGTCGGGGTTTCAGAGTTTGCGGTGCCGCGGTGCACACGTACTCGGAACTCCCGGTCCTCCGAGCTGCTCCTAGCGTATTGGCTTTCTGGGCTAAGTCCTGGTCAATACGACCACAAAGTTCACAAGACCACAGTCTTAAATTCTTGTCGGGGTTTCGGCATTTGCGATGACACAAAATACGTATACCCGGGACTCGCTATATCTCGATCAGATCTAGACCGTCCATTGTTCGAGGACGCGTGTCAGAGGATCCCGTCGAGTCGTGGATCGGGAAATCGGGGTTCTCGAATGCATAGAACTCTTGCCATCAGGAATCGCGATCCGCGATTTCCCGATAGGATCTCAGCCGTCCAACAACAGGGACACGAGGCAGAGGATCCCAGAGAGTCGGAGTTCGGCATATCGGGGATTTCAGGGACATGAAATCCTTACCTTACGAAACCGCGATATGCGAAACCCCGACACCTTCATAGGCCGTTGATCCAAGGGACACGTGTCAAGCATCTGGAGAGACTCGGGGATCGGGATATCGCGAGTCCCAGGTATACATATTTTGTGTCATCGCAAATGCCGAAACCCCGACAAGAATTTAAGACTGTGGTATTGTGAACTTTGTGGTCGTATTGACCAGGACTTAGCCCGGAAAGCCAATACGCTAGGAGCACCTCGGAGGACCGGGAGTTCCGAGTACGTGTGCACCGCGGCACTGCAAACTCCGAAACCCCGACGAGAAGCTGTCGTATGGTCACATAGGAACCAGTCGTGTGAATCAAAGGCTTAGCCAAGTGGGGCTGAGGCAACCAAGGGGTGACTCGGAGATCGGTGTTTGTAGTTGTCAAGATGTCGTGGGTATCAAAACCCCGATAGAAGGAACCTCGAATCCTGGTATAGAGTCAGGGATTGGCATTTAGCTAATACGAGTTTGTGGAGATTTCTCCTGTATGGGAGATTAACCCAAAGATTTTAAAAATAACGATAGTGGGTGTGTTATAAAGTGGTATCAGAGCATGGTTACAACACTCGGCCTGATTGGGCTCACGCACGAGTCGTTTATAAACCTTGTTAGAAACACTCCTATGAGGAGTAATTCCCTGACTTAACTATCTTATCCACGATTAAAAACTTGGAATATGAACACCCGACTGTGTGTGCATGTGAAATAATTATGAAATTATGCACAGATTATCAAATGTATTTAACTCTTGACTAATATCCAACGTTTGTCTTTTCACTCAAGCGGACGACCAACCGCGGGA
>ML781973.1:512714-524160 GCA_009831015.1 Picea engelmannii | reverse complement strand
AAATATTTGAAAGAGATATTGAAGAAATTTCAGATGGAATATTCCTCTATAGTCAGCACACCTATGGTGGTTGGTTGCAAGCTGAGCAAAGATGATATCTCACCTGATGTTGATCAAAGGACATATCGTTCAATGATAGGCAGTCTTCTGTACATCACAACATCTCGTCCTGATATAATCCAAGCTATTGGAATGGTAGGTTGTTTTCAGTCTTCTCCTAAACAAACTCACTTGGTAGCTGTTAAAAGAATATTCAAATATCTGAAGGGAACAATGACATATGGACTGTGGTATCCTAGAAATCAGAATTTCTAGTTAACTACCTATTCAGATGCAGACTGGGTTAACTGTGTTGATGCGAGAAAGAGCACCAGTGGAGGAGCATTTTTTCTGGGTGACTCATTAGTTGCATGGGTTAGTAAAAAGAAAGGATCCATTTCATTATCCACTACAGAGGCAGAATACATTGTTGTTGCTACTTGCTGCACACAGATCTTATGGATGATACAAACTCTTGCAGATTTGAAGGTAACTTACACTGATCCTATCCCAATTCATTGTGATAACACCAATGCCATAAGTGTCTCCAAGAATTCTATTCTTCATTCCAAGACTAAGCATATTCCTATAAAGTATCATTTTCTCAGAGAACAAGTTTCAAACAGAATTGTTCAACTGAACTATATACCCTCTACAGAACATATTGCTAATATTTTTACTAAACCATTAGCTGCGACCCCTTTTGAATATCTTCGTCAAAAGTTGGGGGTCATAATTTCTTGTGTCTAATCTGTTCACCTGTTCAGGGGGAGTATTTATTGAATATCTGGTGAATTTCCTAAGTGCTTATAGACGACAGGGGGAGTCTATTTTGCAACAAGATCAGAGGAAGAATGTTTCTTCTTTGACATTGATGTCAAAGGGGGAGAAAGGAGGATATGCTTCGGGAGCAGAGTCGAATGAGTAGAGGAGCAAAGTCGAATAGTAGAGTCGGCGCAGAGTCGGAAGCAGGGAGAAAAGTTGAATCCAAAGGCATTTGGGTGCTTGTGTTGCCATCAATGCCAAAGGGGGAGATTGTTGGCAAATATTGAACAAGCAATGAATGCGTGTTGATAGTTGTTGTCATTGATGACAAATTTGCAGACAGCGAATGGTTGTTGTCATTGATGGGTTTGTATCAGACAGACTGCAACAAGATCACGGTTCAATCATAATCGTTGAATCCAAAATTAATCTAGACCGTAGTTTACAACCCTTGTCAGAGAGAGGATCTGAGCCATCAGATCGGAAGCAGACACCCGTCAGCCATCAGATCTGCAGAGCTGCGAGGGAGTTAATTCCTTATGATCAGGAGAGGGAATTTCGACGAGAGGAGTCATCATCGGGACATCGGCCATCGGAGAATCGGAGTTCTCAAGGTCAAGGGAACCAGGGCATTGGAAGTCCCGAAATCCCGATGAGATCGGGACCGTCCACTTGGAGAGGATGCATGGTAGTGATCGATCGCCACTGGGAACATCCCCGACAGGGAGGCCATCCATCGGCATATCGAGAGTCAAGATATCGACAATCCCATTGACCAGAAGTCGGGGAATTTCATCGTGGAAAACACGACCTAATCAGAACCGTCCATCTGCAAGGATAAGTGGCAAAGGATCAAGCGTCGTCAGCATATCGGGAGTCTTGAGACTAAGGGTGCGAGGCCTGCTAAACCTCGAACTGCGAGAAGAGACTACAACCATGGATCTCAGTAAGACGCGTGTCAAGGATCCAAGAGGAGTCGGCGTGGGAGGACAGGTGGCATCTCACATCGGATATCGGGATATCGGAGATCCCGGGAGCAAGGAATTCGTGCATATCGAACTCGCGAACCCCGTAGCCCCGACGGGATAAGGTTGTGGTCATGGGAGTTGGTCATATAAGCGGGATCTGAGACAAGAGGGCCATCATGTGAAGGGACACATCGGGGATCGGAGGATCGGGAATTCCGTAGGCATATGCATGGTGACATCGAAAACACCAAAACCCCAATGAGAGGTTTAACCGAGGTCATGTGTTGACGGTCATATGGGCCAAGGCCTATAGCCAGCAGGGCTAGTGCATGGAAAGGGGCGCATCGGCATCGGGGATCAGAACTTTGAAGTGACAAATTCACTTGACATCAAGAGTATCGATTTCGCGATATGCGAAATCACGATGTAATCTAAGTCGTCAGATCAGTCTTTGATCTGGACCATTGATTCTAGATCTTGTCGGAGTTTCGGAGATCCCAACATGGAATGGAAAGTGAACAAATGAAACGAGACTTCCGAAATCGTGATATGCGATATTGCAATTCAATCGCAACCATTGAGACAAGATCTGATCTGGATCGTTGATCTAATCTCTATTACGAATTCACGATATGCGAAATCGTGAAAGCTCCTTTCGCATAAAACTGTGGTCACAACCCTTGGTCACGGGAAGAGAAGGAGTCAGCCCAGATAAGCTCCATTTTAGATTTTCAGAGATCGCGATGTGAAAGTGTTGAGAAAATTGGGCAAAGGAATGTCGAAATGCCGAAACCCGATTTAAAGGCAAAGAATGATAAAGATCATCCAACGGTGCGAATAAAGCTTGAATGTGATCGGAGGGTTAATGTTCTTTCACACACATGTAACTCATCAGTTACGATTCTGATAACAAAATGGATTCTTGAGTGAGAAATAGTTATCATTTCAGATGCTAAGACATGTATCCTTGGATTGCATATTGGAAGGTGAAGTGGAACCATCAAGGTGGTGTGTATAAAAGAAAATGAGAGAGACTGAATTTGGTTAGCTCTTCTGGATGGAAAAAGAACGAGACAGTAAGAAAGGAGAAATGAGAAGATGCATAGTATGAAATGTTAACAGATGTACAGAATGAGAAGAAATGCAAAGCATAAATAGAGCAGAATGACAGGCAGAGCAGAAGAAGAGCAGAATGACAGAAGAATGTGATGCAGAGCAGACCTGTTGAACGGACAGAGGAAGAGAAGATTTGCAAAACAATTTGTTGAAGATCATATTTACAGAATAGAGAAAGAATGGTAAGAAGTGATTTATCTGCATAAATTGTCTATGTATTTATTTTTTCAAATTTAAGGGTGGTTGGGAGGTGCTCGGGAGGACTGTTGTCCTTAGAGGTTCAAGTGGGAGCTTGAACACAGGAAGTTGTTTCTTCCATCTGGTTGCAGCCAGAGAAATAAGGGTGGCAGGGTGGTGCAAGGGAGAACAAGTGTTCTTTGTTATACAGGTTGGAGCCTGTGTAACTACAAGTTGGTGCTTCCATCCAGTTGGTGCTGGAACTTTCAAAAAGTTGGTGCTTCCATCCAGTTGGTGCTGGAATATTCAGGGAGTTGGTGCTTCCTTCTAGTGGGTGCTAGAGAAACCAGAGAGTTGGTGCTCTCAAACAAGTTGCAACTTGTAAAACAAAGATAGCAGCCTCACATTGAGTTGGTGCTCAATCTTAGATGATGTACAAAACTAAAAAGACTGCCTATCATTTTGAAGAAGAAGAGGTTTTCTCCCTTTATGGGTTTCCTCGTGAAAATATGTCTCTGTGTATACTTTATGTGTGACTGATGTTCTTTATTTTTACTGTCCCTATACTGTATATTGTTGATGATCATTTGAAGAAAGATTAATATTATTTTAAAAGGAATAAAATTGTTTAAGCTCATAAACAACTGATTCACCCCCCCTCTCAGTTGTTTTTAGTATTTCCAATATTTATGAGGGTTGAGTTGGATTCTATAGTAGCGACATCTTTCAAAAACCATTCGAAGGTGCATAACATGATCCATTCTCTTGCGAGAGTGAGCAGCAATATCATCAAGGTAAGCTTCGACTATGTGTTTGAGATCATGAAAAGAGAAAGTCATGGATCATTGGAAGGTCGCTCCGATGTTTTTTAGGCCAAAAGGAATTTTCCTATATGAAAATGTGCCCCAAGGACATATGAATTTCATATTATGTTGGTCTTTGGGTTTGATCTGGATTTGGTTATAGCCTGAAAATCCATCCATAAAAGAAAATATTTTTCTTCCCACAAACTCATCAAGAATATGATCAATGAAAGGCATGGGGAAGTTATCTTTAGGACATGCCTTGTTCAGGTCATGAAAGTCCATACACATGTGGATGGTTCATTTATTTTTATTCATGGGAATGGGCTTGGATACCCATTCGGTCAAGGGAACCAGGTAGATAAAGCCAACATTAAGTAGCTTCTCTACCTCTGCCTTAATAGCGGGAGACTTCCTAGGATTAACATCTCTAAGACATTGTTGAATGGGTTTAGCATGCAGGTAAGTCCTAATCTCATGTTCGACAATATGGGGGGCGATCCATGGCATCTCTTCATATGACCAAGAAAATACGTCTCGAAATTATTTGAAGAGGTTGGTGTAGATCAAAGTCTCCTCTGGCAAACAATCTACACCTGTATTTACCTTTTCAATCTTGCCAGGGGTACAAGAGATATCGCTCTGGACGGTGGGAGAAATAATCGCCATATTACCTTTAGCACAAATGTCATGTGTATCAAGTGGAACTATGGCGTGACCAACTATCTCACTTAGGGTAGATCTAAAATCATCTTGCTCAATTTTTTCAAGACTTGGGAGAAAATAAGGCCGATGATGCACATTGTCCCAAGGTCTCTCGGAAAAATTCATGGCTTCAAGGATGGCTTCGTCCGAAGGCAAAGTCTCATCCAAGAAGTCACGTGAACAAGATAACTAAGTGGCCCACGTGGGCCTCGGAACTAGATATTCCTCGACCGTCTGTGAGGGAACTGGATCGGGGTCGAAAGAAGAGTCAAGAATAGCTTGATAGGCAATATTTGTTGTTGATAGTGGCATAGCCATGCCAGCATGCGATTGACCTTCAATCGATAAAGTCGGAGAAGGTAGGGTCCAAGGGTCACTGAAATAATAATTGCGGAAAGGGATGGACCTCTCTACTGAAGAGGGCGTACTGGACATGGCGTAAATGTGGTGAATTGGCGTCGAGAAGTCAAAAGTACCCATGAGGGAAGAATACATTCTGACACTGATATTATCAGTTGTCGGCTGAGAAGTGTCGACCACGGGGATCGACAATCCAACATATGCATTCGGACTAGAGTATGCAAAGGATAACGGATCGATCGTCACAATATCCCCTTGATGAGGAAAACAAAGCGTGCAGAAAATGGACGATACGACGACGACCATAGCATAAGTCCAATTGTGACCTAGTAATAGGTAATAATCGAGAGGTGCATCAACTACCTCTAATTCCACTTCTACCATATTCCCACCTAAATGGACTAGAAAGGCGAGGAGAATACCATGAGGGTGGAAGGAATGACCGTCGAATGCGGTCAACATGGTCAATGACTTTGAAAGGGTTGGAGAATCGATAGCTTTCCAATAGGCCAAGGACATCAAGCAAGTGGAATCACCCTCATCAATGACTACGTTTGATGGTATATTTAGAATACTCCACGTGGATTTGGAAACCCACATGGAATGGTAAGTGAGGCTCCATGTCTGTGACATTGAACTTGATGATCTTTGAGCCACTAGGTTCTAGTTCTCCTAAGGCAGAGAGTAAGGCATTCCTCTGTGATGGACATGTCTGGAGTACCTCCAAATCTGACATCGCACAAGGTGTTTGGCCCAGATCCTCAATGATAGACTAGTTATGGGTGGCTTTCGCATTAGGGTTATGGGTAGAGCTCTTGAATACTCCTTTCGAAATATGAGGTCGTGTCTCTAGTTTCTTAATCTGTAAATTCATCTCTGGGGGTGGCGGAGGAGCTTCTAGGATAGTACTAGCTTTTGAAGAGCCATAATATCGAGAGCAAGTGGATATATCGATTGTTGCACCAACCATATTGATACAAACATGGTCTTCATCTTGTGATGCTGGGTTTTGATTCCCACCAGACGCATTTTCGGCATTCGAAGAACTTGAGGCTAAGTGTTGGTTGTGAGGAAAAGGATTCATTAGCATAGTGGGCGGAAGATTTAAAAGCCTTGTAACCTCCGCAATTTTGGGTCATAAGTGTGTAAGGTGATCATTAGTACAAAGTTTATAAGGAAACTTAAACTTACGCTTCTTTTGCATGCCCTCTCGAGCATTATCGTTCTATTTTCCATTAATAGTCTTGTCCTTGGGTTTATTCTTCCCACTTTTATGATTATTTTGTCCTTTCCATTTATTCCCATCTGGTTGGTGGTCACCATTTGGGTTTTTTGACGACTGCACGGAATGTACATCTATCGTTTGGATGGGTTTGGAGGATCCAGATGAAGTTGTTCCTCCAACAGACTTCATTGCCGAGTCTGTTGACTTTACATTGGTGGAACCCACAATGCCATCGGCATGGGGCCCAGGACCCTGTCTAGGATCATGAGTCAACCATGGTGCATTAGGAAGAATATGGTATAACATCCCTGACTGGACATAGATCAAATCGAACTATTGGGCTCTAAAAATGGCATCTTCCTCGTTGAAGACCCCAGAAGTAGCAACATCCTTTGAAATAGGAGCGTACAAATATTTTAAAAACCATTCTAAAAGAAATACCAGGGGTATGGGAGTCTTAGCTAACCATCTTCGCCTATGCCATTCCTATATATGGTCCGAAATATGAGTACCGAAACCCTGGCGTAAAGTTAACAAAATTTCAAGGCCAGCATCGTAACGAATAGGTATCTGAAAATGGTTAAGGAAGGCAAGCACTAACTATTGAAAGTATCCATATGTTCCCCTAGGTATCTCAATGTACCATTGTGACACAATCCCGATAAGAGTCTGTTGAAACAATTGTAATCTAATAGAATCGTGATTCAAAGAATTCGATGAGCACTAGAGGTGAAAGGTAGTGACGTGATCACCAGGGTTCTCGCCATTCTTACCTTCAAACTTTGGAATGTCTGATGGAAGCTTGGTGGGGAGAGGGGGCCATGTGGGATCATGAATCACTGGGTCATTCATTATTTTAGACAAATATGGAATATTAAGCGTGGCCAGAAAGGGAATACGGGGTTGCGACACCTAACCCCATCCTCATGCAAAAGACTGAGTATTAGGAGCTGTGTTCCATCCAGGGTTCTGGTAAGGACCATAACCTTTTCCAAAATTAAAATACCCTCCTTCGGGTGGATTAATGAAAGATGGATTGGGCATTATTCCAGTAGGAATGTTCTGATAAGAGTTATGAAATTTTCCCCCAGTTGGATTAGCTCCCAACTGAGGGTTGTTAAAACTACCCCCAACTAGATTAGATCCAGGTTGGGGGTTTCCCAAGACATAAGACTGACCTCCTCTGGGTGGGAATCTAGAGGATTGAAGTGGATTCGTTATGCCAAAATTATTGGTTTAATTCGGCACCGAGGGGATAGGGATATAGGGAAGAACTTGTCTGCCAGCTTGGTTGTTCCATCCAATCATAGAAGGATTAGACCTAAGGTTAGGGAAGGGTACACTTCCTACATTAGGATTCGATTGGGAAACATGAGAGCTGCCAAATGGAAAAGTAGTGTAAGGAGGTGTGGTTCCCCCAACTCCAAGGTTAGCGTTATGGCCAGTAGCTGGGATGGCAGTCGAAGACTACAAAGTGAAACTTGGCATACCATAAGAAAACAGACTAGTAGCCATGGGGATGTTCTGAACAGTATAACTCGGTGAGTGGCCAAAACCCCCAAAAGGGTTAGAGGCAAGAGAGGAAGCATTGACTACAGGCCGAGCCATAGTACCGGTGTAGGCCTCTGACACTGCAACTGTAGCGGCTACAGGTATCGAAGGAGTGAAATTAAATATAATGGGATTGGGAGTTGATGAACTCCTAGTGTTATGAAGACTAGGCTTAGTACTGATCCTTGTGGGATCGTAAGTCTGAAAAGTGGATGTGTGTGTACCACTTCTAATAACTCTACACCTTTTAGAAGGAAATAGCTCAAAAACCAATGGTAACTGTAACATCCGACGGCACCTTCGAGGGAGTTGGTCCGACTCCACGATGACTTATGACTCTCAACAAATAAAAAGATATCCTAAGGCTAACTAGTAATCAAAGAGCATATCAAAAAGTCAAACGACCAATATGCATGAAAATGGGCTAAAGTGGTTGAGTGGCCTCCCTTGCTAAAGAAGGTATGCCTCGTCCAGGAGGGACCTCAGACTCCCTGCTAAAGTTTGGAGGTAACAAAATTAGTTATAAGGGCCCTTGTAGGCTTAACAACTAGTTAGTCAGACCCCCCCGGAGAGGTAATCTTCCATAAAGGTTGTGTGTTGTCCGACCTTTATCTGACTTAGGGTACAAGTAGAATAACCCCTGCAAGTAACCTATGAGAAACCTAAGTCAAGAAACTAATAAACCATTGTATAACCGATGCACAAGAGAATAGTCGTAAGTCCGGATCACTGTATGGGCAGGGTAGAAAAACCTAAAACCTTGAAAGTACTGCCTCTCACAGAGGTATGGGCACTAGCAAGATCTCCAAATATGAATAAATCCACAGAAATATCTCCGATGCTAGGTGAGTATCTAGGGGTTATCCCTTCAACTAACTTCGCACGACCTCGTGATTAAATCCGGTGTGAGCGGAGCCTCCTGATATTACCAATTATACAATGGATTTCTCATCTCCCTGCCTTAGACACACAAGTTGATTTAATTGTGTTGGAGAAGTTTTACTCACAAAATCCTATTCCAAGGCACTAAATCCTAGGCTAGTTTGTGCACCCTAAAAATAAAATCGTGACTAATCAATTTTAGTTTAAAGCGTAAATTTTATTGGCCGTGATTACTCAAAGAGGTATGGAAATGAAACTTATGGTGTTATGACTCTGCATAAGAATAAAAATAGATATAATGCAAAGCCTAACTTTAACTTTTCATTAAATGATATGCTAAATAAAAAAGTGCAATCTTCAATTTTAATTTTGCAACTCAGAAATAAAATGCAATCTTTCGTTAAATGTGCTGAGCTAATGATAAAGTTTCAAAGACAAAAATACCAACCAATGCAAAATGACTATTTTTTTATTTTCAATGTATTTAAAAAGAAAATGCATGGACTGATAAGTGACTTGATATACAAACTTTGTTGTGTATAAAAGCAATCACTCGAGAAGAATACCAAGCAGCTAAGAAGACATCCCAACTACCAAGGAAAAATAAAAAACGGAAAACAAAGAGAAAGATGTCGCCCAAAAAATTCAACTCCAAAAAGGTTTCCTGTCATCCCAGATAATCTGAACAGGTACCACAGAGACCCAATAAGGCTCAGTGATCCTCAAAACCTACCCAACAGTCACTAAACCAAGCAAACAAGCAAGGGGGAAGTGGTATACACTCCTATTCAAGACAAAAGGGCATATATACACTTCTTGTAGTGGGACAACAAGCGTATACATGCGGCTGTCAGGGAAAAATGGGCGTATATCCTTTAAAACAAGCCTAGGCATAGTAAAAGGGATGAAAAATCAAACCCAGAGTGAACAGACTCTGTCCAATTGTGATATGACAAGAAATACAAAGGCAAAAGAGCAACGTAAGAAGGAAAAATACTTCAACCCTTAGAAGGAAGATCTCTCCCCAGTGGAGTTGTCAATTCTGTTACAAGGGAAAAACTCTCTATGGCCATGGGTAAACCACAATAGACAGGTATGACTGCAGAAATCAACTCAATTCCAACATGTGCTATATAAACTAATGTGCAATACGAGGAAGAAGCCTACCTTGATCCAATCGTTTGATGTCGTTCCACCATTGAGCACTTTGACCCAAATGCTTACGCTTGCAAGAAGTTCTCGACAAACAAGCGATGCAAGTATATAATGACAATATATAAAATGAGTTAGCACATTAGATAGCGCAATCCATTAATAAACATTACAAACATGCCCATGGATAATAATCATATATTTTCAAGATATTGATAGGATAGGAAAGGAGTATTTCTATTAATAATTGATCAACACAAGTATCAACATTACAGACTTCTGTGTTGGCACGGTTCGAAACCAAGAAACCAAGTTCCTTCCAACTAGGTCTCCACCACTTCAATCCTCCACCAAAGGTAACCTCATAGAAAAGAGATAAAGAGATTCTCTTGACAATAAGGGAAGATCTTGGGGGAGAAACACTGTGTTCAGACTTGAGGGACAAAGGGATGCAGACGCAATATGAAGTAATTTCTCCAGAGTAACTTTTATCTCAAAGTTGAATGCTTTCTCTCTCTTTTCCATAGCTCGAAATTGTTCCCTTATAGCCTCCATAATGAAATTGAAGGGCCGAGTCAGAACGTTTCCATTATATGGAAGGCCAAAGATCATAGATCTTTTGTCGTGAGATGGAAATATGACCTCATTTTGTATTTTCTGGCACAAATTCCAATATACACGAGTTGTAGTGGAGCATCAAGCATATACACATCTTGCAAATCAGTTAGGGAGCATATATGTGGAAAAATATATAGTTTTGGCTCTAGATTTATCAAGAAGAGGGTTGATAAGTCTGCATAGGGAAATGGAAAAATGCCCTTTGTGCAATATAGCAATGGTGAGGCAAATTGTTTTATAACAATATTCTATATTTTTATCTCTGGTTGTTATCCTATAGCTTTCCTTTCATTTTTTCATGCAATTTTTATACTTCTGCAATGAAGTCTTCTTCTCCTGCACTTTGAAATTCAAATTTCCCCAAATATATCAATTATGAAATTCTTCTCAGATGCACTCCATACACTATCTGTAATGGGATCTTATGAGTACTCATGTTTGGTGAGTCATTATATGAAAACTTTTCTTGAGGAAGAATTTGATCTCGGTGATTGTTATGTTCAGTTACCAAACTCCTTAGCAAATTCCCTAATATTCTTTTCACTACCTCAGTGTATCCATATGTATTAGGGTGATATGTTGAAATAAAAGACAATTTTTTCCCCATCTTCTTCCCCAAATTCCTCCAAAAGTGTCCCACAAATTTTGTGTCTCTGTTTGAGACTATACTCCTGGGTAACCCATGGAATCTTACAATCTCTTTGAAAAACATATTTTCTATGTGAGTAGCATCACTTTTTTTTTTGGCATGGTATGAAATGTTCCATCTTTGAAAATTTTCTAACTAACAAAAAGATTGAATCATTTCCCCTCTAGGTTCTTAGCAATCCCAAAACAAAATCCCTATGTATAGCATCCCATGGCTTGTTTGGAATAGGAAATGTTTGATACAATCCTGTGTTCTGTTTCTTTCATTTAGCATATTGGAAAATTATGCATTTGTCTACAAATGTATTTACATTAGATCTCATTCCTGACCAATATTATGAAGAAATTAATTGTGCATATTTTTTATCATGGCCAAAATATCCATCCAATCCTCCACTATGTTTTTCCTTTACCAAATTGTCCCTCAATGATCATTT
>ML781973.1:482829-505064 GCA_009831015.1 Picea engelmannii | reverse complement strand
TTTGTTCCATAAAATAGAGGGGGCTTAGAGGCTGAAGTCCCTTCATGACTTGTCATGTTTAAGCTTACAGATCTACCTTTAAATAAAAGGAACCCGCTCTGGTACCAATTATTGGAAATACTAAAAACAACTGAGAGGGGGGGTGAATCAGTTGTTTATGAGCTTAAACAATTTTATTCCTTTTAAAATATTATTAATCTTTCTTCAAATGATCATCAACAATATACAGTATAGGGACAGTAAAAATAAAGAACATCAGTCACACATAAAGTATACACAGAGACAGATTTTCACGAGGAAACCCATAAAGGGAGAAAACCTCTTCTTCTTCGAAATGATAGGCAGTCTTTTCATTTATGTACATCATCTACAATTGAGCACCAACTCAATATGAGGTTGTTACCTCTATTTTACAAGCTACAACTTGTTTGAGAGCACCAACTCTCTAGTTTCTCTCGCACCCACTAGAAGGAAGCACCAACTCCTTGAATATTCTAGCACCAACTGGATGGAAGCACCAACTTCCTGAAAGTTCCAGCACCAATTGGATGGAAGCACAAACTTCCAGTTACACAGGCTCCAACCTATATAACAGAGAACACTTGTTCTCCCTTGCACCACCCTGCCACCCTTGTTTCTCTGGCTGCAACCAGATGGAAGCAACAACTTCCTGTGTTCAAGATCCAACTTGAACCTATAAGGACAACAGTCCTCCCGAGCACGTCCCAACCACCCTTAAATTTGAAAAGATAAATACATAGACAATTTATGCAGATAAATCACTTCTTACCATTCTTTCTCTGTTCTGTAAATCTGATCTTCAACAAATTTTTCTGCAAATCTTCTCTTCCTTTGTTCGTTCAACAGGTCTTCTCTGCATCACATTCTTCTGTCATTCTGCTCTTCTTCTGCTCTTCCTGTTGTTCTGCTATGTTTATGCTTTGCATTTATTCTCATTCTGTACATTTGTTAACATTTCATACTACGCATCTTCTCATTTCTACTTTCTTACTATCTCGTTCTTTTTCCATCCATAACAACTAACCAAATTTAGTCTCTCTAATTTTCTTTTATACACACCACCTTGACGATTCCACTTCACCTTCCAATAGGCAATCCAAGGACACATGTCTCAGTAACTGAAATGATAACTATTTCACACTCAAGAATCCATTTTGTTTAGTAGAATCATAACTGATGAGTTACATGTGTGTGGAAGAACAGTAACCCTCCGATCACATTCAAGATTTATTTGCACCGTTGGATGATCTTTATCATTCTTTGCCTTTAAATCGGGTTTCGACATTTCAGCATTCCTTTTCCCAAGTTTCTCAACACTTTCACATCGCGATCTCCGAAACTCTGAAATGGAGCTTATCTGGGCTGACTCCTTCTCTTCTCGTGACCAAGGGTTGTGACCACAGTTTTATGCGAAAGGATCTTTCGCGATTTCACATATCGTGAATTCGTAATAGAGATTAGATCAACGGTCCAGATCAGATCTTGTCTCAACAGTTGCGATTGAATCACAATATCGCATATCGCGATTTCGGAAGTCTCGTTGCATTTGTTCACTTTCCATTCCATGTTGCGATCCCCGAAACTCTGACACGGTCTAGAATCGACGGTCCAGATCAAAGCCTGATCTGACGGCTCAGATTACATCGTGATTTCGCATATCGCGAAATCGATACTCTTGATGTCAAGTGACTTTGTCACTTCAAAGTTCTGATCCCCGATGCCGATGCGCCCCTTTCCATGCGCTAGCCCTGCTGGCTATAGGCCTTGGCCCATATGACCGCCAACACATGACCTCGGTTAAACCTCTCATCGGGGTTTTGGTGTTTTCGATGTCACCATGCACATGCCTACGGAATTCCCGATCCTCCGATCCCCGATGTGTCCCTTCACATGATGGCCCTCCTGTCTCAGATCATGCTCATATGACCAACTCCCGTGACCACAACCTTATCCCGTCGGGGCTATGGGGTTCGCGAGTTCGAGATGCACAAACTCCTTTCTCCCTGGATCTCCGATATCCCGATATCCGATGTGAGATGCCACCTGTCCTCCCATGCCGACTCCTCTTGGATCCTTGAAATGCATCCTATTTGAGATCCACAACTATAGTCTCTTCTCGCAATTCGAGGTTCAACAGGCCTCACACCCTTAGTCTCAAGACTCCCGATATGCCGACGTTGTTTGATCCTTTTCCGCCTGTCCTTGCAGATGGACGGTTCTGATTAGGTCAGGTTTTCCACGATGTAATTCCCTGACTTCTGGTCAATGGGATTGCCGATATCCCGACTCTCGATATGCCGATGGATGGACTCCCTGTTGGGGTTGTTCCCAGTGGTGCTCGATCGCTGCCATGTGTCCTCTCCAAGTGGATGGTCCTGATCTCGTTGGGATTTTGGGACTTCCAATGCCCTGGTTCCCTTGACCTTGAGAACTCCGATTCTCCGATGGCCGATGTCCCGATGATGATTTGTCTTGTCGGGATTCCCTCTCCTGATCACGAGGACTTAACTCCCTCGCAACTCTACAGATCCGATGGCTGATGAGTGTCTGCTTCCGATTTGACGGCTCAGATCCTCTCTTCGACAAGGGCTGTAAACTATGGTCTAGATTCATTTTGGATTCAATGGTTACGATTGAACTGTGATCTTGTTGCAGTCTGTCTGATACAAACCCATCAATGACAACAACCATTCACTGTCTGCAAATTTTCCATCAATGACAACAACTATCAGCATGCATTCGCTGCTTGTTCAATATTTGCCAACAATAAATGCATCTTTTAAGTTAGATCTAGCAGTCTCTTAGGATTCTTAGTCTCCGAGACAGGGATCATGGTAGATCCACTTAAGGTTGAGGAAATTCTTTAGTTGCCTCCTCCGCGCACAATTAGACGAATTCAAGGTTTACAAGGGAAAGATAACTTTTTGCGTCGGTTTATTGTGAATTATGCCAATATTAGTAAGGGTTTCATGCACCTATTGAAGAAAGACACCCCGTTTATCTGGGATAAGCGAGCCCAACAGTCTTTTGACACTTTAAAGAAAGTCTTGGTATCAACCCCTCTGTTGAAATCTCCTGATTACAGTAGAGATTAATTGTTGTATATCGCCACATCTGAAGAGACCATTGGTATGGTTCTAGTTCAGGAGGATGATGAGTTCTGCGAGCAATTCATCTATTATCTCAGTCAAAATTTAGCCAGTCCTGAATGAAATTACTCACACGTTGAAAAGCTAGCTTTGGCTTCCGTCCACGCAGTCCAACATTTACGACACTATATATTTCTTTGCAAAAATAGTGTGGTTGTCGATGTTAATTCATTTCAATACATCCTCACTAGACGTATCATAGGAGGAAAATATAATAAATGGATTGTCATCCTACAATAATTTGATATCGACTTTTCTTCGGCCAAGTCCAAGAAATTACTATTTTTTGCAGAGTTAGTATCCGATTTCTCACGGTTAGATGAAGATATTATTCATGTCGATTCATTCACAAAGGAACACATTTTCCTTGTTTTGTCATCCGACCCCTAGTATGGAGATATTGTTTTATACCTTCAAACCTTGAAGTTCCCTCATCATCTCGCGCGAGATGATCGACGACATGTGCGATACCAAGCCAAAAAGTATACAATCGTCAGTGACACTTTGTATCATCGAGGAATAGATAGAATCTTATGTCATTTCTTAACTCACGAAGAAGCCAAGTTAGTCCTTAATGTTTTCCACAAAGGGGCTTGTGGCGGTCATCTATTCAGGCTTACGACAACTCAAAAAATCTTGCGAGATGGTTACTTCTGGCCCACCATATTTAAAGATTGTATTGAAGTGGTTAAGAAGTGTCACCCCTGCCAGGTGTTCACTTGGAAAATGCGCTCACACCGAGTCCCTCTCCACCCATTCATTACCATTGGTCCCTTCACTATGTGGGGAATAGATTTCGTTGATTGCAACCCAACTTCGGTTGGGGGGAATCAACACATTATCGTGGTTGTCGACAACTTTACCAAGTGGGTCGAATCCATGCCTACCATGAAATCCAATGGGAAGACTGCATCTTTTTTCGTATTCAACCAAATTATTGCCCGATTTGGTATCCTGAGTGAGATTGTCACTGATCATGGCAGTAATTTTTAGAATGAAATGATGATAGAACTAGCATCTAAGATGGGGTTTAAACATGATCACTCGTCTCCTTATTACCCCCAGGAAAATGGGCAAGTAGAGGCTGTCAATAAGTCTCTCAAGACCATTTTTCAAAAAACTATCAGTCAGAGCAATTCCAACTGGCACATCATGTTATATCCCGTACTTTGGGCATACCGATCCTTGGTTAAGACTACCACCGGTTTTTCTCTTTTTCAGTTAGTACACGGTGTGGAGTCAATACTTCCTGTTGAATGCAAAATCCCTTCTCTCAAATTGGCAGTTGAACTCCTACCTGACACTTTGGATTTAGAGTGATGCCTGATACACCTAGAGAGTCTCGATGAGCAGTGTCGAGATGCCTTTACGACTATCGAGGAAAATAAGAAATGTGTCAAGGTTCAGTATGATAAGTCTATATGTCCCTGGTTGTATGCTAAGGGTGACTTGGTCCTCTTGTATGACAAGCCAAATAACCACTAGGGGTAGGCAAGTTTAAACCCATGTGGCACGGTCCTTATATCGTGCGACGTGTTCTAGAAAAAGGAGCCTACGAGTTGGAAGATTAAGAAGGGAATAAATTGGTTGAGCCCAAAAATGGGCTCTACTTAAAAAAATATTACACTTGAGCCCTGGGCTTGGGTGAAACCCTTTGTATACTAATGTAAATTTAGTGTATATACACCTTTTCCCATGTTTTTTATTTGAATTGCTTATCGAGTTTTCCCTTTTGTTGGAAGATGTCAATGGAATCTTCGGTTTACGTAGGATTCGTAGACGGAGCGAGTCGTCATACACATAACTTATCTTCCACCACTTGGGTGATTTACTCATCTGAGGGTATGCTAGTGTCTCAGGTGGCATATGCCTAGGGCCATCCATGACTAATGTGGCCGAATATAGCGTCGTTATAGAATTATTGCGCAATGCTATCTCACATGGTATTCGCTCTATAGAGGTGCACCTGGATTCTCAGTTAGTTGTATGTCAGTTAAACGGTCGTTACCATGTGCGTGATCCAACATTACTCTGTCGATTCCTACGGGTACATCTTTTAGAATGACATTTTGATTTTATTACATATTTTCACATTCCTAGAAGTTCTAATCATGTATCCGATGCCTACGCTAATTATGTTTTGGATTGGAATTTATCACATTTATAAAGAAAAGAAGACCATTAAATCAATGGACACATTGTAATATATAAGTACATCCGAAGATCCTTTTTTTTGTCTTTCCAAAAAATATGGTGTTTTATATCACAAAATTGGGGCTAAACCCCTAAAAAATACATATACAATCGATATACATGTCCTATGATATCTATGCATGTGGCACCATATGAGTCTCATGATAGAAAACCATGGCATTGGCGAGACTCTGGAAGATTTGTACCCATGCTCTAACTACACCAACAACCTGCCTCTGCATAGCTTCAAGTAGATCCTCCACCTGAACCATAGGAATCCTCTACATCAAACGCGACAATCTTCCCTGCACGTTTTGAAGGACTCTCTCCGCCTCTCCTCCCACTACCTAATCTTCCCAGTGCCTCCACCTGTGTCATAGGAATTCCTCTGGCCATTACAGACCCACGTCTGAAACCACACAAGTATCGAATTAATATTTAAAAACACCATCTAAAAAAAATATTTTTGTTCTTTTAAAATACAAAAAATTAAATATATAAAAAATATTGTTTACTTATGGAACCGTAGGCAGCTCCTAGTGGAAGTGGAATATCAGGATCACCTTTGAAATCAATTCCCACATAGGGATAGTCATCCAGAGATATGATTTGTATCCCCCACCAGAAGAAAAAATCATCATTGTAGGGTGTCACCACCCTACCTCCCCATGGCTGCCTCATGAACTCAACCCATCGTGCCATAGTTGGATCACATGGCCCTCTAGGAATGATCTCCACTCTAGGTCCCAGGCTTGGGATCCGCTCAAAAAATAAGGTACAAAGGATAGATGCAAACTCGAATTTTATCTTTGCCCCCTGCTTGCACTCTGTCAGCTGACCTTTCATGTTGGTCAGCAGTGAGGTACACCAATCATACACAGTAGGTCTCGCACACTCTAGTGCGTAAAACATAAGTGGTCTCGATGCTTGATGCAATGAGGCCAACCCTATAATCCTGGTAAGCACAAGCACAATAATCTTCAGTTTGAGGTTACCTATAGCCCGGATAGGGATTTGACTTCCCACCATGGGAGTCCTTGCAACACAGTGGGCCTCAATGTATTCTTCTACCTTCCTCCCACTTTCGGCCCCACGTGACTTAAGGTCCATGAACTCTCCTCGGCGTGAAAGTGTTGTCAAGAAGTAGATGTCCTCTACTTTGATCCTTAATGGTTGCCCATCAAGGATAAATCTCTCGCTATCTGGATCCCAATAACCCACCACCATTTCCAATAACCTCACTTGGGCCCTCATTCCTTTGAGAGCCCAAAACTTGTATAGGCCACATCTTTTCAATGTCACTTGAGCCACCAGATTCCTTTCCACTATTGCATCTACCTCCTCATGCTCTCTCTCCCTCCACTCCAACACCATCGTGCAAAAACCAAATCCTTTTTTGAGTTAAAAACTTTTTTTTTCCCTTTTGCGCACATATACATGGTTTATCCAAGAACAATGGTGGATAGGGCCTGATATACGACCCCTGTAGTTCACACAAAGGTGTATATCTGGTCGTATACGCGACATATTAGCTGAAACCCGTGTATATTGAAAAACACAATTTACACCCTTAAAAACTAAAATAATGGAGCACAATTCAAAATTGTAAACCATGGAATTTGAAGAGGATGGGATGAAGAGTTACCTAGACCAGACGGATTGCGATTCCGTTTCCTATTGTTCCCGCGATCGTCATTTGAATTCCAGAGGTATGTTAGTCCAAATTGCACTATTTTGGGTGAAAATGAAAATGACATAGTAAATTGTGATTTTATTACTATTTATAAAACATTTTTACCCATTCAATATAGTTTTATGCTATTATTTTGTCTAAGGGACTAATTCAAAAGTGGTTTTAAGCTGGTTTTTGTAGTTTTGACTCAATTTTCTTATAGATTTCAATGTCATGGTTGGTCATTCGTATCCTCAGGAAGGTATATTCATAACGTAGTATATAGGATAGTTATTCACTACATCGTGTAGTTTTTCATTATCCTTCAATTACCACTTTTTATGCCTTAGGTATGAACCCATTTATTGTGATGCATTAACCTCCATCTGCTATCATAGCGTCATTAATAAATGGTAGAGATTTACCAAACATGGGTACCCTAGTTAGAACCTCTTTGTCATTTGGCGCCCATGACGAGATTTTCCTTAGGACTGGGAGTCCATTAGAATTCAACAAATGACTTTACAATGAGCCTCATTTCTCATTCATGTACACACGGCCTTATTACCCGCGGACTCCCATAACACAAGTCTTAGTTAAGCTCTTTTCCGACTCGTTACTAAAAATTGAAAATATCGTCGAGTCATTTTTCCCTTTCACACTCATTATAATTGGATTTGAAATATCATGAGTCTTAGTTAAGCTCTTTTCCAACTCGCTATAAAAAATGGAAAAGATCTCCGAGTGAACTTGTCTTCTTCACACTCGTAAATTGGATTTGAAAATACGTCTATTTGGCACAAGTTTACCCCTTTTTTTATACCAAGTAGACTAAAATATATAAAAAATGACATTTTTGGCATTAAATTGTGATTGCATCTCATGCCTTTGCTTGCAGTATTGAGCCTTTAGCCGGTTCGTGCTTTTCATTATAAACCATGGCCCAAGCAGTTTGCATCCTCAACCAAGCAAAGCCTTGTTCTTATCCTTTGCAATTTGACACCCTATACCTTGGAGGGAACATCACCCTAAGTGTCCATCTCTTGCATGCATTTCCTTGCATTGACCATAGGCATGTTCCACTGCTGGAACTATGTTTTCTTACTTACGACACTCGTTCCCTCCTCTGTATCATAACATTCATTTGTTATGAAAAAGAAAAACAATATGGGCGGGAAGGGAGTGCTATATTGTAATTGGTAGTATTCGTGTCACCTTTGAACAGAGCACAACATTATTGAGTCCTTGCATCATCATAATTTTGGGTTTAGCATGGACTTAGGAAGCTAATCTCGTTACAGGATTTTCTCTACCGACTGGTTAATCTTCCAGCCACTATAGAGAACATTATGGATGCCTCCTGCATCTAATTGTTGAATCATTAAGTCTATGCTGTCAGAGTCCACTGTATGTCTCATGCTCTTGTTCAAAGGAATTATATCAACCTGTGTCATCCACTCCTCAGAAATTTTGACTTCGCATGTCGGCCATACCCTCAGTTTGTCTCAGAATCACATGATACTTTGGTCTTATGATGCACCCTGGCCCTACTTTCATCATTGGTAGGTCAACGTGAACCCAAAAATCAACATTTCATCATGGTTATTGACTAGGTGGTTTCCCTTGTGTTTGATGGCAATACATCTATTCACACTTTGGGATTCATGTAGTGTCTTGGATTCCATTAGCCTTATTGGTGGTTTCCTCGCCTTTGTCAGCAATTTTCATCACTAGCTACTATTAAGTGGGTCTCTTTCGTGTCCCACTTGAATTTGGCACACGCTAAAGATGCACATGGTTGTTGGTTCATGAACATGTTCTTCGTTCGATCTCCACCAAATCATGAAGCTCCTTCTTTGCTCCTTGTGCTGACTGATAAGAGATTCCTTAATTCTCTCCTTTCAGCGGGTCTCTTTCCATCAACTTCAGCTCATGTATTCTGGATACGAGACATAGATTTTTATGAGTACCTTGAGGTTTGCAGTAATTAGTGGCAGGCTCTCTCACCATTGACAGATGGGAATACATCAATGTCTCCTGATCAATGGATCTCTCAAATGTTCGACACTAGCTCCTTCATTCACATTTGTAAATATGTACTCAATGCCTTGATACCTACTTTCATCATTGGTAGGCTATCTCGCGTTTGTTAATGGTATACCTCAATGACTGGTAATCAAACGATGTCTCATCGTGTTCGACCTCAACTCATTTATTCACATGATGTAGACTTGTACCATTGGCAGATTGTATTGAAGACTTGAAGACATCACTTTGTAGACACAACTTTCCTAAGCTGTTGTTTCTATTTCATCGGACCAATACCTATTTGACTTCAGTGATCATGGGAGATTAGATTGTACTCCTTGGTATACAGATATATTCATATTGATTTTGAGACTAGTTTCACTGGGCCTTGTTCGTGACTATGACAACTATTGGTATGTAACCACATTTATATTTGCCTATTCATAACCATGGACACTTGTTGGTATATTTTCCACATGGATCTGCATTGTATTCTTGGCAGCCATGTATGCAAAGTCAATACATAATGTAATGTGCAATTGAGTTCATCCATATTGTTCTCTACCACTCCACTTCTGGGTTATTTATAATGTATTCCGACCATCATATATTCTCCTCTTATCTCACACATTAGGGGGCATCTGTTATAGCAAGATTTTCCTCACCATTGCTATGTTTCACAGAGGGACTTTTTCCATTTCCCTATGAAGACTTATCAACCCCCTTCTTGATAAATCCAGAGCCAAAATTATATATTTTTCCACATATACGCTCCCTAACTGCTTTGCAAGATGTGTATACGCTTGATGCTCCACTACAGCTCGTGTATATCGTGATTTGTGCCAGAAAATACAAAATGAGGTTGGGTTTCCATGTCACAACAAAAGATCTATGATCTTTGGCCTTCCATATACTAGAAACGTTCTGACTCGGCCCTTCAGTTGCATTCTGGAGGCTATAAGAGCACAATTTCGAGCTATGGAAAAGAGAGAGAAAGCATTCAACTTTTAGAGAAAAGTTACTTTGGAGAAATTACTTCATATTGAGTCTGCATTCCTTTGTCCCTCAAGTCTGAACACAATGTTCAACCCCCAAGATCTTCCCTTATTGTCAAGAGAATCTCTTTATGTCTTTTCGATGAGCATGCCTTTGGTGGAGGATTGAAGTGGTGGAGACCCAGTTGGAAAGAAATTGGTTTCTTGGTTTCAAACCATGCTGACACAGAAGTCTGTAATGTTGATACTTTTGTTGATCAATTATTAATAGAAATACTCATTTCCCATCCTATCGATACCTTGAAAATATATGATTATTATCCATGGGCATGTTTGTAATGTTTATTAATGGATTGCGCTATCTGATGTGCTAACTCATTTTATATATTGTCACTATATGCTTGCATCACTTGTTTGTTGAGAACTTCTTGCAGGTGCAAGGATTTGGGTCAAAGTGCTCAATGGTGGAATGAAATCAAACGATTAGATCGAGGTAGGCTTCTTCCTCATATTTCACATTAGTTTATATATCACATGTTGGAATTGAGTTGATTTCTGCAGTCATACATGTCTGTTGTGGTTTACCCTTGGCCATAGAGAGTTTTTCCCTTGTAACAAATATGTCAAAGAAGAAAATAGGTGAATTTTTAGGTTGGAGACCAAGTCTTGACACATCTAAGGAAGGAAATATTTCCAAGATGGAAATACAATAAACTAAAGATGAAGAATATAGGACCTTGTAAAATCCTCAGAAAATTTGCTGCAGATGCTTATGAGATTGAAATTCCAGAGGACATTGGAATTTCACCAATATTTAATGTAGAAGAATTATATCCTTACATTATGGATGACACAGGAGGAATATATGATCAAGAGGAGATTCAGTGGATGTGGAAAATTCCCATTGCAGAGAAGACTTGAATAGAAAATATTTTAGATCAAAGAATTGATAAGAGAACCAAGAGAAAGAATTATTATGAATATCTAGTTAAATGGAAGAATCATCCACCAGAATATGTCATTTGGATAACCAAATAATACATCCAAAAACATGGAAAGGAAGTGGAGGATCTCATGGAAAGGAGCCCATGAATATTTTTTGTCTAGAGGAGTATAATTTAGGAGCATCACCATCATCATTTAATGAAGCATGGTGGAAGATGACTCAACATCCAACACAATGCATTGTAACTTGTTTAGATCCTAGGGAGGGAGAATCATTTTACTTTTGAGACCTTTGTAAGTAAATATCCCATGATATATTTAGGCTAGAGCCTTTTCATATGCTCCAGGAGATTGTAATTATTTTTAATTCCTGTAGAATTGTACATATTTTGAGCATCGACTCATATCTGAATTATAATCAACTTAGTTGTACGATCTTTTAATTATGATATGAAAGAAATAGAATAGTCTGGAGGGAAGGCTCAAGAAGCCCCTTCATGTGTATAAAAAAATGTAATCTATTCCTAAAAGAGGCTACTGAAATTTGTTGTTATTGCTCTTGTTGAAGGTTGTTGAATCTCTTATAAACTATTGTTGAAAGAATATAGAAGAAGATAATTGCTCACACATTTATGATATTGTGAATTTGTTTATATTTGAGTAACTATATAAATGATTTGATGTTATATTTTTCTTTGTGTGTATGCATCTAAGTTATTTGAATGAATGAGTTCTAAATTATATTATAATTTTAAACTATTTCTCCTCTAAAATATCGGTGCAAGGAGTGCATGGTGCCAACACAAGGAGTGCGAAGGACAAACCGTCTACAATTTTAGAAGATCAGGAGTGATAGTGTAAGTTTACATAGAGTGAGAGAAAGGAGTGTGCCTGCAGTCAAAGTAGTGTAAAATATCAGAGGAGAGGCAAAGTGCAAGGAGTGCACATTGCCAACACTTTGTTAAGTGTTGAAGAAACTCATGAGAGATAGTGCAAGGCATGCACAAGTGAATTTTTCAAGTCCCAAGCTCAAGAGACAAGCAAAAATTGTGCACCAGAGTTTGATTCATCTAAGTGATGAATATTAAGGAGGGTTTTGGCACAGGGGTAGACCCAGGGTTCGACGCTACAACAACGCACCAACAAAACCCTAACTACCGACCCTTTCGGCAACACCTGCGAAGAAGATGAAGTCTCATATGAGGTAGAGGTAGGGGTGGTTACAAGACTCAGGTGTCTACAACCATAGCTGGGACACATATCTATGATTGTAATACTTAACAGGGAACTTAGCATCGATAGTTCATCAATATTTAACCACTATCTACTATGCAGATAAAACAGAGCATCGCATCATTCATCCAGATCTGATGTATCTAAGCACTTATCATAGAGAGGTAGATTAGGTTCAATCACTAAGCACATTCACATGGGTCAGATCGAAAATCCATATACATTATTAACAAAAAGAATAAACAGATCTATCTATCTGCATCAAAGCACTTATCAAGTAAAGACATAAACACATCAAGACATCACACAAAGTAGAGCAACAAAAAATATATGTGGTTCACCCCCACCCTAGGTCTACGTCCACCAACTCTTATTATTTATTATCTTTGTCAAGATTATTACAGGAAAATAACATCAAAAAACTACTTCGTAGAAGACAAGATATATGCGCGCACTCAACCAGATCCTCCTTCTTCGAGCTAGGGTATAGCACCAAGCCTTCTTACAATTAATTGCACGTAGCTCTACAAGTTTTACACAGTATACATAGAGAACTTAGAATTATTAATTAGCACTTAGCCATTCATTATTACTTAGCACTTATCTCATCAGTCCCTTCCTACATTGCTTATCCTTCTATTTATACTTTTACAAAATATGCCTAAACATGGGTAAACCCATGGGCTGACATTCCCATATCTGTTACATAATCCCAAAACCCAAAAAGGACCCAAAAATGGGATGATATCCCATGATCTCTTCTTTGTATTGCACTCCATCTTCGATAGCCTATTGAAGTCCTCAAATAGGTCAAAATTGACCAAGGATCTCCCAAAACATGGTCAAGGGACAACAGGCCCCCAACACTCACCTGTGACTCATCCCAAGTCACTCTAATCTGGGTAGTTCTGCCTCAAAATCCTCGAGCATGGATCGATATGCTTGGACTCGTTTTTGTGCCACAACCTCCTGTTGAATGAACTCTTGTATCACTATGTCATTGACAGGTCCTTCTATGCGTTGTTCAACTGCAGCGACAACCTGCTCTAGTTCTACTCCTCAAAATTTGACCTCTATGAACAATTGGTAAGCCTTATATTGTACAGGTTGGACCCTCTGATTTACTTCCATAAATATGCTCTGGATAGTATGGATCTGCTACTGGGTGGTGCGTTTCTCTTTGGATCACTTCATTCTTTCCACATATGACAGGGGCTTCAACTGCGCCTGTATCGTTTCAGCTTGATACTTCACCTCTTAGAGTTGCAACTCTAGTTCCTTCAGTTCTATATTCTCAGTAAGTTGTTCATAGGTCTGGGAACTACGATTAGTGACTTTCATACATTCCATGGTAAGGGCCTTTAGTCTCTCAACTGCACTTTGAGTAGTCACTTCTCTTTGATCCCTTACTTTCTGCGGAGTCTCAGGAACTACAAGTAGCTCTAAGTCTGTTATGCATTGTTGTAGTTGCTGGATAGATTCTGCGAGCTTCTCTACTTGTTGTGTGACTCAGTCCTCTTCCTTGATTTCTAATACTGTCACAGAGCAAAGTGCTCTGTTGACCTCTTCTTTCACTTCAAGTTTCTCCACAAGCAACTGTTCTTTTCCTTGTTATATCTGTGTTTTTTCTACGTCAAAATTCACTTGGAGAGAAATATTTTTCTATTCTACAGCTTGGAGTTGTTCTAAAAGTACTCCTTGCACTTTCATCAAAGCTTAGGTGGCTTGTTCTGTTTATTCTTGGGCTCGTCGGAGGCGATATTCAAGTGTATCATCTAGTCGGTGGAGTTGGGTTGGATCACCTCCCAACTCTAGTTCTCTCGATGGCAGGGGCGCAATGGAGACTGCGTGGCTGGAATGAAGGTCCTGTTGTACCCCTCAGAGTTCGAATTCAATTCTATCATACATTTCTTCCTACTTGTCTTCTTGTTTCTTTACTATTTCCAGTGAAGCATCATTCACGGATGCTATGATGAAGTCAAAATCATCGGAGGTGAGGATAGTCTGCATCTTGGTCATGGTGGCTTTTGATTTCATTGGGGAAGAAGGTTTCAGGGGGGGAACCTTCGTCTTCTTTAATGGGTCAACCTCGTCTCTGTGTGGTGTTACTTCACCTTTATTTTTTTCATCTTCTCTATCCTTCATCTCTTCTACGTCGTCATCACCTCCTCACTTAGGTGATATGGAAGCAGTCTTCCCTGATGTGCTGCTTAGGTCTTGAACCTCTTCAGTCTACTTTGTTTTGTTGGGTCCAGGTGTGTCTTGTTATTTATGCAAGGTCTCTAGGCTATCAAGGTCGAACATTTCTGTAGGGTTGGTGGGGATAAGGAGGTAAGAGGACCATTCCTTAGTGATCTCTTCAAGGTCTTATTCTATAATTTTATAATATTCTTGGATTTTGTCCTTATGTTCATCTGCTCATGCTGTAATGTAGGTGAAGTGTCAATCTGCGCTGAACTTCATTAGGGGTCGAAACCTCTGTAAGGTGTCCGGAGTCATGCAAATCTTGACTTCGATAACCCTCTTTAGCTAGAGGTAATATGTATGAAACACAACATTTGACTGCCACTGTTTGTTCATGTCGCGTGAATACGACAGGGTAGTGAACTTTGCAGCAAGTGGTTCGAATGACTCTAATTCTGGGAAGGTATCACCTTCCAGCATCTCCCAGGAAATAAATGCAATGAGGATCAGAAGCCAGCTGAAATGAAATTCATAACCCTGGTTCTTCTTTTCGATAGTCTAGTTCCAACTGGTTAAGTAGGTACTTCGCCTAGTTCATCTATAGGCCTTCCGCGCACTTCCCTCCGAGGTCAATGAAAAATATGGTGACCTGTGTAGGTCGTTTATTCCTTACTAAATTTCTAGCTATCAGATGACATGCAAGGTGCACTGCGCCACTCTGGATGGAAGCTACCTTGTAGCCTCTTGTTCTTTTCTCAACATTTCCATATGTATCCTTGATTTTTTGTGCCAGTGCATGATTTGAGGATTTTCTTGGATAAAAATCCCGTGGGTCGGGTCCTTTCATGCTCAGTCCCATGATCCCATGGATCAGAGTTGGGTCAACTGTAATGCGGCGGTCTATCCATAAGTCGTCTCCATGGTAACATGATAGCAACAACTTGACACATGCGTTGAATTCCTGGGGTCTTTCAAAGTGTGGGATATTCATGACATTCAGTAGGGTGGAATTCTTGAGGTTCATTGTCCACGACTGAGGGATGATCTTTGAGTTATTCCCTTTTTTTATAGTAAGGTGATTTTATGGGGTGAGCATATCTTAGATCTTGCAATATCTAAGGTTGAAGTCGTTGAACTTTAATGCTACAATCTTGTCCTGGTCTGCTCGAACTGCACGTATCCCATTCAGGAGGTACATAGTAACTATGGTGTACTCTAAATCTCATGGTACACTATCACAATTCACTGCGCTAGCCATAGGAGAGATGTAATCAAGCAATATAGTGGGAATGAACTTCACATTTGCTAGGTCATCTTTGTGCTTGGTTCTCTTTTCTGTTGATGGTCGAGATGGTCTGGCTCCACGAGCAGTCAATGGAGAGGCTTGCACTGTTCTCGTCGATGAGGCTTGTACACCTACAAACATTGACATGACTCTTTAAGTGATGAGGTCGATCAAAACTTCTTCAACAACTTTCTCCGCGGCACTCAACTCGTCTGACATACATGCCCGTGGTTGAAAATATCAGGTTCGAGGAGTAACTTGGAAACTGCAATGGGATAGAGGGAAATAACAAAATAATCAATGTGTAATATCAACGAGTCCGTGGGCTCAAATTCACGGTTATAAAAAGTGTTATCGGTGCATGCACGACGGGATAAATAGATAACTTGGCAATAGATTTCTTGCAACGGGCGAGAAGCCTTCATTAACTCTATTTTTTATGTTACTGTGCAGTCTAACGGTCTGGTGGTGAACCATAAATGCCTTTCTACCCATTTAGAGGGTCAAATAAATGGTTATATTGTTCCCAATGGATATATTTCTTTGCCATGGCAAAGTTCCATGTGACGTTGTTCTAAAATTTCGACGAAGCTCCAATTTTGCAAATTTTCCTTCCGCGAAGTTTCCTCTGGAACCTTCTGTAACTTCTTGATTCTAGCTCTCTTCTTACTTATCTTTCTGGCCTTCTTTCCAGTGATCTTCATCTCATTATTCTATTTTCCATTCTGATTCTTATCTGTGTTTGGCATAGTTACTTCGCGCTATTGAGATTCTTTCCTAAGATTCGAGGGTGATACTTCTTCTTTATCTATAATAGGTACTTCAATGTTCTATGGGTCTTCTAGTATTCTTGCATTTTCAACATCCGGGTCTCTGGTATTAAATAGATTTGATATGTTCTTTTGTTATTCAATCAAGTGTGTGATCCTTCTAGTCATGAAATATTTTAAGTCTTGCTTCTACTGCTCTAAAAATTCTTCTTCTTCTTTCCTTCTGACCTGATATTTTTCAATCCAAGGTTTTCCTAGTAACATGGTAAATGGGGCGATGTTCTCAATAAATTTAACAATCTCGAAATCCTCCTCTGTCGAAGTCCCATTGGCATGCATAGATATATGGGTGAACTTTCCACATAGGTTTATCAACTTTCCTCTAAATAAACTTGTTCCTCCCAATGAAACATTCATAGCAGGCTTACCTAAAAGTTCACAAGTTTTTTCTATCATGATATTTACCCATATTTCCTCATCTAGAACACAATCAGTGTCAAAGTATCATATTCTTGCTTCAATGCATGCTTTTTCCTTGAATATCTCTAATAAGCTAACATGTCGGTGGCCATTCAGGGTTTCTTTTATTTGTAGTAATACTTTCTCTGATTTTTTCTGGGGTTCTTCCATAATCATAGTTTCTGGATTATCCTTAGGATTTTCTTGTCTCATCTTCATTCCTTCAATATTAGCAATAATTCTAGGGAAATCCAATACTTCATGGTCCATAGCTTTGCAAAAAAGACAACTAGGTCTTCTCCCAGGGGATTCCTTAACAAGATATCCCAGTTTTCTGCAACTGTAACATAGGGTTAATCCTCTCTTTCTTTTAAGTGATCCCCAACCTTTCTTGTACTACGCACTAGGATCATGGTGACTAACCTGCAAATATTTCTTTCTAGGGTCCTGCATCCACTTGTTAGTCCAAACATTCTTTCTATGCATAGGTATAACATATCTTTCACTATTCTTATYAGATCTACTCATATCAAACCTTCTTTCATCTATTAGTGCCCTAGTTTTCAAGCTAGGACATAATCTATCAAACATACCTAGATCTATACTTTAGAAGAAAACATTTCCACTTATATTACTTCTACAGAGCACAAAGCCTTCAGATCTAAAATGTTTCACTATTCTTACCTTTATCAAATCACAGAGCTTGCAGATCTTACCTCTTTTCTTCCAATCATATTTCTTTTCTTTAGCATAGAGCTTCACAAACTAAGTAGAGTATTATGCACTAGAGAAATATATCTACGCACAGAGATTTCACAATTTCAGGACAAATATTTTCACAAAGCTTCTTCTTCCTCCATTCCCAGCAGTCACAGTTTTAGGTCCTAACAACGGAACCATTTGTTGGCAGAGGAACATACCCAGGGTTCAACACTACAATAACGCATCAACAAAACCCTAACTACCAACCCTTTCATCAACACCTGTGAAGCAAATGAAGTCTCACCCGAGTTAGAGGCAGGGGTGGTTGAAGGACTCAGGTGTCTGCAACCTTAACTGGGGCACATATCTGTGATTTTAATGCTTAACAGGGGACTTAGCACCGATAGTTCATCAATATTTAACCACTATCTACTCCACAGATAAAATAGCGCATCACATCATTCATCCAAATCTGATGTATCTAAGAAATTATCATAGAGAGGTAGATTAGGTTCAAGCACTAAGCACATTCACATAGGTCAGATCTAACATCCATATACATTATTAACACAAAGCATAAACAGATCTATCTATCTGCATCAAATCACTTAGCAAGTAAATACATAAACACATCAAGACATCACACAAAGCAGATAAAAACAACATATACATGGTTCACCCCCACCCTGAGGCTACATCCACCAACTCTTCTTCTTTATTACCTTTGTCAAGCTTCTTACAGGCACATAGCATTAAAATCCTACTCCGTAGAAGACAAGATATATGTGCACAGTCCTCCAGATCCTCCTTCTTCGAGCTAGGGTACAACACCAAGCCTTCTTACAATTAATTGCACATAGCTCTACAAGTCTCACACAATATGCCCAAAGCACTTACAATCCTTACTTAGCACTTATCCATTCATTCTTACTTAGCACTTAGCACACCAATCCCTTCCTACATTGCATATCCTTCTATTTATACTTTTACAAAATAGGACTAAACATGGGTAAACCCATGGGTCAACATTCACATACCCGTTACATAATCCCAAAACCAAAAAATGACCCAAAAAGGGGTCGAGATCCCATGATATCTTCTTCATCTTGTGCTCTATCTTCGACAGCCTGTAGAAGTCCCAAAATAGGTCAAACTTGACCAAGGATCTCCCAAAACTTGGCCAAGGGCCAACAAAGGGATAACAAGAGTAAGTCCCCAGGAGGAGAATTCCCTTTGTTTTAGGGTCAAGTGGATGAAATTAGTTCGGAAGATTTCGTAATCCCTCACAGCCATTGGATTGAGGAGAAGGAGCACATTTTTTAGCCCCCCAATTCCTTCAAAATTCTCTTCTCTAACAATTTTAAGTTGTTTTTTACAAGTGATGCACAAAGCCCCAAAGTCCAAATCCCCTTAGTGAATCTACATTGTAGATCATTGGGTGAGTGTGAGCTTTTGGATCCTTGAGTGTTTCGACGATTCAACACTCTAGGGAAATTTGGTTGTTGTTGCACAAAGTGGAGAATATTCCAAAGTTCGAAGCTAATCCTAAATGTCAATTGGAGGGTAAATCTGGACCATATATTTCCAAGTTGTTCGGAATTTGTCTATTGAGAATGTTTTGGGTGACAATTTTTCAGGTGTGGAAAAGTCTCGAAGCCCGAAGCCCCAAAGTCTTTCTTAGTCATGGATCGTTCCAAGGAGCATGGAATTTTGATCCCTGAACTCTTAAAGATTTCGATGATTCGACCATTCAGGAGAAGTGTTTTGTTTAAAGGTTGGCTCAGGAGGAAACTCCTGAATCTTGAAGTTATGGAGCGCCGAAATAAACACTTCCAAAACAAATCCCAAGGTTTTAAGCCCGAGGTAATGTGTACGACTTCGCTACAACAAGAGGACCCTCACAAATACAAATTTTTGTGTAGTATGGGAAAAATTCTTAAGTTAATGGTTCTATGAGGACTCGAGAGCTAATTCGACTCCAGAAGAAGGTCCTAGACCGGGAGGTCAAGCGATCCCATAGGGGGTTTGCATCACATGATATATTTCTTATTTCTCTTGCATTAATTCCGATCCATTCCTTGCTTGCACATGGAGCTGATTTAGGCTTTGTAGTACTTGATCATTTATCTGATTTTTTTTCTCTCATCAAAGTCTCATTGTTTTCTTTATAACTCTGCACTTCTATTTTCATGATTCTCACATGAGTCTCTATTAAGGTTTCTTGTTCTCCTCTTCTCTTGTGTCCATTTAATTATATATCTACATTACCAACACTTATATTTTAACCTATGGATTCTTTATCATGAGTGAAGTCTCCCTCTCCTTCCTCCATTTATTGAGTATGAATTCTTATCTTCAATTGATATGGTTATACTCCCTAATTCTTCAAAATGTGGAAGAAACGATTTCGTTATAATTAAGCATATTATAAAAAAAAATCCAAACAATTTTACAAGTCCTTTTTCTTCTCAATTCATGAAGGAGTATATCATCATTCTCCAAATTATAAAAAATCAATGTCATTCTCCTTTGAATCATCTTTCTAATGATTATTCCCATTCCCCAATACAATATCTGAGCTGACTATTATGGCTTCTTGAAAACGTCAGTTTCACCCTTTTTGTTTAAACAATATCTTGTAGCAGTAATGGAATGGTTGTGTGCCAATATTTTCAAATTATGCCATAGGCTCTTTGAACTGGTATAGAATTCAAATTCTTCATAGGTGCTTCCTTCAATCCACTTTCCCTTTGATCATGGCTCGAAACCACGGGCTTATCTACTTTAATTGTTTCTCCTAGTGCCTTTCCCTTATTATTCTACACATGATCTTGTTCAAAAAATGTCCATGGTTTGTTTACTTCTAGGCCCTTCATGATTCTAATCACTCCCTTTACCTTATCATGAGACCGACACTAGAACCAATTCCTCCAAACTTTTTCCTTCGAGCTATTCTCCCTTTTCAATCTTCCAACTCTCCTGAGGTAAACTTCACCAAAATACGTACATTATCTTCATTAGTAGATGAGACGGTTGATATTTAATCTCTGTTTCACTGGACGATCTTGGATCATCTAATGGTTTCAACAAAATAAATGATCACGACTTCAAAATGCATGGATGTGCACACTTTTTAATTATTTCGGGACTTCGACACTCCAAGACTCCAAGATATTAGAACTCCTCAAGTTGTTCAACTCTCCTAGAGTTATACTTGTTGAAGTGGTAATAAAGTAACAATGACCGCTTACCATTGATTAACACCTCCACTGATGCTATCCTTCCATTTCTCAATCTAATGTTTGAGAAAATTCCTGAAAGGATCTTAGATTGATGGTCTCCATGATTTTGTTACTCCTAGACTCTTACCCTATCCTTCCACTATACTAGATTGAAAGGTCAAGAATTCACCCAAAGTTCCTCCTTGATCTAACGGTTTGCGTGATTTTGGGACTTCGACACTACAGGGCTTCGATACTTTGTGGTTTTGGAAATTCATGTCTTCAGAACTTCATGGCTTTGACATTCCACTACTTTGACACTTTGCATCTTCGACACTTTGTGGCTTTGTCTACTCTCCAGTAATCACATAAGTGGTAAAGTTTTGGAGTCCCAAAACTTATGCTATAGTTCCACTCCCAATATAACGACTCTCATGACTCTCAAATTCTTCCCTTGATCTAATTATTGGTGTGATTTATAGGTTTCGTGACTTTGTTATTTCATACCTCTTCCTTGTCTCTAATAATCGTTGAAGTGATGACGTTCTAGAGTCCAGAAAATTTCTATCTCCTACCTGACTTTGATCAACGAATGACGATCTATCAGTTTTATCTGATTTCTCTTACTTATATGGTACCCTATCTAACGATCATGATTCCACAATCCTTTACAAAGGATCTCTGTCAGCATTGCGCTCTAACTTCTGAGCGATTTATGAAATGATATTTCTCCTAATATTTATGATCTCAAAGACATAATCTTTATTAATGAAAGTACTATGTCCAACAATTTTGTCCAATACCAATATGGTGTTTCAACCTGGAGCTATGATACTAATATGTAACATACCAAGACACCCTTGGGCCAGGCATGCTAATTTGTAATGTACCCAGCCACCCCTGAGCCAATCACGCTACCTCAAAAATCTGTTCGAAACTAATTTTAAATTTTAATAACAATTAATTAATAAATAAGAATGAAATAAACATGATAATATCACATGAAATAATAAGTATTCATGCTGCAGTATAAAGAATTTGTAAACATTCCATGCATAGTAATAACCAACAATCAGGAACATCGAATATACACATATAAAAGATATTAGTTAATACACAACATAAATAAATATACAACGAAGAAACACATGATAGAGAGATAACTTATCTTAATCAAAATGGTTCACCAACTAGCTCCAGACCAAGGACATTCCACCCAACCATAGACAATATTGTTCCAAGTCTCAACAACATGTCACCCCCAAGCCAGGGATATGAATCCACAAGGACAATTCCAAGGTGTCATTCATTTTCCCAAATCAGTCAACACTCAAGCTCTCACAAGTTTCTCAACAGACAACCATCCAAAGTACACCAA
>ML781973.1:453551-464092 GCA_009831015.1 Picea engelmannii | reverse complement strand
TCATGAATATCATATTGTCTTTGTTTTCCATTGTGAGGTAGTCAATCCATGACTTAGGAGGAGGAGTGGGTTCATAACCATTTGATGGGTTCCCTTGCAAGAAAAAGGGACCCATCATCAAAATGTATCCATGAATAAAGTTGTGAAATTACAAAAAGAAAACAAACATTTAATATTTTTGTTTCTTTGCCATTCCTGTACATGTACTTAGAATATGAAATACATAGAACAATCATAAACATGAAGTACATATTGTAATCAAAGATAAGAAACTTGAAAGAATAATTTAATAGGGAGGTAGCGACATCAAGCTAAAACGATACTAGTTTATCATGGAAATAGTTCTTGTCCAGAGTAATGATAAAAATAATTACTTAGAAGTCATTACCAAACCCTGTACAGAGGGCCAAAGGAACAAAAGGAATTGAATGTGGCAAAATTAACAATTAAACAGAGCTACCGATTAATTTCCCATAAAACACATATGAAATTCCTACAAGGATAATGATCATGGTGAAGAAATTATTAAACTAATAAGTATTTATAGAGGCACACATGATGTGATCTGGGTATATATGGATAATGTTTATAGTAAGGAAAATGATAAAATAATAAAGAATTACAGAGGCGCACATGATGTGATTTGAGCATATAATTATTGTAAGTAACTAATGAGTTTGTTAACGTTCATTAATGAAAAATCATTTTTCCCAAAACCCTGCTAAAAATTTGTATCTTGCATACAACCAAAGAGATTGTGAGTGAGGTACAATCTAGGGCACATCAAGTATTAAACAAGAAAACTATTTTGTTTTATTACAAAGTTCGAATTCTTTCATGCTTCAAGAAAACTCGTACAACTAATCCCTACTTCTTACAGAGGAAACATTATTTTTAGCAGACGAGCTAGCAAGAATAGGTCATTGTCGAGGTGGTCATAATGATTTAGTAGTGACAGAGCATGATTCTTATGAGACAGATAAATCTATTAACAAGTGAATACATATGGAGAAACAATGTTTGATACTTAAAAATGAAATAAGGTTTTAAACTTGCTATACAAATAGACATAGTTTGAATAAGAATTTAACCATACAAAGTTTAACAGTCAATCATTTAACGAATGTGATAAGCACAAGAGATTCACAAGTTATGGATACATCCTAGAATATAAAATAACAACACCATAACCTTTCAAGCAACAAATTTCATCTATGGCCTGAACATTCTAAATCTCAAGGCTGATAAATTATGTTGCACAAAACTTTCCATAAAAATGGACGCGGGGCGTAACGACCTCTTTTCAAACCTAAAGACAAAATGATTAAAATAAATATAAAGGGTTTAGTTCATGGAAACATTTTATAGTGATATTCAACCACGATGGTGATAGGGAGAAAACCAGAAGGGTATGGGTTGAAGGACTTGTAATCAAAAGACTTGAAATAAAATAACCCTAATTCTTGAAGTCAAACCTGATTGATAAAACTTAAATGATTAAACATAGCATAAAGGTGAATTCTTTATCACAGTGGAACATGATGAATGTGATATAGAATCCCAGAGAATACATTTCATCAGAGAACATATTACATAGAAAATACTTCTTTCACCGAGAATGCATGGCTCTAGAAACCCCTTACAATTTTTTTTACAGAGCATGTGATTTACTTAGATGTGCTTATGGAGGATCCCTTCCATACCATATTTACCTCCATTATTCACCAGGTCCAAGCACTACCAAGAACCACCGGTTGCGTGGAATAACACAGTGAAGAGGAAAAATTGTGAATGAAATCAGAGAGGCAACTACGAGAAGTGAAATGACACCTCGAGCCCCTCGTTAGTGGGTAAGAGTGACTAATACACCATCCCACACCACTTCCATGTGATTTTGATTGAATGGAGAGCTCGCATTGGGATTTTTTCTGTAATATCATATGACAAGGTATTGGGTAGGTCTATCACATTTAATGGACCCGCGATAACTTAATTTCCTACATGCTATAATGGCCTAGGTTCAGACATGACTCGACATCTACATCTTTAAGTTTCTCGAACCTCTTTAATTGATTTATTGTATGTGTACAAACCTAGATCGGGTGGATAAAGTTAGCATTTGCATAGGGTTATAACCTAGTGTTAATGGTGTGCATAGCACACTTGGTCCAAAGTTTAATTAGTTACACTATAGTAGTATGATATTATGATTATGGGTATGTTATAACCCCAGTGCATAGATTCAGGACGATGATAGTTATGTCTCCTAGTGTTTGGACCTTTGCGCTAAGGGTTACATTGTACAATTTTGTTATGACTTAGTTTTTTACACTAATATAGTATGGTTAACATGGGTATGTTGCATAACCCTAATACTTATGCCATGGATGTTGATAGTCATGGTTGCAAATTAATAATATAGATGCATGACTCCATTTTATTAGCAAGGTTGCATGGTTCATGTTAGTTTAGGTTATGTGTTAATATAATAACAACAATAGGATTTAATGGACCATAACAATAAGATAGTATCATGTGTTTAAATTTCCTTCAGAATTTCAGGATGGATAATCCAGTGAGTAAAGACTCATATGCGCGCAAAGTGGAATAAGATGTAAAATAAATATCTTTATGTGTCAAATTTACCTATCAATTGTTTTTTATGTAGTGAAATTTGGGGTACATTACATATGGTATCAGAGTTGTTGGTTACAACACTTGGATCTTAGGGCAGCACCAGAAAAATATTTTTATTGAAGGAAAATCTAACAAACAATATTTATTGTTACAAGCAGAAAAATTTGTCTCTTGTAAAAATGTCATCGTAGAATGAAGAAGGAGACAAACTTGAGGGGAACCAAAATAAATAACTTCCTAGAGACCCAGAACGTCATAGTGAGGGAATTTCAGCCACCCAAGTATTGGAAACAATGAGGAACCTTATTGTAGAATTACAAGTGTTTAAAGTTGATAATGAAAAGGTGAATAAATATCAAGAAGATCAGCTGGAAATAAATGAAATGTTGCTACACACTATAGTAACAAACAAGATTCTAAAATATAATGAGAGGGAAGAAGAGGTCAGAAAAAATTCCTCAAGGAATTCTAGTCACGAAACAAAAAAAAAGACACATCTTCCAAGGACACATGCATGACAGAAAACAAAGAATCTATAGGAAGGAAAAGAAAACAAGTGGACCACCTAGAAGGCGAGTTAAAAAATGTAAAACCCTCCACCTTTGATGGATAATCAAATATTGGTGAGGAAGTTGAAGCTTGGTTGTTAAAAATTAAGAAATACTTTCATATTTATAATTACTCTAGTAATATCAAGGTTAGAATGGCCATTTATAACTTAAAGGGAAAAGCTAGTATCTAGTGGCAAGACCTAAAGCTAGCGAAAGGATTGAAGGAAAAACAAATGGAATGGTTAGAATTAAAAAAGTATTTCAAGAAGTGGTACTTATCAGAAAGATATTATGAAAGAAAGACTAAGGAATTCTATGAACTGCAACTATGAAAAATGGCTATGGATGACCTAATTAATAAATTCTTAGATCTGTTGAGGTGTGTGCCTTATATCAAAGAAGATAAGGTAAAAATACAAAGGTTCTTAATATTTCTACCACAATAATACAAGGAAAGAATTGAATTTGATAATCCCGAGTCTTTAAATGAAGTGTTTAGGAAGGCTCTAATGTGCTATGAACAATATAAATAGAGATCTAAAATTCCCAAGTCATGGAAAGATAAGAAATAAGAAAAAATAAATCAACATAAGAAAGGTTTCCAACCAGCCCCTTTTCGTCACCTGACAAAAGGATTTCAAACGAAGGACTGTCACTCTAATACAAATAATACTCAAAGGGGAAATAAACCAGTTAATATGGGATTCAAGAAGTTAGGGGACAACCACAGAGAACCATTGAAATGTTGGGAGTGTGGAGAACCCCACCTGTGGATAAATTGTCCATGCTTAAACCCATCAACAAGGACTTCAGTCCACAATCTTCAAGAGGCTTCAAAAATTGGAGACATTGGCAAAAGCATGCATAAGATCAATGCAACTCTGGATGGTAGAAAGACAGATCATCAATCTACTATTGTGGAACTTGAAGGTAAAATTCATTTCAAGAATGTTTCTATACTTATTGACCTAGGAGCTAGTCTGAGTTATATTACTCCAGCTTTAGTAGAATCAACCAAGTTAAAGAAGGTAAAACATGTTGAATCTTGGTTAGTACATATAGAAACAGGGACCAAAAGAAAGGTAACATAATCTATTTCGGATTGTGAACTCAGTATAAATGGTCAGAGTACAAAGTTAAATCTGAATGTGTTACCTTTAGGGTCTTATGATATAATTATCGGTATGGACTGGTTAGAAAAACATAAAGTGATACTAAATTGTTATGAAAAATAATTTGTTTACAAGGATGAAAATAATACAACCAGAACAGTACAAGGAATCAGAAATCCAGTTTCTATTAGGAAAATATCAGCGATGCAATTTAATAAATGTACTAATAAGGGTTTCCAAGTATATGTTTTTCAAATAACTAATCTCTTAGAGAAAGAAATCAAACCAATTTTGGAAGACTTTGTGGATCTACATGGGTTCAGATATGTATTCATGGAAGAAATACCAGAACTACCTCCAAGGACAGGGATAGACTTCTCTATCAATCTACTACCTGGATCTACCTGAGTGTCCAAGGAACCTTATATAATGAGTGTACCCAAACTAACATAACTGAAAATTCAGTTACAAGAACTATTAGATAAAGAGTATATCAAACCAAGTGTTTTACCTTGGGGAGCACGAGTTTTTTTTGTTAAAAATAAAGATGGAACGCTGAGAATGTGTATTGATTATATTCAACTGAATAAAATGGCGATTAAAAATAAGTACCCTTTACCTAGAATTAACAATCTCTTTTACCTAGAATTAACGATTAAAATAAGTCAGGATAAAGGATGAAGACGTAAACAAAACAATATTTAGAACACATTATAGAAACTATGAATTTGTAGTGATTTCGTTTAGACTTACTAATGTGCCAACAACTTTTATATGCTTGATGAATAGTATATTCAATAAGTATTTGGATAAATTTGTGCTAATTTTTATCTATGATATTTTAGTTTATTCAAAAACTGAAGAAGAACATTAAGAGAGCCTGAAAATAGTATTATAGAATTTAAGAGAACATAATTTGTATGCTAAGTTTGATAAGTGTGATTTCTACCGAAGAAAGATACGGTATTTGGGGCATGTAATGTCAAAATATGGTATTGCAGTAAACCCGGAAAAGATTAAATCCATTATGGAATGGACTATTCCTAAATATATAGTAGACATAAAGTCATTTATGGGGATTACTGATTATTACTGAAGGTTTATCGAAGGATTTTCCAAAATTTCCTATCTGATTACATCACTACAGAAGAAGGGAATAAAATTTAATTGGTCGCAAAAATGCCAAGACAGTTTTGACAAACTAAAAGGACGGTTGACTGAAACACCTATCCTAAAGATAACAGATCCAAATAAATGCTTTACAATTTGTGTGAATGCAAGTAAAGAGGGATTAGGAGGTGTGCTAACACAATATAAACACATCATCTATTATGAATCACACAAATTGAAAGAACATGAACGAAACTATGTAGCTCACAATATAGAATTAGCAGTTGTGATCCATGCATTAAAAATGTGGCTGCATTATTTAATGCGGATAATTTTTTTGTTAATAACTGACAATAGTGGTGTAAAACATCTATTCAATCAATAGGATCTCAATGCAAGAAAAGTGAGATGGTTGACCTTTTTAAGTGAGTTCGATTTTTAAGTAAGACACATCAAGGATAAAGAATATAAAGTCGCAGATGCACTAAGTTGAAGGATTGATGGGATTTATGAAGTAATTATTAGCAAGGTGAAAATAATATTGAGGATAGGATAAAATCTGCAAGCAACAATGATGAAAATTACATGAAAACAACAAAACAATTGCAGGGAAATGTAGAAATTCCGCACAAAATAGATCTGAGTATTGATAAAAATGGATTGTTAAGGTTCAAAGACATGTTATATGTACCTAACTTTACTGAATTAAATATGATAATTCTTGACAAAGTGCACAAAAATCCATATTTTGGTCATCTGGGATACCAGAAAACGATAACAACCTTAAGGAAACAATTTTATTGGCCTAACATGAAAAATGAAACAGTTGAATACTTGTCTAAATGTTTAGATTATCAACAGGTAAAGGTTGAACATCAACATCTGGCAGGTCTGTAACAACCTCTTCCTATACCCGAATGGAAATGGGAAATTATTTTGAAGGATTTCATCACAGGTTTTCCTAAGACTCAAAGACAAAATGACTCGATTATGGTAGTAATTCATAAGCTAAGTAAGTAATAATAATAATAAAGGAAGGACCTGGCAATTTCTCTGGTGGACGTAGCCCACACTAGGTGACCCACACAAATCTGTGTCTCTCTTGTATTGTGTATCTTCTGTGTTTTGTTTCTGCATTTGTTTTATTTTATTACTCCATTGTCCTATTTTTATAACAATTGGTATCAGAGAGAAAGGTAAATTGCAGGAAAAGAGGGTTCCTGGTTCAAGTGGGAGAAATGTCGGAAGATGGAAAGTTTAGGGATGAGAAATTTAACGGCCAAAACTACCAGTTATGGAAGATGCAGATGGAAGATTATTTATATCAGAAGGATCTATTCCTACCATTGGGTAGAGTAGCAAATAAACCGACAGCCATGAAGGGTGGAGAATGGGATATTCTTGATATAAAGGCTCTAGGAATGATACGGCTGAGCTTGGTAGCGTTGGTGGCTTTCAATATTTCGAAAGAAAATACAACAAAGGATATAATGGATGCATTGGATAAACTGTATGAAAAACCCTCGGCGTCCAATAAGGTATTTCGAATGAAGAGATTATTTAATATGAATATGTTAGAAGGTGGGTATGTTGCAAATCATTTAAATGAATTTAATACAGTTACTAATCAACTAAGTTCCGTAAAAGTGGACTTTGATGATGAGGTTAGGGCTCTTCTAATCTTGTGCTCATTGCCAAAAAGATGGAATGGCTTGTTCATGGCTGTAAGTAACTTTGTCTCTGGTTCAAATACTTTAAAATTTTATGATGTTGTTGGTGTTATCCTTAGTGAGGAAATGTGACGGAAAATCACAGGTGAGACATCAGGTAATGCGTTGAACATTGAGAACAGGGGAAGACAAAAGGATAGAGGAAAGGGCTCAGGGAATCGTGGGAATTCTAGGAAGGGTAGATCCAAATCCAGACTTGGAAATATAGAGTGTTGGAATTGTGGGAAGAAAGGACACTTGAAGAAAGACTGCAGATCTCCAAAGAAACAAAGAGATGGACAACAGGAGAGAAATCAGGAAGCAAATGTAACAAGTGATGTGTTACAAGATGCTTTGATTCTTTCTATGGATAATATTTCCAAGTCTTGGGTAGTAGATTCAGGGGCTTCATTTCATGCCACACCCCATAGGAAACATTTTCTATATTATGTTCAAGGTGATTTTGGGCAGGTTCATTTGGGTGATGATGCACCATGAAAAATTGTTGGAATGGGAAAGGTAAAAATAAAGCAACGCAATGGAAACCAATGGTTGTTGAACGAGATAAGACATGTTCCAGATTTAAGAAAAAATCTAATTTCAATAGGGTAAGTGGCAAGTGAAGGTTGTATATCGATATTTATAGATAAGACGTGGAAGGTCATCAAAGGATCATTGGTGATAGAAAAAGGAGAGAAGGTAGGTACATTGTCTTTATGTACTGGTAATACCGACTCTTTTATATCTTTAGCTTCTACAGGAGTGCATACAACACTGTGGTATCATAGGTGGGGACACATGAGTGAGAAGGGTATGCATATCCTTCACAAAATAAATTTTCTGCCAAATCTTAAACAAATTGATTTAGACTTCTGCGAGCATTGTGTTTATGGAAAACAAAAGAGAGTCAGATTTCTCAGAGTCGGAAAATAAAAGAAGAATGAAAGGTTAGAGCTTGTGCATACAGATGTATGGGGACCAGCTCAAGTATCATCTCTTGGTGGCTCTCATTATTATGTTACTTTTATTGATGATGCAACTAGAAAAACTTGGGTTTATTGCATTCAACAAAAATATGATGTTTTTGATACGTTTAAGAAATGGAAAGCTTTAGTTGAGAATGAGATAGGAAAAAGTTTGAAGTGTCTTAGATCAGATAATGGAGGTGAATATTACAGCAAGGAGTTTGATAATTACTATTCATACCATGGGATTTGTAGAGAGAATACAGTTCCAAGAACACTACAAGAAAATGGTGTGTCAGAAAGGATGAACAAGACAATCATGGAGCGTGCAAGGAGTATGAGATTGCATACCAGTTTGCCCTTACATTTATGGGAAGATGATGTAGATACTGTTGTTTACTTAATAAACAAAGGACCTTCAATCTCTTTGGATGGTAGAATTCCAGAGGAGGAATGGACAGGAAAAAAGGTAAACTATTCTTTTTTGAAAACTTTCGGTTGATAAAGAAAATAGAACAAAGCTTGAGTCTAAATCCAAGAAGTGTACCTTTATTGGATACAGTGTTAATGATTTCGTTATCACTTAAGGGATTATGAAAATAACAAAATCATTAGGAGTAGAGATGTCATATTCAATGAGAAGGTCATGTACAAAGATCAATTGCAGGGAAATAAACAACAAGAAGAAAAACAAGAATACACGGTGCTTGATGAGATCATTGAAAAAGAAATTCTAAAGGAACCTGGAAATCAAAATGTACAACAACAGGAGCAACAGGTACCTCAAACACCTACAAGTGTTGTTAGAAGATCTACCAGGTTAAGTATACCCCATGAACGATACTCTCCTTCATTGTATTATTTATTCTTGACTGATTCTGGTGAACCATAATGTTATGAAGAGGCAATGCAGGTAGACACCAAAAAAATGTGGGAGCAAGGTATGAAAGAGGAAATGGATTCCTTGGAAAATAACCAGACTTGGGACTTGGTTCAGTTTCCTGCGGGAAAAAGAGCATTGCATAATAAATGGGCTTACAAGTTGAAGGAAGAAGATGGAGGAGGAAAGTGGTACAAGGCTAGACTTGTTGTAAAGGGGTTAGCACAAAAGAAAGGTATCGATTTTGATGAAATATTTTCTCCTATTGTTAAAATGATTTCAATTAAGACTATATTAAGTCTTGTGGCAGTAGAATATTTGGATCTTGAACAATTAGATGTAAAAAAAACTTTTCTCCATAGGGATTTGGAGGAAGAGATTTATATGCAGCAACCACAGGGGTATGAGGTCAAAGGGAAGGAGAATTTGGTATGCAGGTTGAAGAAGAGCTTTTATGGCCTAAAGAAAGCTCCAAGGCAGTGGTATTTGAAGTTTGACAGGTTTATAACAGAACAAGGTTATAGTAGATGTCATTATGATCATTGTGTTTATCTTAAAAGGCTAGAAAATGGAAGCTATATTATCTTTCTATTGTATGTAGATGACATGCTTGTTGCAGGGTCTAATATGAAGGATATAAATATGCTCAAGAGGAAATTAGCCAATTCATTTGCGATGAAGGATTTGGGTGTTGCAAAGAAAAACCTTGGTATGAGAATAACAAGAGACAGGAAAAATTGAAAATTGACATTGTCTCAGGGTGAGTACACAGACACGATGTTGGAGAGGTTTAGAATGCAGAATGCAAAACCAGTTAGTACACCTTTGGCCAGCAATTTCAAATTAACTAAGGAAATGTGTCCCAAGACATAGGAGGAGATAGAATACATGTCCAGGGTCCCTTATTCATTAGCAGTTGACAGCTTGATGTATGCAATGGTTTGCACAGGACCAAATATTTCACATGCAGTGGGAGTTGCGAGAAGGTATATGAACTATCCAGGTAAAGAACATTGGGAGGCAGTAAAGTGGATTATCAGGTATTTGAGAGGTACTACTACTCATGCATTATATTTTGGAGGTCCAGACACTTTTCTATAGGGATATTTTGATTCAGATATGGCAGGTGATAAAGACAGTAGGAGGAGCACCACAGGGTATGTTTTTACTATAGGTGGAACAACAGTAAGTTGGATTTTGAAACTGCAATAGGTTGTTGCACTTTCAAAAACAGAGGCAGAGTATGTTGCTTCTACAGAGGCTAGTAAGGAGATGATTTGGTTACAAAGGTTTATGGAGGAATTGGGAAAGAAGCAGGACAATAACAGGTTGTACTCTGATAATGAGAGTGCAATTCATCTTGCAAAGAACTCAGCCTTCCATTCGAAGAATAAGCATATACATTTGAGGTACCACTTCATACGATCCACCTTGGGAGATGGACATTTGAAGTTGGAAAAGATACACACTAGCCAAAATCCTGTAGATATGTTAACAAAGGGAGTAACCATAGAGAAACTGAGTTCCTGCTCAGTTTCAGTTGGTCTTCAAGAATGAATATGAAGATGAGAAATTTT
>ML781973.1:402113-452496 GCA_009831015.1 Picea engelmannii | reverse complement strand
CGGAGAAGAAATTCTCCAATAAATGGAGAAAATGGTGAAAAGGGTACAACAAAACTTGAAGGAGGCACAATATTGACAGAAAATCTATGCATACCTAAAAGGAGACATCAGGAATTCAATATTGGGGAAAACGTATATCTAAAAGTCAAAGAAAGAAGAAGCTCCCTAAAGCTAGGAAATTGTTCCAAGTTGGTGCCAAGGTTTTGTGGTCCTTTCGAGATTTTAACTCAATTTGGACCAGTGGCGTATCAACTGGCACTTCCTACAAATTTAAAAGTTCATAATGTTTTTCATGTTTCATTATTGAAAAGATATATTTAGGATCCTACTCACATCATTGATTGGAACATGGTGTACATGGAACTAGAAGGCGAGTTGCAAGAGAAACCTCTATGCATTTTGGACAGGAAATAAACAATACTATAGAAAAAATCCATCCCCCAGCTAAAAGTGCAATGCAATCACTTTAGTCCTGAGGAGACCACTTGGGAATTGGAAGAAGATATGTTGAAATCTTATCCAATTCAGTTCTAAGAGATGATTGAACAATGAGGACAATGTTGTACTTAAGGGGGAGATGATGTGTGTTGGTATAGGGGCATACCCACGGTTCAACGCTTCAAAATCACACCAACAAAACCCTAACTACCGGCCCTTTCGATAACACCCGCAAAGAAGATAAAGTCTCACCCGAGGTAGAGGAAAGGGTGGTTGTAGGACTGAAGTGTCTGCAACCTAGATGGGACACAAATCTATGATTACACCACTCTAACAAAGTACTTAGCAGTTAGTATTCATCAGTATTCAACCATTATTCACATCCCAAATCCAAGCCCTAATTACAGAACAACGCAGTATTCATCCAGATCTAACACATCTAAGAACTTAGCGTATGGAAAAAGATCAGATCTAGCATTCATTCACATCACTAAGAATTTAATCTATCATACTAAATTCATCTAAACATTTATCACTTCACTAAGCTTAAATCATATGAAAAGTATAACAACCATAATGCACAAATAAACCATAACACAGGATATACGTGGTTCACCCCAACGTGGGGCTACATCCACCAACTCTTCTCTTCTTTATTACCTTCTGTCAATCTTCTTACATGCACAGATCCCAGAAAAAACCCCACACTACATAGGATAAGAGATCTATGCACATCTCGCCAGATCCTCCTTCCTCGAGTTAGGTCACAACACAAAGTCTTCTTACACATTCTTCACATAAGCTTCTTACAATCACTTGCACTTAGCTCTGCAAGTATTAACGCATTGTATGCACAAAGCATCTAGATCCAGACTAAGCTAATTCTACTAGGTCTCCTCCTTCTTACATCGCCTATATTTCCATTTATACATTACAAAATGGACCTAAACATGGGTGAACCCATGGGCCGACATCCCATACCCATTACATAAACCCTAATCCCAAAACTTCCCTAAAAAGGGGCCAAGATCTCACGATCTCTTCTTTGACTTGCACTCTGCCTTTGACCAACCTATTGAAGTCCCCGAAAAAAGGTCAAATATGAAAAAGATTCTCCAAAACTTGGTCAAGGGCCAACAGGCCCCCAACAATCACCTGTGACTCATCCTGAGTCACTCTACTCTAGGTAACTCTACCTCAAATGCCTCGAGCTTGGATCAAGATGCTTTGACTTGTTGCTTCACCAAGGTCTCCTACTCAACGAACTCCTGAATAAGTTCCTTGGGCACAAACCCTTCCAATTTTTGTTTGACTACAGTGATTGCTTGTTCTAGTTCTACTCCTCATCATTCAATCTCCTCAAAAAGTAGGCAAGTTGCATCCTAGACTTGCTGGAGCTTCTGAGTCACTTCCATGACTTTTCTCTGTATGGTATGGACCTTTTGTTGAGCCGTGCATTGTTCTTGGGATATTTTCATTTTCTCAACCACTTACAAGGGCTTCAACTATGCTTGTACTGTTGCTTCTTGCTAATTTTCTTCCTGGAGCTACGAATCCAGTGTCTATAATTCAGGGTCCTCGGTGAGGCACTCATAATTATGTTCACTTCGACTACTAATTTGTTTACATTCCAAGTCTTATGCCTTGATTCTATAGACTGCGCTTCGAGCGGTTTTTATTGCCGGTCTCGCACTTCCTACATAGTGCTTAGTACTTCTTGCAACTCCAATTATGCTAGTCTCTATTGAAGTTACTGGATGGATGTAGAAAGCTTCACTACTTGGCTCTCTACTAGGTCTTCTTCTATTTGTTCTAAGACTGTCATAGAGAGAAGTTATCTTTTAACTGTTTCTTTAACTCCAACCTGCTCCGTGAGCAACTATTATTTTTCTTTCTAGATATATGATTTATCTTCTTCGAACTTGATTTGGAGGTCATCCTTCTCTTATTGCGCAACTCGACATTGTTCTATGACTTCCTCTTGTTCTTTCTTCAAGGCCACTGTGGCATGTTATTTTTCTTCCTGCATGTGACGAAGGTAAGCTTCGGTTGCATCAAATATTCTACGGATTTGGGTAGGCTCATATCCCAACATTGTTTCTTCTGATGGTGGGGGCACAGTGGAAACTGTGTGGCTGGAGTGAAGGGCTTGTTGTACCCCTCCTAGTTCTGCTTCAATTCTTTCATACATGGTTCTTATTTGTCTTCATTTCTTTGCAAAATATCTTCCAAGGCGTTTGATACAGCTGCGATAATGAAGTCAAAGTCATCGACCATGAGTACATTTTGAAAATTTGGCTTACTAGCTTTGGACTTCTTCCGCGATGTAGGTTTCATTGGGGAAACCTTTATTTTCCTAGATGTCTCTGTGTCATCAGGGGGATTCTATGGCAGTGTTACTTCACCCTGCTTTTGTTTGTCTTCTTTCCCTCCTTTCTCTTATTTGTCCACTTCGTCATCTCCTCCTCTGCTAGGTGAATCTGATGTAGTTTCTTCTGATGTGCTACATATTTCCTATACATCTTCCTTATGTTTCTTCCTGCTACTGCTGGGTGCATCATACTCTTTGGTAGTAATCACCTGACTTATAATGAGGTTGGGTTCGGGAAATTATGTATGGTTGAATGGCACTAGGAGTTCTTCAGGACACTCCTTGGTGATTTCCTCCATGTCCTCCTCAATGATCTTGTAATAGGACTGAAGCTCTCCCTTATGTTCATCTATGCACACAGTAATATATATAAAATTCTTATCCACATGGAACTTCAAAAATTGTCTAATCCTGTCCATGGTGTTTGGCGTCATACGAGGTAATGAATCAACATCCCTCCTTAACTGCAGGTATTAGGTATGGAACATCGCATTTGACTACCATTGTTTCCCCATATCACTTAAATACCAGAGCATGGTGAAATTCATAGATAGTGGCTTGAACGAATCAATGTTAGGGAAGGTCGCTCCTTCTGACATCTCCCAAGAAATGAACGCAATGAGGATCAACAACTAGCTAAAATGGAACTCATAGCCCTGATCCCGAGCTTCACAACAGTCATGTTCTAACTGGTTGACCAGGTAACTTGCCCAGTCCATTTGTAATCCTTCCATGCATTTTCCTGTGAGGTTAACAATGAACCAAGTGACCTGCGTGGGTCTATTCTTCCTTACTATATTACCAGCGATCAAGTGGCATGCTAGGTGCACTGCACCATTCTATATGGAGGCTACCTTGTAGCCTCACTTCCCCTTCTTGACATCGCCATAGGTGTCTTTAATCTTCTGTGCCAAAGCACGATCTACAACCTTCCCTGGATAAAATTCTTGTAGGTTTGGTCCCTGCATGCTCAATTTGGTGATCCTATGGATCAACACCAGATTGATGGTGATACGCCTGTCCAACCACAGATAACCACCATGGAAGAACGAAAGCAGGAGCTTAACACATGCATTAACCTCTTGATGTATTCTGAAGTGTGGTATATTCATCACGTTCAATATAGTGGGCCTCACAATATCCATAGTCCACGGTTGGGGGATGATATTCAATTTATTCCCCTTGGTCTTGGTCAAATATTTGTGAGGTACGAGCATGCCATATCTCTTGCGGTCTCCTAGGTTATAGTCATTGATATTCAAGGTTGGAATCCTCTCCAACTACGCTCTGACTGCTTGTATTCCCTTCAGGTGGTACAAAGTGATGACTGTGTAGTCGAAGTCCCTCGAGACATTGTCACGACTCACCACATCAACTAGGGGTGGTATGTAGCTAGGAATGATGGATGGGATTAGCTTCGCATTCATCAAGTCATAATGATGCTTGGTTATTTTCTCAATCACATGTCAGGATAGTCTAGATCCATGAGCAGTTGACAGGGATGCTTGCACTCCTCTCGTCAACGAGGCTTGGATTCCTGCGGACATCACCTTCTCGGCGATGGGGTCTATTAGAATCTCTTTGAAGGCCTTTTCTACTGTGCTAATCTCATTCGACATGAACACTTGAGATATGATATCTTAGGTCGGTTAACAATACTCAATGTAACATAATGGATGGTGAGGTCTCAATGATCACTGCGCGAAATCAACTAGTTCTTTATGGGCTCAGATAATCAAAATTGGCAAAAGTGTTCTCGGTGTAATGCTCGATAGGATAAACACATATTATCGTAACAATCTAGAGTGTCATTCTAACTGTGTCATTCTCAGTTTTTCTAGCCATTCTAGAGTGTCATTCTAACTGTCATAATTCCTCAAACGATCATATTGTTCTGTCATGGATAAGTGACAATCTGTGTTGTACTGATATTCCAGCGAAGTTCAAGTTATGGAACCTTCCTTTTGCAAAGTCTTCCCTAGAACTTCTTGCAATTTTTCTAACTTTTATCTCTTCTTACTGAGCTTTCTAGCCTTCTTTCCTATGACATGAATCACTGGTTTCCTCTTTCCATTATCATTCTTATCTCCTCTTGGCATGATAACTTCGAATTATGGAGGGTCTTTCATAGGGTTCAAGGGTAATACTTCTTCTCTTTCTGGGGTAGGTTATCTACTCTCTTGTACATACAAGTGTCTCTAGTATTCTTGTGTCCTTTCAACTTCGACATCCATATCTTTGGTGCTTAGCATCTTCGACTGGTTCTTTTGTTCTTCCATTAAGTGTGCAATTCTCCTAGCCTTGAAATTTCTTAGTTCTTGCTTTTTCTATTCTAGATCCTCCTCTTCTTGTTTCCTTCGTATCTGATCTTTCTCAATCTAGGTTTTTCCTAGAAAGATAGCAAATGGGGCATTGTTCTCAACAAATTTAATGATCTCAAATTATTCTTCTGTCAAAGTGCCATGAACACTCATAGATGTCTGGGTAAGTCTTCCACATAGGATTACCAATTTTCCTCTAAATAATCCTATTCCTCCTAATGAACAAACCATAGGAGGCTTTCCCAAAATTTCCCAAGTTCTTTATGTCATGATATTCACTTGTGTTTCCTCATCCAAGACACAGTCTATGTCGAAGTTTCTTATTCTTTTTTCTATGTACTCTTTCTCTTTTAAGACCTATGCTAAGTTGATATATCTATGATCATTCATGGTTTCTTTCATCTGTAGTAATACAGTCACTGATTCTTTCTCGGGTTCTATCATATCCTTAGTTTCTTGGCTTGTCTCATTGTTTTCTTGTCTCATATTCATATTTTCAACTTTTGCAATCATTCTAGGGAAATCCAAAACTTCTTGGTCCATATCTTTACAACAAATACAATTAAGGCCTCTACCAGGGCATTCCTTAGCAAGATGTCTCGGTCTTCTACAACTATAGCAAAGAGTTAATCCTTTCTTTATTTTAAACGATCCCCAACCTTTCCTATACTATGCACTGGGATCCCAGTAACTAACCTGAAAAAAAATATTTCTAGAATCCTGCATCTGAATGTTAGTCCAAACATTCTTTCTATGCATAATTTTAATATTTCTTTCACTAGTTCTATTAGATCTACTCATATCAAATCTTCTTTATTCTAGTTGTACCCTAGTTTTTAGACTAGGACAAAATTTATCAGATGTACCTAGATTCATTCTTTTGATTTTTTTTCTTTCTCTTATCTTACCTTTCTTAGAGCACAAAGCTTCAAGATCTTACATATTTTCTTCAGATCATACTTGTCTTCTTAGCACAGAGCTTCAAAATTCAAGTAGAATACTACGCACTAAAGTAGCATATCTACACATAGAGCTTTATTTTCTTCATTTCCCAGCAATCATAGTTTCAGGTCTCGAAAAAGGAACCATTTGTTGGTACAAGGGAAGACCCAGGGTTCAATTCTTCAACAACGCACCAACAAAACCCTAACTACCAACCCTTTCAGCAACACCTATGAAGCAAATGAAGTCTCATCTGAGGTAGAGGCAGGGGTGGTTGCAGGACTCAAATGTATGCAACCTAGCTAGGACACAGATCTATGATTACACCACTCTATAAAGTACTTAGCAGTTAGTATTCATCAGTATTCAACCCTTATTCACATCGCAGATCCAAGCCCTAATTACAGAACAATGCAATAATCAACCATATCTAACACATGTTAGCACTTAGCATATTGAAAGAGGTCAAATCTAACATTCATTCACATCAATAAGAATTTAATCTATCATACCAGATTCATCTAAACATTTGTCACTTCACTAATCTTAAATCATATAAATAGTATAACAACCATAACACAGAAAGAAACCATAACACATGATATACATGGTTTAACCTAGCATGGGGCTGCGTCCACCAACTCTTCTCTTCTTTATTATATTTTGTCAATCTTCTTACATGCACAGATCCCAGAAAAAACCCCACTCCACATAGGATAGGATATCTGTGCGCATCTCGCCAGATCCTCCTTCCTCGAGTTAGTTCACAACACAAAATCTTCTTACACAGCCTACACACAAGCTTCTTACAATCACTTTCGCTTAGCTCTACAAGTCTTAATGCATAGTATGCACAAAGCCTCTAGATATGCACTAAGTGGATTCTACTAGGCCTATTCCTTCTTACATCGCCTAGCTTTCTATTTATACATTACAAAATGGGACTAAACATGGGTAAAACCATGGGCGACATCCCATACCCGTTACATAAACCCTAATCCCAAAACTTCCCTAAAAAAGGGTTTAGATCCCACGATCTCCACTTCGACTTGCACTTTGCCTTCGACCAGCTTGTCGAAGTCCCAAAAAAAAGGTCAGATATGACCAAGGTTCTCCAAAACTTGGTCAAGGGCCAACAATGTGATATCCCAAAATTGTTAGAAAATAGATCCCAAGTTGAATTTAGAAATCAATTTCCATTTATGGAAATTAGAATTTAAAAATAAATTTCCATTTATGGAAAATCCGAATTTAGAATTTTGGAATATGCAATTATTATTTTTATGATTGTTGGGAAAAGGTTTGACTTTCTCAACTGTCCTCTCTTGATAAAAACATATAGGATACAAAAAATTTAATAAATTAAATGCTAGAAGACAAATGGAACAACCATGTTAAAAATCACTCACTATGACTCCATGAGTGGGGAACAAGTTTGAGTTACCTCATAGCTGATTTTTACAAGTGTCACAAATTGAATTTAGTCACTAATACCCCCTAAAAATCAGGCATTCGTAAAGCTGCGAATTTCCCAAGGAGGGAAAGGAATGACAAGTTCTAGGCATAATATAAATACAACATATGTGGGAGGCAGGACGCTGCTTAGTATGTTGGGGAATGGGAACTATTTTTCTTTTATGAACACCTCTAGTGTGAGGCAAAAGAATTTCTAAACTATTGGAGGTGACAGTGGCTAAGGAGTGTGACTCAGTGTTCCCTTATGGGATCATGGTCAGGCTAGGGGGTGATCAGGACAGGTGATCGTGGTTGTTCTATTCCTATGGTTGGGTGGAACATGGTTGTTCCATTTGTTTCCCAGGATCAATATTCAGATATGTATCTCAACTATGTACTTTTATGGTTGATTTTATATTATTGATGTTATATGGTTATTTTTATGTTTTTTTATTCCATATATATAAATCAAACTATATTTAAGTGGACTGTGTAGCCGTGTTAAATTCGTGGCTTTCCACTGTGTAAGAGTATTTGTAGTTATGTTTTCTGAAGTGTTATAGTTTAGTGTGTGTGTATATATATATAACTGTGTATATGTGCCTATTGGCCATGAGAGAATTATTTCTTTTATTGATGTTCATTTACTATATAAAATCAAATACTTTAGAAAGAAATAAGTATAAATAGACTGTATTGAAATTTCTACTATTATGCTGAGTATAGGTGGAAAACAATAAAAGTTCCAAATACTTTCCTTTTATCTATTAATACAGAAATATATTTGATAGAGTAGATCTTAGAATGTTTTCACAAAATGCATTTATTACAGTCAATAGGTCGTTGACTAAATAGTACATATGTGGTTTCCATAGACTGAAGAGCTCCATAAATAGTTTAAACAGAGTTTTAAAGAATCTACATAAAAACGTCTGTAACTGAAGTGAATGTGTGCATGGATTAGTGAAAGAAAACATGGAACCCAAATACCTTTTGGTGGCAAGATGCTTCTTTCACCAATCATGCTGCTATTTCCAACCTGCAGGAGAAATAATACGAAGGTATTAGTAAATTTACTAGTGTTCAAGTGAGTAAAGAATGTGATAAATAGAATAAGTCAAAGCCACAATTTATCTTGGAGCCATTGTGAATATCATATTGTCTTCGTTTTCCATTGCGATATAGTCAATCCATGATTCAGGAGGAGGAGTGGGTTCATAACCATTTGATGGGTTCCCTCGCAAGAAAAATGGACCCATCATCAAAATGTATCCATGCATAAAGTTGTGAAATTAAAGAAAGAAAATGGACATTTAATAAAGTTGTGTTTCTTCGTCATTCTTGTACATGTCGCTAGAATATGAAATACATAGAACAATTATAAACAGGAAGTATAGATTTTAATGAAAGGGAAGAAACTTGAAAGAATAATTTAACAGGGAGGTAGCGACAACAAGTTAAAATGATACCAGTTTATCATCGAAATAGTCCTTGTACAGAGTAATCATAAATATAATTACATAGCAGTCATTACAAACCCTGTATAGAGGAACAAATGAACATAAGGAACTGACTGTGGCGAAGTTAACAATTAAATAGAGCTACCAATTAATTTTCCGTAACACACAGATGAAATTATGACAAGGATACTAATCACGGTGAATACATTCTTAAACTAATAATTATTTACAGAGGCACATAGGATGCGATTTGGGTATATATGGTTAGTGTTTACAATAAGGGAAAAGTTAAATTAATAAGGAATTACAGAGGGGCACACAATGTGATCTAAGTATATAATTACTGTAAGAACCTAACAAGTTTGTTAAGGTTCATTAATGAAAAAACATTTTTCCCAAAAACCTGCTAAAACATTGTATCATGCATACAATCGAAGAGATTGCGAATGAGGTCGAATCTAGGGAACATCAAGTATTAAACAATAAAAACATTTTGTTTTATTATAGAGTTTGAATTCTTTCATGTTTCAAGAAAACACATGCAAGTAAATCCCCACTTCTTACAGACGGAGCATTATTTTTAGAAGAGGAGCTAGCAAGAACAAACCGTTGTCGAGGTGGCTGTAATGCTTTCAAAGTGACAGAGAAAAATTCTTCTCACATAGAGAAATACATTAACCAATGAACACATGCAGAGAAATGATGATTTCTACTTAAAAATGAAATAAGGTTTCAACCTTGCTATACAAATAGACAGAGTTCGAATAAGAATTTAACCATACAAAGTTTAACATTCAAGCCTGTAATGAATTAATAATCACAACATATTCACAAGTTACGACTAAGTCCTTGAACAGAAAAGAACAACACCATAACCTTTCAAGCATTGACTTTCATCCAGGGCTAGCACATTCTAAATCTCAAGGCTGATGAATTATGTTGCACAAAACTTTTCGGACAAATGGTCGCGGGGTGCAACGACCACTGTTCAAACCTAAAGCCAAAATGATTAAAATAAATACAAAGGGTTTAGTTCATGGAAATTTTTCATAGTAGTATTTAAGTTAATACAAGAAGTTTCACGGACTACATCCAAGTCTGATATTTTTGTAAAGGTTTAAAACAATAACTACATTCATTATCAACCCTCACCTAGGGCTCGTAATTCACGATGCCTCCTTGCATAGTAACCTAGGATGAGGCTGCGGGTCTATCTCATCTTGTGCCGACTGAAACAACTCGAATAAAGGGTACAAAGTATGCTTATTTTATCAAGAAATTATTCTACAGAGAAGCACGATGCATAGATGAAGGAATCACTTCACGGAGTACGAGCATTGTATATATATATATATATATATATATATATATGGTTAAGTATGGTTAACATGGGTATGTTGACAGTCATGGTTACATATTAATAATATAAATGCATGACTCCAATTTATTAGCAAGGTTGCATGGTTAATGTTAGTTTAGGTTAAGAGTTAATCTAATAAGAACATAGGGATTTAATGGACCATAACAATAAGATAGTATGATGGGTTTAAATTTCCTTCAGACATTCAAGATGGATAATCCAGTAGAGTAGAGACTCATATGTGCGCAAAGTGGAATAATATGTAAAATAAATATCTTTATTTGTCAAATTTACCTGTCAATTTTTTTTTGATTTAGTGAAATTTGGGGTACATTATAGATCCTCACTTTTTCACGAATGTTGAAGTTGAGGTCAAACAAAAACTTTTTAACTTTTAATTTCTCAGTGTTCAAATGTGGAGCATATCTCAGTAGCTCCATGTAACCGGCCTCGTACTTAGAAAGTATAAGACTACCCTATCGTAAGGCATTGAACTCATTAAGATGGCATTGAATGAATTCATCAGAAAAGTACCTCTCCCAGAATCATTCCTCGAACAATTTCCATGAAACATATTCAACGACCATGTTTAGTTGAGGTAAGAGTGTCTTCCACCAAACAAGCACACTCCCTTTTAATTTAAATATTTCCATGCAGACCTTTCTCATAGTGCAAAGCACATTGCCATTTTCTCCAACCATTCCTCTACGACTAAGTAGTCTGTGGCACCCCAGAAGTTGGGAAATTTCACCTTCTCGAGTTATCTGTGTATACTACTACTAACTACTGGAGGGAGTTGTGAACCCTCATTGCAGACATACTCTCTTCCCTCCTCTCGATCAAGGCGACTGATCATCACCTCAGACATCCTATGAAAGGATCTCATCATACCTACCACATATTCCACTGCAACCTTCTCTTGCTCGGTAGTTTTCTCATTTCCCCATGGAGTAGATCCCTCTCACATGGATGTACTTGAAGTAAGCATACATTTTCCTTCTGCACCAAGATGTCTACCCATCTTGCATCCTCTAAGCATAGTACCAGCATGAAACAATTTCAAATTGTATTAACAATACATCTTTAATTTTTAATATAAAACTGTGGAAGGGGTAACAGGTTCGCTATCGCAAAGTTGAACCAAATCTGATACCACATGAAACAACCCCTTATATACACAACACAAAATAGGCGAATAAAAAAAAATAACATAATTTTTTTTTGTTTTAAAAACAATCAATATCACAAACTATATTTTACAGCATTATATAAGAAAGTAAATTAATTCTTAATAACAAGAAGTATAAATAAATGATCTAATTATTCTATATCGTTCCAAGAACCATGATATACTATCCATGCAACATAACAATTGTAACAACCCTCTAAATATAGTCTAAGAGTTGAAAAACTATAAGTTTATAACCAATACTTATGACAATATTTATTGTAAAATTATTATAGAAACCCACCACCTTGATTTAACTAAGATTACATTGCGTCAACAATTCTACCTTATAAAGAATTTATTGTCATATAATACTAATTTAAGACGATATATATAAGACACAAGAGTAATAGTAAGTAATTGTCTACCTTAATTTATGTGGCGCATTTTGCGCAATATTTTATTTAGGTCAAAATGCTTATGTATACTAAAAGTGCATATTGCATCATCATGCGATAGTGATTAAAATATTACAAACTTTATAAGAGTACACATATTCCATTCCTAAATACTATTTCATGGTATCAATTATTAATTATTGAATTATAATCGTTAATGACTTATAATTATTAGATTATAATTATTGACTCAAATATATATATATATATATATATATATATATATTAATTAATTAATTAAATTTTCATAATCCATACAGTCTGAGTGGGCCTAATGGTTAAGAACATTTGTTTCCTCTTGAGAGGTCACAAGTTCAAATCCAGAGGGGGTAGGGTATGTATACCTTCATACCGTAACCTTATTATTAGTAATAGTAGTAGTAGACTATACTTGTAAAGCTAACTTCAATTATTATTTTTAAACAATAGTATATCATCTCATAATGTTAAGTTATGCATTTGTCTATTAATATTGTTCTTTTACACAATGGAATCAATACTAAGATTACTTAATAATCTAATATAACAAGTAAAACCCTAAAAAAAGATATTGCTCATGATAGTTCCTTATCAAAAGCATATTTTCTCAAGAATTAATATGATTCCTTAAAATTTCTTAGAAATATTTCAACTGAAAGTTTTGTGAAGTAGTCTTCTATAGGACGAGAGAAATGGAAGGAATGAGTCACACCTCTTCCACATCTTACTTCTAATCGTTAATAAGAGAAATATACTCACGTTTAAATTTTAGCTCGAGATGCAAAGGTTCAATCTATCAGTTCGCCTTGCATAGAAAAGGACTTACAAAGTGAATAATCAGTGGCTGGTATTAAATAGGGATCCGGTCCCTAAACGATGACATATCCAAAAGAAAAAATTCAAGCGTCGAAGAATCAATTTCTTTCCACTATGATTATCTATGCTAACATTTAATTAATAATCACTTCATGAATTCTAACTAGAACTCCATAATTCTAACTTCCAGTACAAACAGTGAGTTAACTAGTCCAAGCGTGTAATAAAACTTCTCTTAACTGAAAGTATAAATGATCAGTTGTATCTACGGAGGTTTGCAAAACATGAGAAACAACAGAAGACTACCTAAAGTCTTGTTACTATCGCGCTAGAAAAATATTCCATTTTCCTTTCACTCCCTAAAATTCGATGATGTTGCTTTAGTTTCTAAGCTCAATGGAAAGGGACTACACCATTTTACTGATTAAACTGCAGGTCTACGGGATCGTTGTGGTTCCTCAATGTCCTTGCTCAAAAATATGATTTTCAAAGAGAAAACTGAAGAATCGTTCCAACCAAGGACTTTTAACGAAGTTCTTGGTTCCATATTTTCCACTTGTTAAGAGAAAATCTCGTTGAAGAAGTTACCACTCTTAAATTGCGGTTAAAATATATCAAGTAAATCTTGTCATCAAGGATGAAAGAAATATTTAGCAATCAAACTTTCAATTTTGTCTACCGATCCATAGTTATAAGTCTTCCAACAAAAGAATCGTCAGACAGAACTTCGTGTAATCTAAATTTATTTCGCTATATCACAGCGTAGGGTAAAACTACAGACCATACAATAATCCATGTGACGAATGGAAATACTCGTCAAATTTATAAGAGATAAGACAGAAGAATCCCTCTCACTCACAAGTTCAAGTTTAAGAGTTTTCTTAAAAATCAACTTAACTAACTGAAAGATCGCTAACATCCGAAAGGTACCTTTAATAACTTTTGATGGGAACTAACAATAAGATATAGGTATCTATAACCAGGTTTATGCCGGTGGCATTTGAAAAAAAATATCATCAAAATTATACCAACCTCACACAGTAAATATCCCGATCTCAAGTAAATCTTTGAAAATAAAGTTGCTCCTTTCATCTCGTCAAATAAATCAGCAATTCTTGGCCATAGATACTGGTTCTTGATCATGGACTTGTTTAATTGACAATATTCAATGAAAATAATTCATGATTCATCTTTCTATCTTACAAAAATAACTGGAGCACCCACGACGACACACTTGTATAAGTCCCAAGTCTAACAAACCCTTCAGTTGCATCTTCCTCTCTTGCAATTCAGGGGTCGACATATGATATGGCATCCTAATAGTCGGTTATGTTCCAGGTTTCAAATCTATGGTAAAATCTAATTCTCTTTGTGGCGATAAATCTGGTCGTTCCTCTAGAAATACGTCGATGAATTATGATACTACACGAAAGTTTCTTCAGTGTCTCCTTTTTCGTTAAGTGGTAATATAGAATACAACTTACATCCCTTGCACATACTTTTCTATAATTGCAGGGAAGAAATAAATCTCAACCACACTCCTTGGTTTCTTCCCACAATTACTCTACTATGTCTCAAATCCTCCTTCAAGCTTAATCGTTTTGTCTTGGAGTTAAGTATCACATGATGCAATTATAACGAGTCCATTCCAATTAAAATGTTGTAAGATCCTAATATCATGACATAAAGGTTTACACTTATGAAGAAATCACCCAAGTTAATGTTACAATCCTTAACTTTTCCTCCAAACTTTTGCTTGGCACCTAATGCCATTTTTACATAACGAAACTCATCTTGTTCCACTGCCTTCACCTTAATTCTCTTAAGCACAACAATAGATATAATACTATCAATAGATCCTAGATCTATCAAAACACTAAACTACTGATCAATTATCAAACATGAAGTCTCGCGTACTGTAGACTGATGCTCGGCCTAGTGGTTATTCACTGCTGCATGAATCATGTGGACTTGCCCAAATCTTCAACTCTCATGAGTCCTATTGATGCAACAACTCTTTGCATCTCAATAGGACAGTCTCTTTGATAGTGGGTCTCTCCACATGTCCAACATTTGTTCTTCGAACCGATTCTCTTAGTTCGAGAAGAAGGAGTTGTTGGGCTAGGAGTTTGCGGTTCTCATCTTTTTTGTGGAATAGATCTAAACTATTGTTGATGCTATGGACATCGTTTTTTTTTCTTCTGCTGTGGTGATATGTATGGAGTTCTTTGTTGAGGATTTTGTTGGCGTGTTGTCAAGATTACAACTCCTATAGGCATATCACGGTGCCCATAAGTCTTTCTAACTGGTGTTTGATGCAGCGATGCTCTAGGTGGTGTCTGTCGTGTCTTCTTGCAAGCAGTCTTACCTTGAACCCCAATGTTCAGCTCTTCCTCAACAATCAGGGCCTTCTTAACTACATCGTGCAATGTTTGAGGCATCGATATCCTCACTTTCGCATGAATGTTGAAGTTGAGACCGAACATAAACTTATTAACTTTTAATTTCTCATTGTTCAGATGTGGAGCATTTATGAGTAACTCCATTTACTTGTCCTCGTACTCTAGCATCGTATGACTACCCTATCATAAGGCGTTTAACTCATTAAGTTGGTGATCAATGAATTCATAAAAAAATTACCTCTCCTCGCATCGTTCCTCAAACAATTCCTATGACACATCTTCAACGACCATGCTTAGTTGAGGTAAGAGTGTATTTCACCAAATAAGCACACTCCCTTTCAGTTGAAATAATTTCATGTAGACCTTCATGTTGAAGGTTTAATCGTGTAGTGCGAAGTACATCGCCATGTTATCCAACCATACCTCGACGGTTAAGCCATCCGTGGCACCCCAAAACTCAGGAAAATTCACCTTCTCGAGTTCTCTGTGTATACGAATACTAACTAATTGAGGGTGTTGTGAACCCTCATTGGGAACATACTCTCTTCCCTCCTCTTGATCAAGGCATATAATCAACACCTCAAAAATCCTCTGAAAGGATCTCATCATACCTACCGCATCTTCCACTCCAACCTGCCCCTTCTCAGTAGTGTGCTCATTTCTATGTGGAGGAGATTCCTTTCATGTGGATGTACTAGGAGGAAGTGTACCCCTTCCTCCTGCACCATGAAGTCTAATCATCCTATGTCCTCTAACCATGGTACTTGCATGGAAGAATTTCAAATTGTATTAGCAATACATCTTTAATTTTTAATATAAAATATTGTAAGGTGTAACTGGTCTGGTGTTGTTGAGTTGAACCCACTCTGATACCACATAAAACAACCCCTTTATACAAAACAACACAATGTAAGAACGTACAAACAAATAACATACAATTTTTTGTTTTAAAAACAATCAAGATCATGAACTATCCTTTACAACATTATATAAACAATCAAATTAATTCATAATAACAACAAATATAAATAATGGATCTATTTATTTAATATTGTTCCAATAACCATGGTCTACTATCCATGTAACATACAATTGTAACAACCCTCTAAATATAGTCTTAACAGTTGAACAACTATAACTTTATAACCAATACTTATGATAATATTGATTGTAAAACTATTATAGAAACTCGCAACCTTGATTTGATTGTAAAACTATTATAGACTCTCACAAGCTTGATTTAACTCAGATTACATTGCGTCAACAGTTCTACCTTATCAAGAATTTATTGTCATACGATACTAATGTAAGACGATATATCTAAGATGCAAGAGTAATAGTAAGTAACTGTCTACCTTAATTTATGTGGTGCATTTTACACAATTTTTTTATTTATGTCAAAATTCTTGTGTATACTAAGAGTGCATATCGCATCGTCATTCGATAGTGATTAAAATATTATGACCTTTATAAGAGTAGATATTATGAATTATCATTTTATAATAATTATCTTCAATCAATAATTAAAGATCAATAGAGAAACATGAAGTATATATTTACCTCTTAACACCTCATAATAAAATTATAATACATAAAATAATCGTTAAGACTAGGTTCGACTATTCCATTCCTAAATACTATTTCATGGTATCCATTATTGAATTATAATCATTAATAACTTATAGTTATGAGATTAAAACTATTGACCCAAATATAAAAATTATATATATATATATATATATATATATATATATATATATATATATATAATTTACACTTTCATTGTAAATTATCATAATCTCTTTTCTCTATAATAGTAGATTATAGTTGTACAAGCGAACTTCAAATTGTTTTTTTAAACAATAGTATATCATCTCTTAAAGTTACGTTATGAATTTGTCTATTAATATTGTTCTTTTACACAATTGAATCGATACTAAGATTACTTATTAATCTAATATAACAAGTAAAACCCTCAAACAAGGATATTGTTCATAATAGTTCCATATCAAAAGCATATTTTCTCAAGAATTAATATGATTCCTTAAAATTGCTTATAAATATTTCAACTGTAATTTTTTCAAGTAGTATTCTATAGGACGGAAGCAATGCAAGAAGGAGTCACACCTCTCTCGCATGTTACTGCTAATCGTTAAGAAGAGAAATATACTCACGTTTAAATTTTAGCTCGATATGCAAAGGTTCAATCTATCAATTCTCCTTTCATAGAAAAGGACTTATAAAGTGAATAATCAGTGGTTTGTATTAATTAGGGATGTCGTCCCTAAGCTTTGACGTAGCCTAGAGAAAAACGCCCAACGTCGAACAATCAATTTCTTTCCACTAGCATTATCTACACTAACATTTAATTAATAATCACTTCAGGAATTCTAACTGAACTCCATAATGATAACTTCCAGTACTAACCTTGATTTAACCAGTCCAAGCGCATAATAAAAAAATTTCTAACTGAAAGTATGAATTATTAGTTGTATCTACGGAGGTTCATGAAAGACGATAAACAACAGAAGATTATCTAAAGTCTCGTTACTATCGCACTGGAAAAATATTCCCTTTTCCTTTCACTGTCTGAAATTTGGTTTGTTGCTTTCATTTCTAAGCTCAAAGGAAAGGGACTACAATGTTTTACTGATTAAATGTAGGTCTACGGGATCGTTGTGTTTCTTCAACGCCACTGCTCCAAAAGATGATTTTAAAAGAGAAAACTAAAGATCGTTCAAACTAGGGACTATTAACGAAGTTTTGGTTCCAGATTTTCCACTTGTTAAGCAAAAATATCGCTAAAGAAGTTACCACCATTAAATTGCGGTTAAACGTTATCAAGTAAAGCTTGTTATCAAGGCCGAAATGAAAATTTAGCAACCAAACTTTCCGTTTTTTTTACCAATCCATAGTTATAAGTCTTTCAACAAAATAATCTAATTTGGTTTATTTGGTTATAACTAAATAGACTAACCAAATAGACCAAGTTAGATTGTGGATAGGGATTGCATTTAATATTTAGTTTTGTGTGTGAATGTATAAATTCATGTAAGTTAGTAGAGGCAAAACTATTGTGAGAGACTGAGTGTATGAGAGACTTGTAAATCTGATGTAATCTCCAAATAATAAGAGAACCTATGCCCATGGTTGGAGGATCTTCGAATAATAAGAATAAGAGAACCTATGCCTATGCTTGGAGGACCTAGCCCAACGTTTAAGTAAACCACGTGAATTGTGTTTTCTGCATTGACAATTGCAACAAGTAGTACCAGACATAGTTAAAGCTAATTGGAGGAGCTTCAAATTCTCAAAAAAACCAACATAAGTTAAATCTGTGTGAAGGTGCGTAAATTATACATTTCCGCAGTTCCCTCCTTGGAAGGGTGCGACGACATATTACTCGTTCCTGGCAATTTTCAAAAACCGTTCAGAGAAAGACACTGTGCGTAAAATTTGTTTCGTTTCCGCACCCCGTGTTTAGAGGTGCGGACTCCCCGCACTCCCGTGTTGAGTGAGTTGAGTGAGGTGCGGCGGCTCCTTAATCCGCGGTAAGATTTCTTTGTTTTGGAATTTATGGTATGCTCCCGTGAAGAAAAATGATCATGTATATTCAAAAGAATTTTAAAGGAATTTTTCATTAGTGAATTTCCTTTAATTTTTTTTTTAAAGGTAATGAGAACAAGAAGTCAATTCACGTGGAGTTAAAAGGTATAAAAAGATTACTATGGGAAATATAGTATGTAAAAAGGTTAAAAAAGTGGATATAAACGGTGTTTTTTATTATTTTAAACTTTTTGGGGTTATTACTTAACCTTGTTTATTAAGATTTACATTTAACTTTATTTATAATATCTTTACATTTAAAAGGGTTTTATAAGCACTCATATTGGGAGGTTTTTTGTGTTAATGGCTAAGATGCAGAGTTCGAAGTTTGAAGTTGAAAAGTTTAGCGGTAAAAACAACTTTGAGCTCTCGAAGCTCAAGATGCACCATCTACTCGTGCAACAAGGTGTGGTGAAGGCACTTTTGGGAAAAACAAAGCATCCTACATCCATAACAGATGATGACTGAGATGAGATGGATGCGAGAGCACTGAGTGCCATATGCCTGTGTTTGGCTGACAATGTTCTGTTCAATATTGTCTCGGAGAAGACAATAGTCGATTTGTGGAGCAAGTTGAAAAGTCTATACATGGCGAAGTTCTTGACAAGCAGAATCTACTTGAAGAGACAACTATACAGTTTGCGGATGAAAGAAGGTACAAAAGTTGTTGACCATTTAAATACCTTCAATACCCTTATAGTTCAATTGACTAGTATGGAAGTTAAAATAGAAGATGAGGATAAGGCTATTACACTGTTGTGTTCGTTGCCTGAGTCTTGGGATAATCTAGTTATCTCCATTAGTTTTATCTCTACAAAAGTTTTAGATTATGACTCTGTTGTGGGAGCTTTGTTGGCTGAGGAGATGAGGAGAAAATCCAGTAAAGAAACCTCAACTTCAGAGGCGATGTTGATCAGAGGTCGAACCATAGAGAAGAATGTGAGAATTTCTTTCCGATCTAAGTCAAAACAGAGAAAGGGTAAACCAAAATGTTGCCACAGTGGCAAAACATGACATCTCAAGAAAGATTGCTTGAAGAGAAAAGAATCTGAGGAAAACTCTACGAAGGAAGCAAAGTTGACTGTAACAAATTCAGGTATAATTGATCACGTTTTATCCATTTCTAGTAATTTACAATCTCAAGAAGAATGAAAGTTAGAGTCAGGTGCCTCCCACCACATGTGCTCACATAGAAATTGGTTATTTTCTTACCAATATGTTAATGAGGGTGTAGCGTTTATGGGAAATGGTATTCCATGTAAAACTATTGGGGTTGGCAGTATTAGAATCAAGATGTTTGATGGTATTGTTAGGGAATTAACGGATGTTAGATATGTACCTGAGCTTAAATCAAATTTGATTTTGTTAGGAGTGTTGGATTCTTGTGGATATAAGTATACAGGTCAAGGTGGAGCTCTCAGAGTGTCGAAAGAGAATTTCGTAGTGATAAAGGCAACAAAGGTTGATAACCTTTATAATTTGGAAGGCAGTACTGAAGTGGCATCTGAAGTGACAGATATATCTTCTTGTTTATGGAAGAAGCATCAAGGTCATAAGAGTAAGAAAGAATTGTAGGTACTAGTAAGAGGTAAATCAGTTCCAAACTTGAAATCTTTGTTTCCGAATTCCTGCTTGTTTTATATCTCAGCAAGTTATAATGATGGTATAAAGGGATGTTGTGTGTGGGATCCTACTTCTCACAAGTTCATCATTGAAAGAGATATAGTATGTATGGAACAACCAAAAGGGTTGATTCAAGATCGCAATGGTAAATTTGTTTTCATGCTAGGTAACTCATTGTATGGCCTATTGGTACCCAGACAAATATACAAGATGTTTGAATCCTTCATAGTGAGTCAGAATTTTTCAAAGGGTAGGAATGACTATACGATTTATAGTACATTCACAGTCTTGATGTTTTTTGTTGATGATATGCTCAATGCAAGCCGAAGCATGGATACAATCAGTAAGAAAATGACTCAGGTGGACAGAACAATTCAAATGAGGGATCAAGGAGCAACAAAACAAGTTGTGGACATGGAAGTACACAAAGATGGTAATGGTAAGCTATGGTTGGAGTTCAGAATGAACATTGTAAAACCAGTTTTTATCCCTCTTTCTTTCCATTATAATTTTTCTTTAGGTATAGGGCATGTCTATAAAGAAGAAAAGGTTATGTCTTGTGTAAGTTCAGTAGGAGGTCTGTTATATGTGATGAAATGGTTAAGACCAGATGTTTCACATGCTAATGATGTTGTCATAAATGTGACAGTTTCATGTGTTGCAGTGAAATGGGTGCTTCAATGTATGAGAAGAACAAATGTCACCGATAAAGGTTACACCGATATGGTCTGTGATGATTGTAATGTATATTGTAATACAATTGTCTTGGATAGAAGGAGATCTATCACTAAATGTGTTTCACATCAAAGTTGTGGAAGACATGTTGAAGGTGGAGTGACCCCTCAGGAAATCCAAACTCATGCAAGTCACACAGGCGAGATCATGAAACTAGTTTTACTAGAGAAGCTGCAGTGGTGCTTGGCTTCTCTTGGCTTGCAACAAAGGTGATGAACAAAAGGAATAAGCAAGGTATAAGGTTAATTGTTGTCAAGGTGGAGATTGTTGGAATTTGGTGACAACAAATTCCCAAGAATAGATTTAGATCCTATCATTCTACGTTGGTTACAACTAATTAGACCAAGTTAGATTGTGGATAGGGATTGCATTTAATATTCAGTTTCATGTGTGAATGTATAAATTCATGTAAGCCCATAGAGGCAAAATGAATGTGAGAGACCGAGTGTATGAAAGACTTGCAAATCTGATGTAATCTCCATAATCTGAATAATAAGAGAACCTATGCCTATGCTTGATGGACGTAGCCCAACGTTTCAGTGAACCATGTGAAATACCTGTGTCTATTTCTTATGTGTGTGAGTGTTAATTATCACTGTGAATTGTGTTTTCCGCATTGACAATTGCAACATATATCACATGGTAGGGTAAAAATATGGACCATACAATAATCCATGTGACGAATGGAATTACTCATCAAATTTCTAAGAGATAAGACAAAAGAATCCCTATCACTCACAGGTTCAAGTTTAAGAGTTTGCTTAAAAACCAACTCAACTAACTGAAGATTGCTAACATCCAAAAGGTACCTTTAATAAATTTTGATGGGAACTAACAATAAGATATAGGTATCTATAACCAGGTTTATTCTAGTGGCCTATGAAAAATAATATCATCAAAACTATACCAAACTCACACAACAAATGTCAATTTAATATAAAACACATCGATAATCAACCTAAGATATTTTTGAATTAAAATGTCCTTTAACCATTTTAAGGATTGGAAACTCCATATATGTGTGGGAATCTAAAATACTGATCATCGTAAGATAGAATGGAACTCCCTTCTTAATTGTCACCAAATTATTACCCTTGAAATAATTCCTATAGATGAATAAAGGTTATGACTCACTTCCAATAGTTACCCTAGACGATTTATCACTGATAGAGAAAGAAATTTATTTGATTGGAGGGAAGATCCCACAAAAGAAATACAATTCATGTGTGGTTGGAATTGAAATCAGCGAAGGATGAGAAGACAACATAACTTCTATTCCTTAAGGTAATGTCTAATAATGTGATTCAATCGACGCTTTAATTTAAATTTCGATGATGATATTGAATTGGACCAGTGTTTAAAATTGATATAGAATGACGGAATAAGTTTTCTTCAATGATTGACGGGGTATCAATTCTTTTTTTTCCGTAGACATGGCAGTTTAGGAGGTGAAAAAATAGTCATTTGTCCACAAGAAATAATTGCATTTTATGTAACCGAATTGGTAAATCAATAATCAGAAACTTTCTTCCAAAATAAATATTCTGATGATGAAAAAATATATCAACATCCATCTTTTTTTTGTACAAAAGAGTTTCATCTCATATCAAGTAACAAGAGCATATTTTTTCTTAAAAACCAAAATCTAATGTGTCATTTCATATAGAATGAAAGGTATTCCTTTACATCGATTATAAAAAATCATTACTATGTATCAGTCGATACTATAACATATTCTTTCCAGAAATACTATGTATCAACCATGATGTTATGCATAATCCATAAAAATACATTTCTGTTTAAACAATGAACATTATACAATCAAGTACTGTAACCAAGGATAGATGCAATGTGGAATTATATTCAGCTTGATTTCCTGTGCACGTCCTTTCTTCTCCTACTAATCACAATTTCACCGATACCTCCCAGCCAATGCTAGGGGTATTATTCTTCCCCCTTTTCCCCTGAGCCCCAAAGGGGCCACACACAGAAAAAACAGAATCTCAATAGCACAAACTTTCCCTTGCAAAGAGATGTTTCCATCTCATGCACAAGTTTGAACCCAACTCTCACAAGTAAACTCAATCAATAAAATTTTCAGCAGCATAACATTCATCCAACAATAGGGTAATTTCTCTCTTCCTCTTCATTTCATTTATATGAAAATTAGCAATGACACTCGTCCTCTCATGCACAATTAATTAATTCTTAACAATTTAATTAAATATTATTCACCCACTACACATGTCACACTCTACCCAAGTTGCACATGTTAATTCTCTTTTTAATTTAATTAATTAGACATTTTCCCTCACTTTCCCCAATTGGTTCTTACATTTCCTCTTAGTTGTCTCTTAGTTTCCCAATCGCTCATTTATTTTGTGTCCCCTAACTAAATTTCAGTTTGAGTTGGTTTAGGAGACTTCTTTTAGTTAGGATTAGTGGTTGATTGACTTAAAATACTAACTCTATGTGGACAACCTATTATGTCATGTTTTTTATTTTTTATTAATGAAAAATAAACCTTTTTATTATTTTTATGCATACATGCGTGTATACCCAATATTATTTTTATTTCTTTTTTTACTTAACTTGCTACTCTAATTCCCTTTATTCCCTTTTACTGTTTTAATTTAGTCAATCCTCTTAATATTATACTCTTCGTTAATTTTCTTTTTTATAATTTAATAATCAATTGCATGCTCTCTATAACAATGTCTAAGTATTTTATTTTAATTTTCTAGGCGTTGTAGATTTTTGTTTGCTCACATTTTGTTTACGCGACGTGTCATTCAAGATGAACTTTCGTGACCCAAGGGTGCCACTCGCCATTGACTAGTTTGGAAGTTTGTCATACACTTGGAGTCAACACTCCACTAGTCGACCTTATGAGAGACTAAGGGATTTTATAAGGAATAAAGATTCCACCTTATTTCATGCCCCTTAGAATTATTCATGACCGATTGTCTCGATATGACCTCATAGAATCGTGGACCTATCAGAATGAGGTAATCATTAACCTTCATTCAATTCACAGAGGGAGTGCTAGTAGGCTGTGAGAGGGACGTTGCCACACCTCTCCCTCATTTGTTTGGTTTCTGTGCCTGACCCCTTTACTCCATATTTGATTCGAATTAGCAAGCATCACCATGCTTGCATCCACTCACAAGGAAAATTCCAATAATCCATATACATAATATCCATACTAAAATCATCATATAAGACATGTGTGTAAATCAAATACTTAAACTAAAATACAAGTCCACTCCATGACTCAATCCAGAGTCCAAGAAAGTAAGTTGATGCCACAAGCATCCTCAAGCTATCATGTTTCATGAACACTCAGGAAAGCTCATCATAATATCTGTCAATGTATACATCTAGAAAAATAATACATATCTCAATAATCAACATAGAATAACTCATAATCAAAGCATAAATCATAATGCACCATAATCGGATCACTTGCTCACAAGTGTCCTCAAAGAACAAGTTAGTATAAAATGTGATCAATAGCATTAGATGTTACATAGGAAATCAGAATCGTTGCCTTTGGTTTATGAACGAGACTTCATATATCTCTTAGTTTCACCAAATAAAACAACAAGTGGGAGAATGTTGGGTTGTCATATTCTTTGTATTGAAAGTCTAGTTGAGGTGGATCAACTCATAGATGAAGTTGAAGGAAATCGAAAACAAGATGAAGGTCGAGGTGGTTCAACTAGGTAAAGTTGAAGTTGAAGGAATCGAAAGAAAGTTGAAGGTCGAGGTTGTTCGATCGGGTAAATTTGAATTCAAAGAGGTTAACCGACAATAGGTCTACATGAGGGCATGTGGAAACTGACTGAAGACATAATAAAGGTCGATTGGTAATTTGACTTGGTATTTGAATGTAATCGAAACCCACTATTCATGAGATTTGTAGCCAATGATATGCATTGATCTATAATTTTCTTTCTGCGCCTTTTAATTATGTTTTTTCCTATTGTAAATCCTATAAAGAATGTTTGTTGTAATGTTGTAAACGCGAATGGATAATCACCAATCAATAATCATAGAGGTTGATGGTCAAGCAGATGTAAGCCGAATTGGCTACAGAGTTGTTCTTTTGTAAATATAGAAGGTATGATGTTGATTATGTATTAGGTGTGGACCAATGTTAGGCATGAAACCTTTTATTCTAAATGAATAAGACAACAAGAGAGTAGAACACTCAAGGAATGTTGGTTTTCCTGGTTTGGGTTTTGAGGGTAAATCTATGTGTACTATGTGTTTTCTTTTTCATTTACTTTCGTATTTAAATATTTATTCCTTTATTATGGCAGGTTTAGGATAGAAGTGTTCATCATTTCCTAACGCTCATGCTTCCTACTCTTATTTATACTAATTCTATCTTCTAAATAACATTTGAGAGGAAGATCTTTCCATAAGAAAAATATTCTATTATGTCTTTTTATATTGACTTGTTCACATTTATTAGATAGGCCTTATTAACTACCGTCGGCATTTATTGCATGGAAAATATATTATTCTACCTACGTGAGGGGTTAGGGAGGTTAGGTCCCTAACATGCCTTCCCTCTTGAAGAACAACCTTGTAGGGGATGTACACATGGATACAATCAGCGCTAACATTTGATATAAAAAAATTTCAGACTAACAACTATCATAGGAGATGAAGGGGCTACATGAATTAAACAATGATATACAAAAGATCCAAAAAAGGAATTAGTTCCTATGGTTTACTTTGAGGAACTTAAATATTAATTTTTAATGGAACCTTCACAATTATCACACTATTTTTCTAAGTGGAAAGATGTAAGTATGAAAAAGGATAAAAAAGGTACACAATTGAATGTTTAGTATCTCTAGCCAAGATATGTAAGAATAATGAACATATCTTTAGATAGTGTCATGGAATTAGATGTAACAATAATGAACATATATTTATATGGTGTCATGTTTTAACATGGTGTGAGTGATCATAATTGTGTAATTACTATTAATCCTCAATTAATCAGGTAACAAATTGACTATTAAACATTCATTTTGAATTATTATTATCGATAACATAAATTTATTTATTTTATATAAGGGTGAGTGAAAGTTAATGATGGTCTCTCATGACACGTCAGTGGCAATGCAAACCTAGAAAAAGAACAATCTGTTAACTTGAATGGATTATTCAAGGTACTTTTACAATGAATTTGAATCTGGTGTAAGAAGATGAAATGTAGGAAATTGAATTAGATTTTCGAATATACAACTTTTATTCATAGACATTGTGAATAACTAGGTCAAATTTGGTTTTTTCTAACAATGATATCTTATTTTTCGAACAAAATATAAGGTATATGTTTTAGTTCATGTAGGTGTTGAGTGTCTTAACGATGGAATTTTTTTCCAAAAAATTGTATTCTTGTAGAGAACCCATTTTTTTTTTCTAGTGTATTTCTCGGAAATATTAATATTAATTTAATATTTTTTTTAAATTATAATAGTCAACATATGCCTGAAATTACAACCTCTTTTGTTCATGTGGGCTAAAAGGGTCTTAACATAATAATAAAAGAATTTAGATCGTATCTATCGGTCTCCTCTAGTGCCACATATAACTCTTTTGAGAAATGTTTAAGCCTATAAAAAGATATAGAAGACATAAGAAAGGTAAGAGAGGTATGTATTCTAGGATTTTGATACATGTGAAGAGAAAAATAGATTAAAAATAGTAAACATTAATAATTTAAAAAAAAATTATATATTTGAAATTTTCATAGCTGACTCGATCTATGTCTATAATTTCATCAACACCTAAATTTTTTAGCAGATAGAAAAATAATGTCAAAGACAAATATATATATATGGGTATTAAAAAAAATGGAGGTTTTTATGAATTTGCATACTGAACCACTAGGTTTTTCATCCCGAACCTAAATCTTATTCAACCAAGTTAGCATACACCTTGTCAATCCCGCCCAAAAAGTTTGAATTCAAGAAAACATGCACACGCTCTAGGAGCACGCGTGTGCTCTAGGAACGCATGTGCTCTCCTAAAAAAATCATTTCCTTCATTTTATATCTTTGTCCTCCCTCTCCTACATCTATCCCCTCATCTCTATCTCACTCTCACTTTCCCTATATACCCCCTTTCTATCTCACTCTCTCTCCCTGACACTCCTATACATGGTAAGACCTAGACATGGAAATTTTTAGACATCACAAGGCATGAAAATACCTAGACCTAGAGCTTACCTTGACATGCCTTAGACTCTCACACCCACTCCCACTCTATCCCCCCGTTCTTTCACTCTCTCTCCACCCCCTCTCTCTCTATCTATCTCTCTTTGCCCCTTTGTCCCTCACTCCCCTCTCTCTTCCACCTTTATTCCGCCCTTTATCTCTCTCCTCATTTTTAGTCTCAGTATCACTCTCTTTTCCCCTCTTTCTCTCTTTATTCCCCCTCTCTGTATCCCTTTGTATCCCCTATTATAAAAATAGGATCATGGAGAAATAAAATAAAACACAGAAGATACACAATACAATAGAGACATAGATAAATGTGGTTCACCTAGTGTGGGATACATCCACCAAAGAAATTTACATGTCCTTCCTTTATCATTATCTATCAAATTAATTTATACAACCTACAACACACTCATTGTAACTTCCTCTTCTTTCTCTCATAATATTCTCTCTAATACACAATCGCAATATAATTCCCTCATAAAAGAGGGTTTCCTTCTAGGGAAAAAACCATAACATAAATTGTACCATCAGATATGTGACCTTATAATGAACGGTCTAGTTTGAATATAAAATTACAATATTTGAATTATTAATTTTGTATCATGTAGTTTCTTTGAACTGCATATGAATTAGGAAGATAATCAGGCTCCACAACCAACAATCTCCTACTTGGAGACTGATCACAACAACTCCATTGTTGTTGTACCTGTTGGACTGTGATACACCTTGGACCTATAAAATTTTGCATATTCACCTTCATACTTGAAGACCAATTGAAACAGAGAAGGGACTCAGTTTCTCCCTGGTTACTCCCTTTGTTAACATGTCTGCAGGATTCTGGCTAGTATGTATTTTTTCCAAGTTCAAATGTCCATCTTCCAAGACAGATCGTATGAAATGGTACATGAGTTGTATATACTAAGTATTCGAATGGAAGGATGATTTATTTGCAATATGAATGGCACTCTCGTTGTCAGAGTACAACATGTTATTCTACTATGATGGTTATGAATTGGGGAGGAAGGAGGTTTCCTTGCAAAGATTTAAATATTTGACATATGATATTGATGGAGGACAGGAAAGAAAAATGATACAATTGGTTACTTCCAAAGTATGAGTTTCTGACTTCATGAAGGACTTTGTCGAAAATACACGGCATTATGTTGAGCATGTCCATGTGGCTCGATAGCAAGACGAGCATTTTAGAATATGTAGAGATACATTTCTTGTTGGTATTTTGTTATCATTGGTTGATTTTGCTGAGAAATACACCCTTCAACCACAAAATGAGATTCAAAGACAATATTATCACTTAGAGAAGTTCAACATAATGGTACATATCACATACATACATAGACCAGATAGTAATGAAAAAAAAAGAGTTATATCGAAAGCGTATCACTTCTACATAAGCGATTATTAGTGCCATGACTTAGCCTTTGTACACCATTGTTTTCAGTTGTTCTACAATCACATTAAGGAGAAGGACATATAGATGGGTCAACATTGGATTTGGTGAGATGTTTGTGCAGACCAGTTAAAAAATGTTTGTGTATTTCAATGGTTGTGTATGTTGCACAAATAAACTAAAGGTACCACATATTTGGAACTATTTTGATTCCAAGCATGGGAGAGGGGAGCATAATGGAGCAGGTGAATGCATAAACGAGCATTATGTAGGAAAGAAATGAATTTCACTAATACTTCCCTCATTTGAGATGAAAAAGTGATTGGTGAATGGTGTTCTTCAGTAATGGGAGAGGGAAGAGGAACCTGTGAAGACCAATGACACAGTAAACATAGATATTTTTTGGAGGTGGTCGATGTATATAAATCATAGTGGTATGAATGAAAAATAATCCATGGTACTCTTGGATTCCATTCAGTTAAAAAATAATACAATGCAATAGTTGAAATATGGATGAGAAAATTCTCTTTCTTCTGTGGTCCATGTAGTAGTAATGAATGGGATGATTGTGAATTGAAAGACTGGGTTGATATATGGGATCTTGTATCACTCCCCATTGGTCAACATATAAATATGGAATTATCCCAATTGGAGGAGGACCAATCAAGTATTTCAAATTATGATCATGTCTTAGATCTTATACTATCAGGTTCGTTGAATCCTTATATTAATTTTTGAATAACCAAAAATAATATTTTATTATTTGGTCATTTAGTGGACTCACATTTTGGCAATCCATTTTTTCCAGGGCACATATACAGAGTGGTTTTCCCAAGAGATATTGAATGTGGCATCGGTTATTGGATGGAACTATTCTTAGAGGGAAAACAAACCCTCATGTAATTAGTAACAGACTCTGAAGAAATTGAACTTTTTATTGGGTCGATGGTTATTAAAGGCAAATATTTGACATGGGATGAAAGAACACAAAAGAAAGGTGGTTATGTATTTCAAGATTATAAACCAGGTTAAGGTGTATACCACTTTACAAAATTGGTTATTGGTACAAACCTCTAACGACAAACAATTCCAAGTAAGAACTCATCAAAGATATGATACTTCTTGTCTTACTCTGAGCATGAGAATTTAATGGAAACAATAAGTATTATAAGTGATCCGGATGGTCTACTCGAACGAAATTCTAAGTATGCAAAACAAATAATTTTGGCTTCATTTTGACTACTGTTAAAATATTTGTAATGTTGTTAAAATATACCCTGCCTTAAAATATACCCATGTCGTGCCTTTCCTTTCCTTTCCTTATCTTACCTTTCCTTAACTTGACTTGCATTTCCTTTCCTTTCCTTGCCTTTCCATCCTTTCACTCGCCTTGCCTTACCTTGCCATCCCATCACTTGTCCTTCCTTTCCTTTTCTTTCCTTCACTTGCCTTGACCTGCCTTGCTTTGCCTTCACTTGCCATGACATGCCTTACCTTTCCTTTCCTTTCAATGCCTCGGATTTCATTTCCTTTCCATCCCATCACTTTTCTTTCCTTCACTTTCCATGTCATGCATTCACTTTCCTTTTATTTCTTTAACTTGCCTTTCCTTGCTTTCACTTGCCATGTGTTACCTTTTCCATTCCATTCAATGTCATAACTTTCCTGCACTTTCCTTTCCATTCATTCTTTTCCTTTCCTTTCCATTCATATCCTTGCCATGCCTTTACTTTCCTTACCATTCTTTTCCTTTCCTTTCCATTACATGCCTTTCTTTCACTTTCCTTACCTTCACTTGCCTTACCTTTCCTTCACTTTCCTTGCCTTCAATTGACATTCCATGTCTTCCTATGCCTTTCCTTTCCATGCCATGCCATGCCATGCATTTCCTCCACTTTCCTTTCCTTTCCCTGTCTTTCCTTCACTTTTATTTCCTTGCCTTATTTTTCCTTTCTTTTCCTTCACATGTCATGAAATGCCTTGCCTTGCCTTTCCTTTCCTTTCCTTAACATCCCATTAATTTCCCAGCCTTCACTTTCTATTCCATGCCTTCACTTGACCTTCATTCACTTTCCATGTCTTTCATTTTCCATGCCATGCCATTCCATTCCATACCATGCCATGCATTTCCTTCACTTTCCTTGCCATTCCTTGACATTCATTTCCTTTAAATGCATTTCCATGCCTTGAATTGCCTTACCATGGCTTTCTTTTCCTTTCCATGCCATGCCTTTCCTTACCATGCCTTACTTTCACTTTCCTTGCCTTCACTTTCATTGCTTTGCCTTCACTTTCTTTTCATTCACTTGTCATGTCATGCCTCCCCATGCCTTTCCATTGCATTCGATGCCATGATATGCCTTGCCATGACATGTATTTCCGTTCCTTGCCTTCAATTTCCTTGCCTTGTCTTCCCTTGCCTCCACTTTATTTTCCTTGCCTTTCCATTCCATGCCTTTCCTTTTGTTTCCTTGCCTTGCATTCCATGCCATGACATTGCTTTCCTTGCCTTGCCTTGCCTTGCCATGCCTTGCCTTTCCATTCCATGCCTTTCCTTACCATGCCTTGCCATGCCTTTCCATGAAATTCCTTCCCGTAACATGCCTTTCCATTCCATTCCATGCCTTACCTTCACTTGACTTTCCATGTCTAGTCTAACAAGGTGTTAAATTGTCAAACATATGTAATAAGAACTGAGAAAAACCCTAGTGCCAGAGATACTTGAACAAACAGTTTTTCGGTGGACAGAATCATAGCGGAGGGGACCCATTAGCTGAAACCCAATGCTCTAAATCCAATGCAACTAATTATTCTCCCATCCGAGTCTCAGTTTTAGTTTTATCATGAGTTGCAACTCGCCTCCTCAATCCATTGATGGAGATGTGCCCAAATTGGTCTGGGGGAATACAATCCAAACTAAGCATCATAACAGAGTTCCGTAAGCTCTCACAAGTATATTTGGACAAGGACCACTCGAGTACACTACCCACAAAAGCCTCACACAGTGTTCTTGAAATTGACCTCCTCTTTAGAAATTGCACTATGCCTCATTGAAAAAAACCCTAATGTCGAAGATACTCCAACAAATGATTTTCTGGTGGATGAAATGACAACGGAGATTCCGCCAAATTGAAACCTAGTTCTTCGGATACAATGACACTGATAGTTCACCCATCCGAGTCCTAGTTTTATTTTTATTGCGATTTGCAACTCGCCTCTTCAATCCATTCAGGGACATGTGGCCAATTTTGTGTGGGGGCATAAAATTCAAACTGAGCAACACAATGGAGTTCTGTAAGCTCCCATAAGTCTATTTGGTCAAGGCCCACATGACTACACTACCCACAAATTCCCGACACCGTGTTCTTGAAAATTGACCTCCTCTTTAGAAATTCCACTACGCCTCATTGACCAAAACCCTAGTGTCGAAGATACTCCAAAAAATGGCTTTTTGGTGGACATAATGACAACATACGGGCTACTCTATTTGAAATCCAATTATTTGGATCCAATGAAATCAATGGTTCACCCATTTGAGTCTAGTTTTGGGTTTTATCGTGAGTTGCAACTCGCCTCTTCAAGCAATTTAGGGGCATGTGGCCAATTTGGTCTGGGGGCATAAAATAAAAAATGAGTGGCATCACGAAGTTCTTTAAGCTCCCAAAATTCTATTTGGAAAGGGCCCACATGACTACACTACCAACAAATTCCTGACACAGTGTTATTGAAAATTGATCTCCTCTTAAGAAATTGCACTATGATTTATTGACCAAAACCCTAGTGCTGTAGGTACTCCAATTTTTTTTTTCCGGTGTATGTAATGACAACTAAGCCCCCCCAGTTGAAACCTGATTCTTAGGATCCAATGCAATTGACAGTTCACCCATCTGAGCCTCGGTTTGAGTTTTATCACGAGTTGCAACTCACCTTTTCAAGTCATTCAAGGACATGTGGCCAATTGGGTCTGGGGGAATAAAATACAAATCGAGAGACATAATGGAGTTTCGTAATCTTCCACAAGTCTATTTTTCCAAGTCCCACATGAATACACTACCCACAAATGCCCGACACAATGTTTTTGAAAAATGACCTCCTCTTCAGAAATTGCACTATGTCTCATTGACCAAAACCCGAGTGTCAGAGATACTCCAACAAATGATTTTTCGGTGGACAGAATGAAAATGGAGGCCCCCCCAGTTGAAACTTGGTGCTCTGGATCCAATGAAACTGATGGTTCTCCCATCCAAGTCTCGGTTTCAGTTTTATCGTGAGTTGTAACTTGCCTCTTCAATCCATTCAGGGACATGTGGCCAATTTGGTATGGGGGCATAAAATCCAAATTGAGCAGAATAACAGAGTTTTGTAAGCTTCCACAATTCTATTTTTCCAAGTCCCACCCAACTACAATGCCCACAAATCCTCGACACAATGTTCTTGAAAATTGACCTCCTCTTCATAAATTGTACTAAGCCTCATTAACCAAAACATTGGAATTCTCATGCAAGTATTTTTATATAAGAAATATGGGATAACAAGTTGTAGAATTACATTCTTAATGAATCTTTTCATTTTAATTTTTAGGTATGAATCCTTTGATGGCATGGAAAGTGAATGAAAGGAAAGGCATTGCAAGTGACTGAAAGGAAAGGCATTGCAAGTGAATGAAAGACATGGAAAGTGAAGGCATGGAAAGGTATGGTATGCCATGGCATGGAAATGACTTGTGAGGGAAAGTCATGGAAAGTGAAGGCATGGAAAGGAATGTCATGGAAAGGTATGTCATGGAAAGGCATGGTATGGAAAGGCATGGAAATACATGGCATGGCATGGTATGGAAATGAATGTCATGGAAATGCATGCAACGATATGTAAAGGTATGGCATGGAAAGGAATGGCATGGTATGGAAAGACATCGCATGGAAAAGGCAAGGCATGGAAAGTGAATGCAAGGCAAGGCAAGGCATGTAATGACATGACATGGAAAGGCTTGTGATGTAAAGGCATGGTATGGAAATACAAGACATGGAAAGTGAAGGTAAGGAAATGGATGGCAAGGCAGGGCATACCATACCATATCATACCAAGGCAAGGCAAGGAATACCATACCATACCATATGATACCAAGGAAATGCATGACATACCATACCATACCATTTCCATTTCCAATGCATACCATACCATACCATTTCCAATGCATACCATACCATACCATTTCCAATGCATACCATACAAGGAAATGGAAACACAACGCATACCATACCAGTGCATCCCATTTTCGTTTCCATTTCCAATGCATGCCATAACATAGCATACCATTTCCAATACATATCATACCATTCCCAATGCATACCATACCATTACCATTTCCATTGCCAATTACAATGCATACCATACCATTGCCAATGCATACCATACAATGGAAAGGAAATGCATACCATTGCCAATGCATATCATTTTCATTTCCAATGCATACCATACCATACAATTGTCAATACATACCATACAAGTAAATGGTAAGGCAATGCATACCATACCATACCATTTCCAATGCATACTATACAAGGAAATGGAAAGGAAATACATACCATACCATTTCCATTTCCAATGCCAATGCATACCATACCATACCATACCATACCATTGACAATGCATACCATACAAGTAAATGCATACCATTTCCATTGAAAATGCACACCATTTTCATTTCCAATGCATACCATACCATATGATAACATTTCCAATACACAACATACCATACCATACCATTCCCAATGCATACCATACAAGGAAATTACAAGGTAATGCATACCATACCATACATTTTACAATGCCAATGCATTCCATACCATACCATACCATACCATTTCCAATGCATACCATACAAGGAAATGGCAAGGCAATGCATACCATTGTCATTTCCAATGCATACCATACAAGGAAATGGTAAAGAAATGCATATCATTTCCATTGCCAATGTATACCATACCATACCTATACCATTGTCAATGCATACCATACAAGGAAATGGCAACGCAATGCATACAATACCATACCATAAAATTGTCGATTGCAATGCATACCATATCCATTGCCAATGCATACCATACAATGTAAGGCAAGGCAAGGCAAAGCAAGGCAATGGAATACCATACCATACCATATCATACAATACCATGCAATGACAAGGTAATTCATACCATACCATACAATACTATACGATACCATGAAAACCAAGGAAATTCCATGCAAGGAAATGGCAAAGAAAATGCATACCATACCATACCATACCATACCATACCATTTCCACTGAATACCAGACAAGGCAATTCACACCATACCATACCATACCATGCAAGGCAATCAAAAGACACTACATACCATGCCATACCATACCATACCATACCGAGACAATGCATACCATACCAGATAATGCATAATATACCATACCATAACATACCTTGAAAATCAATGGAGGGAAATGCATACCATACCATACATACAAGGCAATGCATACCATACAATACCATACCATACAAGGAAATGGAAAGGCAATGCATATGATACTATACCATATCGTGCAAGGCAATGGAAACAAAATGCATACCATACCATACCATACCATGAAAGGCAAGGAAAGACATACCATACCATGCAAGGCCAGGAAAGGCCATGCAATGAAAGGCAAGGCAGTGCAAGGCATGGCAAGGCAAGATATACAATATCATACCATGCCATACCATACATGGCAATGGAAAGGCAAGGAAAGAAAAGGCATACCATACAAGGAAATGGAAAGGCATGACGTACCATACCATACCATACCATACAAGGCAATGGCAAGGAAATACATACCATACCATAACATAACATACCATACCATTCAAGGAAAGGAAAGGCATGCTATAACATACCATGGCAAGGAAAGGAAAATCAAGGCATAACATACCATACGATACCATGCCAAGGCAAGGAATACCATACCATACCATGGAAAGGCAAGGAAAAGCAAGGTATGACCAGTCATGCATGGTATGGCATGGTAAGGAAAGGGAATGCATGGCATGACATGGTAAGGTAAGGCATGGAATGAAAAGTAGAGGAAATGTATGGCATGTCATGGGAAGAAATGGAAAGGAAAGGCATGCAAAGGAAAGGCATGGCATGGAAAAGAAAGGAAATGCATGGAATGACATGAAAAGGAAAGGGAATGCATGACATGGCATGAAAAGGCATGGCAAGGAATGAAATGGCAAGGAAATGCAAGGGGTTAATGTCTTGAATATTGTATGAATAGAATGGATTGAAATAATTTGATGCATGGCAAGGCATGACAATGACATGAAAATGATGTCTTCAATATTCTAGGGCTGTTATGTGCCATGTAAATGCTGTCTTGAATATTGTATTGAAAATTGTATTGAATATTGTATTGAAAATTGCATGGCAAGGCATGACAATGACATGAAAATGATGTCTTCAATATTCTAGGGCTGTTATGTGCCATGTAAATGTTGTCTTGAATATTCTAGGGCTGTTATGTGCCATGTAAATGTTGTCTTGAATATTCTAGGGCTTGATGTATTGAATATTATAGGGATGTTATGTGCCATCTTGGGAAGCTATATGACAATGACATGGATTTTCAAGGCATGGAAATTTCATGGCATGGAAATGGCATGCCATGGCATGGCTTGGAAAGCATAACAATGATGTATTGAATATTCTAGGGAAGTTATGTGTCATCTTGCATTTCAACAAGAATTTGTTATCTAAAACCTAGTTTAGGCTTGCATTTTCATCCTCCTTTAATTTAATTATTACCTGTGTTAAGGGTTGTTATATTTATCCTGTTGTAACTTAGTTAATATCATTTATTGTCTTGGAGAGGCATGTCAATGCTATGGCATGACAATGGAAAGTTACATTTATTGTTATATAGGTTAAAATGATAAACTATATGAAAACACATGGGAATCTACATGACAATGGCATGGCATGGCTTGGCAAGGCATTGAAATGACATGGAAATGGAATGACATGGAAATGGCATGTCTTGGAAAGGCATAGCATTGGCATGGAAATGAAATGATATTGCAAGGCATGAAAATGGCATGGAAATGACATGGCATGGAATGGCTTGGAAAGGAATGGAAATGGCATGGAATAGAAAGGTTTGACAATGGCATGACATGGATTGGCATCAACAGGTTTATGGGATTGGGTTTAGGAGGATCCTTTGTCTCCTTGTGTTCTCTAACCCAAAAATTGGGTAGGAATGTGCAATAAACTCTCATAGATGGTGAAGGGAAAATAATAATGGTTTCAAGTTTCCCTCGAGTAATTTCGGTAGCATAAAATTAATTTTTATAGCGTTTCATGAAATGTAACCTCAAAACCTTTATTTGTAGGTGGAAAATGATACCCATTCTAAGATCTAGTTTCCATGTGAACTCTCTCATTCTATTGATTAAAATCAATAATTTTTGTGGAAATCATGGAAGACTAAATAAATGTTATTAATAATTGATGGGTTTAACAAAATTTACATATACCCACTACACAGTCTAAACAAAAGTGTGCATTAATGAGTCCTTGACTAATCCTTTTGGCATTTATGAAGGGTTACACATAAATCAAATGATTTTACATATGTCATGCATAGAAAGAGGGGAATAATGTGTGTGTCCTAGAAAATAACATTGAGATGAAATTGTTAAGTGATTTACAATTATGTAGAAGATAAATGAGAAAATTTATTTCTATAATAAATTATTGTAATATGCCATTTTTAAGGTCATGATAGTTTTAAGGTGACCACTATTTGAGTGTGGATTGTCATTGGATTTAGATGGAGATAATTCAAGACCTATGTCCATATTGTTGGTTGTGAGTTAGACTAGCAACAACCACTTTATAAAAGTGGTTGATATACGTTGATCGACGCCATTAGTTTGGAAAGGTGAATAAATGGTGTCGATCGGCATATATAAACCACTTTTATAAAGTGGTTGTTGCTAGTTGACAGATAGCATGCCTTGGGGATGACCATTAATGTATTAATACATAAATGATGTCTTAAATCTTTTTATTAAATTAATGTAATATATAATATAGTAATGAGTTAATGTAATACAATAATGTATTAATAGATACTATTTAATGGTCTATTAATATAATAATGTAATGTATTAGTTAATAAATACATTATTAATTAATACATTTTTAAAGTGTTATTACATGAATAAAGTAATACATTAATAATAAATTAAATTAATAAATTAATAAATAAATACATTAAATACATTATTAAATAAATTATTAAAACATCAATAAAGAATCAATACACTAATAAAGTAATACATTGATACAAATTCTCACGAGATCCATAGTGAAACTGAGCATTGGTCAATTCCTAAAATGCCATGGGATGAAAAAGTGTGTCACCTTTGTGACACTAAGAAGGTTGAAGATGAAAAACACTTTCTCTTAGATTGTCCATCCTATACCCATATTAGATCTCATTTTCAAAATACTTGTCACACTACCAAACTTCCTAACCTCTTAACTCAACAAAAGTATGGTGATCTTGGAAAGCTTCTCTTAATACTTTTCGAGCATAGAAACACAATTCTAAAGAAAATTAATCACTTACCCTCTTAAGGTCCGATAGACCAATTCGGTCTTAGTGGACGTTAATCATCATCATCATCAGTACATTGATGTGAATATATTTAGTAATACTTTGTAACATTATTGATTAAATAAATTACTGAAGTATTAAAACAGTAATAAAGAATCAATACGCTAATAAAGTAATGCATTGATACAATAGTAATACATTATTGTAATGTATAAATTAAAATACTAATAAGTTAATGCATAATAGAACATATTAAACTATTAATACATTAATAATGTATCAATGCATTAAAGTATACATTGATTAATTGATTGAAACATTAGTAATGTAATACAACATTAATGATAAATTAATAATGTAATGATACATTAATAATGTAATGTATAAATGAATGCATCAATTTACATTAATACCCAATACATTATTAAAGTAGTAATACATTAATAATGTATAAAAATAATACATCAACAAAGTATTATTATATTTCAAAAAAATAAAAATAATACATTATTAATACATTGAAAAATAATTATTACAATATTCCTTTAAAGTGTTAGTTAATTAATTAATACATTAATAAAATATTATTAATTAAAACATTAATATATTAATAAAGTAGTATTAATTAATCCATTAATAAAACATTCATACATTAATAAAATATTAAAGCAATAAAGCATTAATAATACACTAATAAAGTAAAAACAAATTAACAATATATTTTTTTACACAATACATTAAAGTATTACATGAAAGAATTAATACATTAATGAAATAATAACAAATTAATAGATTAATAAAGTAATAATACATTAATAAAGTAATAATATCATATTTTGAAAGAATATTAAGCATGACGGTCACTAATGTTGACCTTGGTTGACTGTGGTTGACCATGGTTAACAGTTGTTGACCTTAGTTGACTATGGTTACCATGACCTTGACTATGGTTGACTATAGTTGACCATGACCATGCATGAAGAGGATTAGTATATTTCTAAATAAAGATGTCAACATAAATAATAATAAAATGTTTACAAAATGGTTGACCATGGATGACCACATTGGCCATGAACAAGGTTTATTGTTATAGACTACAGTTGACTATGGTAGAAGATGACTCCATGGTTGACGATGATTCTGAATATGGTCGACCATGACCATGGCTGACTATGGTAGACCATGACCATGGATTCTTATGTTTGACATTCACAATGGCCATGACCATGGTTAACATTGTTACACCTTGGTTGAATTTGGTTTACTATGGCCGATTATGGTTGACTAAGGTTGACCTTGGTTGACTATGACCACGATTTTTTTTTTTTGAACTTGGCTTACCATGACCATGCTTAATTATGGTTGAACATGACCATGGTTAACTTTATTCAACCTTCTAAGACTTTGGTTTACTGTCATTAACTATGGTTGACCATGGTTGCCCATTACCATGACCATGATTAATTGCGGTTCACCCTGACCATGGTTGGATATGGTTGACCATGGGTGAGCATAACCTTCATTATGGTTGACTTTGGTTGACTGCAGTAGACCATAGTTGATAACGCTTAACCATGTTTGACAAATTTTGTCCATAAATTACCACGGATGGCCATGACAATTGTCAACCATGACTATGGATGACATTGACCATGTTTGACCTTAACTATGAATTTGGTTCACCATTAACTTAACTATGGTTAACTATTCGTGATCATGACCAAGAGTATGGTCTACTATGATCGACTATGGTTTTCCATGGTTGACTATGGATAAGTATGGTTGGGCTTGACATGGACCAAAGTTGAGTATCACTGATCATGGTTGAATATGGTTGACCATGACCATGATTGACTATGATTGACCATGCACATTGATGAATTTCATAGACCATGCGAAGCTCATTATGGTGGGTCATTTTGATTATCTTTAAGCATGGTTTACTATGTGACACAAATGTGTTTGTCTTGACGCTGGGATATGTGAGACACATAGAAACGTGAGGAAATTTTTGTTGCATTGCGACAAGAAGATGATGTGTGTCTCATTGTAATGTTTATTGATGTTTGTCACATTACATTGTTACTATCCACATTGGGATGAAATGCCTATGTTATTCACCTTGCAACATTACTATAGAAATTGGGACAACAGGCCTATGTTTGTCACATTGCAATGTCACATTACAATGCCCATAGATTACATTGCAATTTTCTTAGATTACATTGTGATGATAGGGAATTTGTTTTCACACTACAAAATCTTTTTATGTTTGTCATATTGCAATGATAGGGCTATGTTCAACAGATTGCATCGATTGGGATATTTTGATCATATTGTGATCGACGTATATGTTCATGACATTGCGACGATAGGGAAATTTTCGTTGCATTGTGACGTTAGTTTAAGTTCATCACATTGCGATGACAAGGTTATGTTCAACATATTGTGATGAAATGGCTATGTTTGTCACATTGTGATCGACATTGAGGAAATTTGCGAGACATGGAAACGTGCTATGTGTGATTGATATTGACGTCGAGATATGTGTGACACAACAATGTGAGGAAATGCTCATCACATTGTGATGATAAAACAATCTGTGTCACATTGCAATGTATGTTTATCTTTCACACATTGCGACATTACTATCCACATTGGGACGACACACCTATGTTCATCACATTGCGATGTTAATTTCCACATTAGAAGGACATGCCTATGTTCGTCATGTTGTGACATTACTATCCACATTGGGATGATATTCCTATGTTCATCACATTGCGACTTGAATAAGTGTGTCACATTGCGACATTACGACATGGCTATGTTCATCACATTATGATCGACATTAATGTCGGGATATGTGTGACCCATAGCAAGATGAGTAAATTTTCACCACATTGTGATGATAAGACGATGTGTGTCACATTGCGATGTGTATTTATGTTCGTCACAATATGTCGTTTCTATCCACATTAAGGAGATATGCCTATGCTCGTAAAAATGAGATGTAACATTACATTGCCCTTATATTACATTGAAATTTAGTTATATTACATTGTGATGATAGTGCATTGTTCTTCACATTACAACGTCTGTTTATGTTTGTCACATAACAATGATAGGCTATGTTCATCACATTATGATGATAAGGCTATTTTGATCATATTGTGATTGGCGTATATGTTCTTCACATTGTGACGACAGGGAAATGTTAATCGAATTGCGAAGTTAGGTTATGTTCATCACATTTCTACGACAGGGAAATGTTAATCACATTACGACGTTAGGTTATGTTCATCACATTGCTACGAGAGGACTATGTTTGACATATTGTGATGAAAAGGCTATGTTTGTCACATTGTGATTGACATATATGTTCGTCTTGTTTCCATGTCTGTATATGTTCGTCACAGTGTGATGTTACTATCTTTTGTAGATTGCAACATTACTATGTTCGACACATTGCAATGTTAGGAAATGTTTTTCACATTGCGTCATCGAGATATGTATGACACATAACTACGTGAGGAAATGTTCATCACATTGCGATGAGAAGATGATGTGTGACACATTGTGATGTCTATTTATGTTTGTCGCATTGCAATGTTACTATCCACATTGGGACGACATGCTTATGTTTGTCACATTACAATGTTACTATCCACATTGGGACGACATTCCTATGTTCATGACATTGTGATGTCAATTTATGTTCATGACATTGCGACGTTACTATGTTCAACAAATTGGGATGTTTCTATGTTCGTCAGATTGAAATGTTACTATGTTCGTCACTGTGTGACATTGTTATGTTTGACACATTGGAAAATCACTATGTTTGCCAAAGAATAACATTCATTTTTTTTCTTCCTATTGCAATGTATGGGCATGTGTGTCACATGAGAAGGTTGGTTTGCATTCAAAACATTACAAAAATGAAGTTTTGGCAAAGTTAAAAAAAAAAATCTAACTAAGTGTTTCCTCTGTGAAAAGGATATATTACATAAAAGGAAAGTTAGAATCAAAATTTTTCTAAGGACATTGACAGCATATGATCTTGAATTGGAAAATCCATCCCTTCCAAATAAGCATATATAAAATTAGTGTATGCATTTTGGTGTTGCAAATTGCAATTGTCACAAAAGCACAAAGCAAGGGGTTAAAATCAATTATGATTTATAGTTGTAATTTTTTTTAACTAAAATCCATTTTTTACTAACTTTGATTGATTTCGTGGTATTGTTTTTTTGGATAGGTTCATACAACCGACATGTTCTCATGCAGCTAACATGTTCATACAAGGGCACTCGACGAGAAACAAGTTTGTATCTTCAACCCTTTCAGTATTAAAAAGGTGATGCCATAGTGTTTTATTTTTCTACTTTATAATGGAATACAATATTCATCAAAATTTGTTTTTTTATAATCCAATCTCACATAAAAATAATGTCAATCAAAATACAAAATGTTGTCTTTCTCTTAACATATTGTTATTAGACATTTGATTTAAATATAAAATATTGTATTTTTCTTGATATAATATATTATTAGTAGTCTAGTAGACATTTGATTTAATTGAACACCTTTTCTTTAAAAAATAAATAAATTAAATTTAATATTGTTATTTATTTATTTTTAATTTTTTAAGTATTTGATGTTCTTTTTATTATTTATGGTTGAATTTTTTCAATTACTTTTTTTGGGTAGGTGTTTGTATTTTGAAGATTATTTTAAATTTTTTAATTTCAGTTAAAAAATATTTATATTTTGTATGATTATTATTTTAAACAATTTATATTTATATAAACCAATAAAATAATCAGTTATAAAGAATTTCAAAACAAAAAAATACAAAATTATAATAAAAAATAAATTAAAATTATGCATTTATAATAATAAAACTAAATTATATATATATGATGTAATATGAAATATAGTGATCATTGTCACCATTACATTGACCTAATTATCAACGAAATTTCATTTTTCATAAGGGAAACGCCCAATGCCCGTGTTAGATAGTGGGGATGGCCAAATAGACGATTGAGCAATAATAACGAGAGCGAAACCGCCAAAACCCGTTGTTATCTAGCTGGTAAACCGCAAGAATATGTTTTATTTTGTTGTACGGAAAATTTACACATGGTATGATGAAGAAGAGTAGACGGCTTAGATGCATGGAGTATAAAACATGTTTAATTTCATTGGGTTATATAAAAAATCAAAATTTTGGATAAACTTTAATCACCTTAACTTTATTAATGTTTCCACTTTATATTTTTCCCAGAAACTACATAAATATGCGTAGCAATAATCTGGAAAATAATTTAAAAGTCTTTAATCTAAAAACTGTGTAAATGTACATGATTCAGTCCATCAATAACTTCGAAAATAGTTTAAAAATTCTTATTTTAAAAACTATGTAAATGCACATGATTCGGTTTAGACTCCAGACTTTACATATATCGATAATTCCATTCTTTCTCTAGTTCCTAATAGAAACTCACTCATTTTAGTGGCTGAAAATCCTTAAAAAGAAATTCAAAAGTCAAAGAAAAACACCATAAACAAAGAAATTGTGATTGTGAAAGGCTACATTGAAATAGAATGACATATAACCTTGAATTATGAGGATGTACAATTTTTCAAAATGACGTTCATGCATGGCTAGTGAGTATTTGCATCCGAAGATCACTTTAAGGATGTGTCGCATTGGGCTTTTATACAAACACTCGAGCTTTGAAGACTTAAACAAAATCTTTTATGTAGAGATGTAACCATCGACGATAATTTTATTTTTATAAATGTAATGAAATAATTAATACAAATCTAACCCTAATAATCTTAACCCTAACTCTAATAATTAATTAATTTTTAATTATCTAACCATGATCCTAACCTTAAAAATTAATTAATTGTTAATTATCTCCCGCGATAAACGTTTAGTTGCAAATCCTTGCATCAACCCATGGTAAATTTTCCATGGACAGTGAGCGAAACATCCTCGGTGATAGTATTGTCTAGAGTTAACTATGTCTGTAGGATGGTATGCTTCGAACCAAACAAGGGAGGAAGCATCGACAAAAGACATGTCTACTTATATGGTATCCCCATCATATTTTCCAAGCACACATCAAGCATTGCAATATTGAAATCTGAAACCTAAAAAAAAATATATACATGTATTCAAAAATAAAAAATAAACACTAAATATGAGAATTATAAAACGTTAATAGCTATTTTATGAACTTAAATTGGTGTAAACCTAAATTGTCCATGGCTATAAATCATAAACCTAAATCATAAATGAACTATAAAACGTTAATAGCTATTTTATGAACTTAAATTGGTGTAAACCTAAATTGTCCATGGCTATAAATCATAAACCTAAATCATAAATGAACTAGTAAAAAATAAATGAAAATCCTAAATCGTGCTTCTATTACTCATTCTCTAATGTGCCCAGTTTGTGCGAGTTACAACAATAGCAATATTTTGTCACATGCATCGAGTCTGTACAAGAAACAACGATGGAAATATATGGTCACATAAAGGTGGAATAACATAACCATCAATTTAAAATGAAACACCACAAAAAGGCGACCATAATATGAAACGTCCGTGAGCCAGATGCCAATTACCATCTATATGTAAAAGAAATAGTTGAGGAAGTGGATGTCATGAGCTTTGACACTTGCCATACATCCATACTTTCCATTCATCCGTAAGAGAAAATAGTTAAATGAGGTATTTAAACGTGTCAAGACATTACCTTAATCACATACTCCATTGTTAATTACATAAACATATCAATCAATTGGACAACACAATGATTTTTTAATCAGTTTAAGTAAATGTGAAAAAGTAAACACATAAACTTACGCCTTTATAAAAACAAGGAAGTTAATATTTCAAATCAAAACCCCTCATTTTGTGTGACAACGAAGAATATTCGATCTACATTTGATCGTGTCCATAGAAAACTCATTAAAGATTAAAAACGTATTAAATGTGCCCATTTCCAATAAGTGTATGCTTATCGCCATAAATATGGATATCCACAACATTCATGAAAATAATTTAGAAGGAATGATCTATCGACCATGTAGATATACATGGTTGATTATCAAGCATTGCCACTTGAGAACCATTAATTGCTTATGGATTTAGCACTTAGCAATCGTTTCCACCTTAAGCTATTTCTTAATGTGTAATGCAAGTATTTATAATCACTTTAGAAAAAAATCAAGTGATTAATACACATAAAATAAATACACTTTGAAATTCATATATTCATCAACATCAAATTTAGAAACAATGATATTAATAAAAAACATGCCATGATATATATATACTCAACATCATCTAAATTGTACATTTTTTACAAAATGACAACTTGTGCCCAGTATACAAAGCGACAAGAAGTTCCCTAACATACAAAAAAAAATATCTATATCGTGACCTAACTACAAAATGATAGTAGTTGGTTAATCATTGACCATTGCCACCCTCACCACCCTCAAGAGAATCATGGAAATATATCGTTCTTCTTTTTCTCGAGGATGTACCTTAATAGGTTCTAGGCTTGAGTGTACTTTGATGCTCTGGAGACTCCACAAAGAATAAACAATGTTATAAGTTTTTTTCATCAATGAATTAATAGACATACAAATTGATAGCTTCAAATTTAACCTAAGACAACTCACCGTAGATAAAACTATCAATTGTGAGGGTGTTACCCTCCTCCGCGACCCCAATCTCTCCGCAATGCCACCTTGCAGCAGTTACAAATATAAAGTCAAGAAAATAAAAAAAATATGCATAGAAAAAATTTATGAAACAAAAAAAATTATCATCAACTCATTATCTCACTGTGAATATCTCAGGCGTCAATGGAGATTCATTGGTAGATGGAGCACTAGGTTCTACAACTTGCTCCAAGACAACCTCTACTGTGGAAGTCTCTATCGATGGGGCCGAAACTAGTGGGAGGGGTGGGTGGAAAACATGTGGGCTGTGATGGACCCTCAGAGGATGTACAAGTGATTCCAACACCCTAGGCCTAGAGAAAGAATACTTAGAATCAATTCCCATGTTCTGAGGGGTACAATACTACTATACCTAGCAAATATATCGATCGCCTACATACATATGAATAAAATTGAACCATTAGTACCAAATAGTAAAATTCTAAAACAGAAACACAAACAATTTGAGAATTATACGATATTTAACTTTAAACATGATATATGTGACCCTCATGACTTTTCCATTCCAGATGGAGAATCCCCGACATTACTTGGTGCCAAATCCTATAGAAACAACATAACAAATAAAAAATTTGAGAATTTCATAAAATAAAAAGATGACTATGATGAATCTATCAAATGTGATACATACCTATGTGTATGACGCACCCAATAAACATGTTTCCTCTACTGGTACATCTGTGGTGGGGCTAGGCACCGATGAATACATAGGCGTAGAGGTTCTGCTGCTGAGATGCAACAACTGCAAAAAAAAATACAATCAAATATATATATAAATACACAAAATACAAAATAAGTATATAACGATGAAGAAAATATAGAAGATTAGGATACTAACCTCCTCTATCAAGCTATAATGTCCACTGGGCTGTATAGGCCCATAACATGTATTCTGACAACTCGATCATCTGTGAGGTTAACATGGATGGTTTCCATGTTGATGTTCCCTCTCCTCACTATACTCTCATGTGCATGTTGACACTCCAATTCCTCTATCAATGTTACTGGAAGGCACCTCCTGGTGAGATAGTGCAACAAAGATATTGTATTTCACTAGGCTATGAGTCAATGAAGAGATGGCTAGTTGTACTTGTTGCAATTTCTCTGCAATATGAGGATGTTGGGTAGGGGGGTTGGGACTTCATCTTGGGGACGAGGACCTAACTCGAGGTCACCCCTGGAATTCTCTCGGTCTTGTGCAGACCCTTAACCCAGCCCATGGAAGTCACCAATGTCAAAGTAGTTGACATTCTTACCCATAATAAACTCAGACTATAATTTTCTCAGAAAATATAGGGGCATCTCCCTATTATTGCAGGGAGGTTTATCAAAAACCATGTACCACCTATTCATCCAGTTTTGACTAATCTCGGGATGGATGCATCGGTCAAGGGAGATGCGTTTCCTGGTCAATGGTAGTTCTTCTTCATTTCTAGGATCCCTAAGAATATAAAATATTTGTTGTTTTTAAATGGCTAGTTCTTTGACTTGGTTTCTATGCAAATCAGTGCTATAGTACTCATACATTCATTCCTTATAATAAAAAATAGAGGTCAATTTCCATTGGGCACTTGCAATGGACTGCATAATGATGTCCAAAGAAGTGGCCAAGGAGACTCTACAAGGCTCTCTAGTCTCACTTAATTTTTCCTCAAGGATTTGTAATATAACCAACCACTCATCAATTTCAATGTTTACATTTTGTGGTGGTCGCGGGTTGGGGTTTTGTTCTTCTTGGTTTTCTTCTTAAAGGTTTAAATTGTCTTTGGGTTCCATTGTGTTAGATATTCTTCAATTTAAAAGCCATGGCATGCAAATTAGGTTCCTTTTTTTAATTTAAAATACAAAATTATAAAAAAAAAATAATTCATATTATTGGGAACAAAATACTAAATTGGAATGACTAAATTGGAATAAAATTAAGAAAAATGTAAAATACCTTGACATTGTGCCCCCCTCCTCCCTTTATTCCTCCTCTAGCTACACTATATTTTCCCAATGAGAGAAACACAAGGCACAAATCATGCTAAGGCCTTTTAAATATTTTTATCAGTAAGAACAAACGCATGCCTGGTTCATGTTCTTAGGACTAGCACCTGATTTTTCCACTAAACCTATGTGGCAATCCACTTGGAGGTTTGACCATATCCAAACCTATAGGTATATGAACAAGTACGTGTTCTTAATCATGCCTTTGCCACTTTTTTTGCCACTAACTCACCCATAATTTTTCCTTATAAAAATATACTTATTCATATTTATTTTTCAAACAACAATAATTATACATAATGTAGGTGGCTAAAAAATATAGTTTAATATGATGAAAATGTAATTATGCCATCTAATTTTATAAGAAACGTCTAAAAAAATAAATGAATTTTTTATAAGGACAATTATAGTCACTAAGTAATCCACATATAAAACAAATCCAAAGATCATTCAATAGAGTTCACAACTTTTTTATAAATACAATTATTTAATTTACTTTGTTTTAAGGAAATCTATTTAAGAAATTCAAAATATTAGTGGATAATCCCTTTAATATTTGAGCAAAATTGAAAAATATTTGAATAAATATCTAGTATCAAATGCGCAATAACATTAATTACGTCTATTCATTTAAATTCATTTAAGCTTTTAGATTAGGTTAGATTATTATTATAGATTTTCACATCGAGTGTACATTAATTACATCTATTCATTTAAGCTTTTAGATTAGGTTAGATTATTATTATAGATTTTCACATCGAGTGTGTTTTGAAACATTTTGTCTACGTTTAGTACTTGCTATACACAACCTATGTTTCATTTCTATCTTCCTCCCCTTTTGTTTGTTGTTTTGTGTAACATTTCTGTGTTCTTACTTCTTATCTTTCTAGCCTTAGCTCATCTCATTTTCTATTATTCTTTTAGTATGCTTTGTTTGTTTAAATTTTGAGGGTTGTTCTTATTTTTTAAGGTTATTGTGGTCATTTTTGCATCACCTCTTAGTGATTTTTTCCCATTAATTTATGTGTCTTGATATGTACTTCCTAAACATTCACAAAATGTTTCAAAACACATTGAATAGAAAACTTATAATAATAATAATATTAATTACAATTAATTAAAATAATTCTTTAAACAACATCGCATATAATTCATAGTTGATATAATAAAAACAATAATTTATCAGCTAATTTAAATATTTTTTTAAATTACTAAAATTAAAAGTAAAAAAAAGGTCTTGATTATTCAATTCAGATATTTTTATCATGAAAAAATGAGCGTTCAATTGAGGCAAAAATTTATGAAGGAATGATTCTGATGGAGTGAAAAGTGGTTGCACAAAAATTTGTGATATAAAATTTTGAAATTTAAAAAAAGTAATAATAGAGTATTTGAATTTAATTTTAAAACACTGGAGATCATGTTCTTATTTTCACGACCATAAATATATTTTAAAATCTTTTAAAGTGTAAATATGTGCAAAAGTTAAGAAATGATGAATTGTAACCAAATTACTTCATAAGGCTGGTGCATATGAAACACTGGTTGGAAAAACAACGTTTTAGGAAACTCGAAAAGCCTCCAACGGAATTATAAAACAGATGGTTACAGGATTTCAATCTGAACGCGAAATCGACCATTCAAAATATAACATGTTGAACGCGTCCAATTTGTTAAGATGCACCGCCTATTTGTAGGGAAAGTGAAGTTTTGGAAGGCGATTATGTGAAAAACCGGGGGTTCGCGTATCAGAGTTTACAGACGCTCCACGCACACAACCAGGATTGTCGAGATGCGAAATCGCGAGAAGGCTGTGGGACCCAGCACTTTGGGATTTCGGGTATCGGCGTTTGGAAGCCCCCAACACAAAATAAAATGCAACAATCCCCCGAATCGTGATATGGCGAGAAATGACGTAAAACCAGATTCCCAATAGGTAAACAAAAAAAAAAAAATTACCCTGTTTGTTTAAAAACAAATTTTTATCAAGAGATATAATCAATTCAATTCAAGAAATGCTTTCAAGCTATCACACTCGATTACAATTTCAACAATTTCGACTCTGGTATTTAAACACAGAAAATTGCCCCTTCGATTTTCTAAAGGATTTTAATCAAGGCGGTGATAAAATTCCGTTGCCTTGAATGGTTAAAGCAGCCACCGTTTAGAGTAATTTAATCTTCGTGTCTTGA
>ML781973.1:328856-382036 GCA_009831015.1 Picea engelmannii | reverse complement strand
GCCACAATAAGATAAAGAGCCATAATAGTGAGCTCTAAAAGTTGACCAATCAAATGAATTATATTGTTGTGCAAACTATGAATTCCACTCTCACAAATGTTTATATTGTAGAAAATATAGTTTATTTAAAGAACCAAAAGAATAAACAATAAGTATAACAATAACCTTGCATTAATAAGTATAACAATAACCTTGGATTTATAGAAGGTAAATATTACATGATACACTATAATATGAAATGAGTATAGTATTCATTCAAGCTTTGTATTTAACTAGAAATATTATATTATTTTATAGAATACTACGTAGACTAAGTATAGTAAATCTTTGCAAAAGGGGGTTTCCAAGAAAATATTACATGATACACAATAATATGAAATGAGTATAGTATTCATTCAAGCCTTGTATTTAACTAGAAATATTATCTTGCCTTATAGAATACTATGTAAACTAAGTATAGTAAATCTTTGAAAAAAAAGGGTTTTCAAAGAAAATATTATATCATACACAATAATATGAAATGAGATGAGTATAGTATTCATTCAAGCCTTGTGTTTAACAGTAAATCTTTGCAAAAAAAGGTTTTTCATAAAGGTAGAAATAATTATGAGAATATTTATATAAAAGATTTCCCTTAAAACCCTAGAACAAAGTTGTGGTCCTATGAGATAGACATTTTGAGATAAAGTATAACAACAACGAAACACTAACCCCAATACATGGAGTCGAGAGACCCTGTACGACTATGTTATTTTAATATTCAATCACCATCATAGTTATTAATTAGGAGTCTACCTCCTTAAGCGGTAGTTATGGAAAAAGTTACCAACCAAGCTAGGAATTTCAAAAGGAAATACATAATATTGTATAGATAAACCATTGTTTGAACGACCGCCTCTGTGAATCAAGTTGTAAATAATGCGACTCCAAGAACGAATTCGCTACCTTTCCTTAGAATTTAAGCTTAGTGGGTTTCTTAATAAAAAGAGTACATGTTGATGTAGCCTTCCATATATCGGAGTGCGCTCAAGGGAATAAAATGAATCCTACACAGAAGAAATTATGATGTTAAAAATAAAAACCACAAGAAAACGACACAAAACCCGTTGAAGAGGGAGAGTAAACAAGTTGGCGTTACCTTATGTGCCCAAATATTCCATCGAGATTCTCAATACCTATAATCTTAGCTTCTTTAATGAGAGCATACCCACGAGAACCCAAGCATTTGTGAGTAACAATGTCACTAAACAAGAAGTCTTAAAAACATTCGATAAAAACTAGAGACTAAGCCATGTAATTATTTAATTATCTTTAAAGATGTATATTTATTGATCTTTAAAGATGTATACTTATTGATAATGGGTATATTTAATAGGTTTTTAGTCGTCTCAATAAATCAATGATTGTGATTTTAACCACTAACTTCTTCACTATTATAAAGACATCTTGTTTACATGTTTATTTTTTTACATTTACTTGATCATATTTAAAATTTATTATAACCCCTAACTATTACCACCTCTTAGTGATTAACAAAAATAGATTAAGGTTTTATTACAGAGTAGAAAGATATCATATACAACCGTGGATTTAGTTTTCTTGACTAGCAAAACCCTTTAGATATTCACCCACCACTAGTTTGGGGCTGAGCCACTAGTTTGGAGCTGTGCCACTAGCTAAACAATCAAAGTTTGAATGAGAGTTTAGATATTACCTTTGAGAAAAATGTAGGTGATTACCCTAGCCGTTGGTACACACTAATGGTGCCCACTCTCCTGCCTTATCAACATTACTAAAAAAAAAACACAACATGATGTTAAGTGTCACGTTCTTAATAAAAAATTATTCTAGGCATTGGTATTATTCATCTTGTTCCAAATTTAAACGGAATTTAAAATATTTTCACAATCTATAGAATCATAGCTTGTTCTTACTGGACTTCAAATGGTGAAAGGATCAGAATGGTGGTTATTTTAAATGGTCAAATGTTTAGCACAGTAGTTATTGATAATACAGGTTTTGTATCATTATTTTGTAATGGTATCTTTATTTTCATAAATAAATTTGGCTATTGACATGATTTGTATCGTTACAAAATTGGTATCGTCGTTTTCATGAATAAATTTGATGAAGATAAATTTGATTGTAATTTTTAATTATTGTTTAAAAATATAAATATTAAAAATGGTTTTAAAATTTTTTAAACTCAAAATTATATAATTTATTAAAGTTTTAAATAAAAATTTTAAAATTATAATGAAAATGTTGATAATAATAAAAAAAATTATTATAAAAATATTTTGATTTTTAAATTAATTATCTTTAAAAAATAGTTTAAAATTATAATAAAAATATTGATGATAAAATAAAATTATTTTTGTCATAAAAACATTATGAATTTGAAATTTGATTATCCTTCTTAAAAATATACGACCTGCATTATAAAATTGAATAAGTTTTTAATTTTTATCTTTGTTATAGTTATGCTTTTTTCTTCCTTCACCTTATTTTATTATTTTGGTTTCTTTGTTTTTTTTTTATTTTCTTATGATTTCTTATAAGATTTTTGTGAATTTTAAAAGTGGACCAGTAACGAATAGTATTTTAGATATTCCCATGAGCTATGACGAAAATTCTCGTCACAAAAATCATGTTAAGTTTATAACTTTTATAATAATTTTTCGAAAAAATAACTATAATTAATATAATTTTAAAATATTGAAAACAAAAAACATGTATTTTAGGATATTTTTATAAAAAATATAAAAATATATTAAATAAAATTTATAGTTATAATTTATTTAAATAGTCAGACTACATTTAAAATATTTATTATGAATTTAAATTCACATAAATACAATGAAAGAATACATAATTTTAGAATTATAATTTTTGAACTTTTATAGAAGTCTTGAAGATTAAATTAATGTTGTTGCATAGCACAACATCATCATTTGGATTAGTTATTAAGAACATAATGCACAAATAATTTAATTTAAGGTTGCAGCGGTGAGCTCTTTTGTCTATAGGGTTTTCCGTTTATTGATTTTTCTGCGTACGCACTGTGCATTTATTTGTAATTTAGGGTTGTAACGGTGCGCTTTTTTGTCCTTAGGGTTTTACAGTTCATTGATTTTTCGAGTAAGCACCGTGAATTGGTTGTAGCTCTATGATTTACTAAAGCACACTGAGATATCAAAGAGCCACATAACATAATTTAATGAGGGGTATACGTTCATTTTCCTGGTCATATAATGTTAGAGAAGAGGCTGCAGACACTCGAGGCGGAAAAGACATCCTCCAACTAAGTACAAATTGAAATATCCTGTTCAGGCAAAGAGCTAAGAGTTAGAGAAAAATAATTGAATATAAAAATAAGTTAATAAGAGTTAAGTATATTTTATTGATCATAAATATGTATAATGCTTGTACAATTAGAGTTTAAATGTTTAAATATATTTATAAAGGAGGTTTTCTTTTTTACAAATACTGAAAGATAATATATTAATTAAAAGGGTTGCCTGAGCACTCAAAAACATACAACGCTAAAAAAAATTACAAGATACATGCATCATAGATATAAAAACATACAACACTAAAAAAATACAAGATACATGTATCATAGATATAAAAGCAGAGAAGAATTTCTCCAGATTCAGTGTGAGATCCTGAGAACAAGCAACTATGGGCGAATCCCTGAAAAGAGCCTTACAATTATGGCTAATAATAAAAGTTGAAATGCAGGTGGTTAAGGTTTCACTTTTTATATAAGCCCCAATCACCAACCCTATTATCAAGGGGGAAAACAGAAGAAACTATGTAAATGTATATCTAAAAATATGGAGAAACCTTGGCTTGTATAGCTTTGTTGAGAATGAATATCCATCCATTAGATCCTTAGTGTGGTTTGGATGCTCCTTTGAAGTATCCTTGGTGTGGTTTGGTTTGGATGCTCATTTGAAGTAAATGTGGATTCAAAACCTAGTGCTCTAACAATGTATACTTTAAATATTGTTTGTTGGACTTGTTGGAAAATCAAACAATCCCGCTCTTCACAATGATGTTCAATCGAAAAACCAAAAACTACTCCATCGTGCTAATAAAGGAAGAGTGTTTTTGAATATTCTACCATTATCATTCTCTAAAACAACCCATTCATCATGGTTGTGCATGTTAATGATACAAAAATGAGGAACCACAATCCTCAAAAAAAAAAAAAACATGAGTATAACAAAGGTTGAGTGTGTAGATCCTAAGTCAAACTAAATCTTGGCTATAGGTCATATGGATTTTTTCCTTTCTTCACGGTTGGCACATCTCACTCAAGGAAATAATCAACGATTATAAATTCTCATAATATGTGGGTAGGGGGAGGCATTAATAGAAAAAGTTTAATTCTATTAATGCCCCCCCCACCCACATATGTGGGTGGCACCTTATAGTAATTAGGGGTGGAATGTTGGCAACATAGGAAGATTGCATGTAATTTATATTATTGTAATATGTAATTTCTAGAAGATTGTTACAACATTGTTAGTAGATTTTAATTAGAGTATTAGAAATATAAATTAGGGTTAGTTAAAATTAGTCTTAGATGATCATTTTAATTAGTTAAAGGATTATGTCAATTGATTTTTAACAATATTTAGATTTAGATTTGTAGAAATCTAAATCTTATATATTCATGAATATATGTCTCTTCATGAAAGAATAATTTTGTTTGTGAATCTGGTTCAAAATCTAGCTATTGGTAGGAGTGATGGAAAATTTAAAGAAATGATCAATAGAAATAGTGGTCTTAATATTTATTTGCCTCAAATACCCATTTTGAAAGGTGAGAATTATGATTTTTGGAACATCAAAATCAAACCCTTGTTTCTTTGGAAAAAACCTTTTTGTATCTAACAAGTAGTGCATGATTTACATCAACAAAATAGAGGAGGCCTGAGATGTGCTATAACAAGCATATCAAAAGTTATGTTGTAAAATTTATTAAAATGATCTCTTAAAAGAGATGTTTAGACTCTTTGCATGCATGTAATGTCTCTCCATTTATGAATATGTTATTTTTGGTTATTTGTGTTATGAGTTTTTGAGAAAAATACTTATGTTAAAATTACATCACTCTAAACATTGGTGATGAGGGATATTCTTGTAATTATTATTTTTAATTTATTTTATTTTACTAGACACAAAATGATTAGAGAATGCTTTTACAAAAGAGTAATTCATTATTTCAAGGGAGATTGAAAAGGGATAAAAACCAGGAGAGTAAATATTGTCCATGAAGACAAGTGTAGATCTACTCCCAAAGATGTGGAAGATGAGGGATCAAGATAACATGGAAAAAGACATAGGAAAGCTATTATTTTTCTCCTCGGTGAGGTAAGGAAATAGAGGAAGATGGAGGCTCCTCACTACTTCTGATGAAGATTTTGAGCATGATAGTTCTGTGAAAAAGTCAAGCTCTACTTTATCTCGAAAAATGTTATGGATATTTCGTACTCACTAAGGAGAAAGTGATTTGGACATTGTAGTCTATGGTTGGGAAGAATTAAATTTTCTACTCATCTTGTTTCTATAATTTTTGTAGTAAATCCATATGTTATTTTTTTTATTCTCATCCCACATTCTTATTGTCATGAGATAGTAAAGAAAGATAATTATATTAAAAAATATTTATTATAGATTAATTTGTTTTATATGTTAATTCTTATGAAATAGTAAAAAAAATCAAAAGTAATATAAATTATTTACCATTTATTATAAAATTGGTTAAAGATTCAAATTTATATATTTTTGTGTTATTTTATTAATATTTTTAATTATAAAAAAAATGTCATATCATTTTTTAGAAAATGCATACTTATGCATTGTTTATTAGTAATTCTATTGCAGAGAAGAAAAATCATTAAAACATTTAAGATCAAAGAAAAAAGAGATATGCATGCAAGGTTACTAGTATAGATTTAAATACCACAAATAATGTATGGAGTCATAGTATACTTTTATTTCAAATATAAAACTAGAAAACTAGAAAAATAGTTTGGAAATATATTTTGATAGTTTTGTAATGGAATTTCTTGTTTATATGGATTAACAACAAGAAGGAAAGATGTCAAAAATATATTTCTCTATGTAGTAAAAGAAGATAAAAAATAAAAAAAAATAAAATACTATATCAATAGAATATATGCTAAACACTATTATACAATGGTTATATTGTATAATTCCTCTTTTGTCCCCGTGAAGAGAAAGAACCCTGTCTCCAAAAGATTGACAAATAAAATGAATTTTATAGTAGTGCAAACTATGAATTCCACTTTAACAAATGTTTATATTGTAGAGAATATAGTTTATTTAGAAAACCTAAACAATAAACAATAAGTATAACAATAACCTTGCATTTATAGGAAGTAAATATTACATGATACACAATAATATGAAATAAGTATGGTATTTATTCAAGCCTTGTGTTTAACTAGAAATATTATCTTGTCTTATATGCAGACTAAGTACAATAACCTTCACTTTATAGGAAATAAATATTACATGATACACAATAATATAAAATAAGTGTAGTATTCATTGAAGCCTTGTCTTTAACTAGAAATATTATCTTCTCATATAGAATATTGTGTATACTAAGTATAGTAAATCTTTGCAAAAGGGGTTTCCCAAGAATAAAAATGTAGAAATAATTATGAGAATATTTATATAAAAGATTTCCCTTGAAACCCTAGACTAGAGTTGTGGTCGCATGAGATAGACAATTTAAGATAAAGTATAATAACAACGAAACCCTAAACCCAATACATGGAGTCGAGAGACCATGTAAGACTATGTTATTTTAATATTCAATCACTAGCGTAGTTATTAATTAGGAGTCTACCTGTTCAAGTCGTAGCTATGGAAAAAGCTTCCAACCAAGCTAAGAATGTCAAAAGTAAATACATAAGAGACTCATACTAGTCATCTCTATATTGTATAGATAAACCATTGTTTAAAAGACCGCCTCTGTGAATCAAGTTGTAAATAATCCGACTCCAAGAACGAGTTCGCTACCTTTCCTTAGAATTTAAGCTTAGTGGGTTGCTTAATAAAAAGAGTACATGCTCTTGTAGCCTTCCATATATCGGAGTGCGCTGAAGGGAATAAAATGAATCCCTACGCAGAATAAATCATGTTGTTAAAAATAAAAACCACAAGAAACCAACATAGAACTCAAATACACCTTACGAGCTCAAATTATGTTGTTAAAAATAAAAACCACAAGAAACCTTCTGAGCTCAAATTTTCCACCGATCTTCTAAATACCTATAATCGTAGCTTCCTTACTAATAGCATACACAGGAGAACCCCAGCATTTGTGAGTATTATATATTTAAATGATATCATTTATTTCTAAAAATATTGAGAGAAACAATAACCTAGTATGGAATCTAATAGTGAGTATGGTAGTACTATGGTAAATCAAGGTTAAGATATGAAACCAACTCTTATAATATATATATATATATATATATATATATATATATATATATTTCATATATATATATATTTCATATATATATATATTTCATAAGAAGCCGGTACCTCAATATGTTGTGCACTTATGATGAGTTTTTGTAGGAGAGCTTCGCCTCTACAAGCAACATAAATGATTATAAGTTAGAATGAAAATAATTTTTTTTAATTCAGTGAAAAACATGATAGACAAGGAAAAAAAGGAATAACACATGTTTTGATAAGGGATTCTCTTAACGCTAAAGGTCAACCAACCTTCAAAAATCAGTCTTGAGTTTTAAAGTAAGAATATTTTATGTTGTTATGGATTGCCTTGACAATTTTAGATAGAATTGATGTATCAGAAAATACATGAACCTACTCTCGAATTACTTAGGAAAATAGACATTGAAATTTTGATAACATGAGAATAGTATCATCATAGTATTATGAGTAATTTTTTTTTTGAAATTGTTGTAAAGTTGACGATATTAGAGAATGGTATCAGAGCATGGTTCAAATACTAAAGTCTTATAGGTCGAAAATGAACAACAATTTAGTTTCTTTTAGTAAATATAAACATATATTCATAATTCTTGTTCAAGTAAAAAAGAATTGACCTCAATCATATTTTGGACATATGAGAATCAAGAAAAATGAGTGACATGGTTGAAGATCTTGGAAAATCAACATCAAGTGGTCCACAATTGTATGTGGAGCTAAGCAAAGGCAGATAATGAAAAACTACTCAAGGATAGTAAAGAATAGGAAGAGATAAATGAAATCATACTTAAGAACATGACTGAAACTAAACATAACAAGAATGTAGGATAAACTTCCAACAACGCTAAATTTTTTTTTTCCAATGATGAATCACACAAACTTAAAGATCACTAAGAGTTTTGTGAAAAAACATAGTTGATGACTAAAAGAAGTAGTGAGGAGAATTCTTAAAGCATTACTTTACAAAAAACTATAACCAAAACTAAAAAAAGGAAGTGGCATGATAACAAACTCTTTCGTGAGTCTAAAAAGATAAAACAACCTAGTTTTGATGGTGAGTCTAAGGACGAAGTAGAAACTTGGCTTATGAATATGGGGAAATATTTTCAAATCTATAACTACCCAAGCAATCTGAGGGATAGGTTGGTTATGTACCAACTCAATGGTAAAGATGCTATAATGGGGCAGGATACTAAGTGGGTGAATAAAATTAGAAGCAATGGAAAATATTCTAAAAGTATTTTGAACAAAAGTATTTAACAAAAATATGCTATGATGAAAAATCCAAGGAATTTCATGATTTAAAACTAGGATAGTTTCTGATTGAGTATTTTTTCACTAATTTTGTAAATTTAATGAGATATGCACCTTACCTTAGAGAGGAAAAGACAAAGGTTCAATGGCTTATGAGTTGCCTTCCTCAAGCATACAAGGATAAAATTAAGTCTCTTAATCATAGGATAATGTATGAAGTAATAAGGCATGCCAAATTTTGTTACACTCAATTTAAACAGAGCTCTGAAAATACAAAAACATGGCAGAATAGGAACAAGGACAAGTTTGACCCCAAGTAGAAACAATTGAAGTATCCAATTCAACCATCACATAGTGCACTAGTTAGGAGAAATATATTCAGTGGATAACAAAGTCTATCAATTCAAAATAGTAGTAAACCTATAGTTTTGGTAAAAAAATTAGCTTGGCCACCATTTCAATGTTGGGTCTGCAAAGAAAATCATCTATACAAAGACCGTCCTTTCAAAAATAACATAAATATGATAGTGCACAACATACAAGAAGAAACAACAGTAAACAACATGGCTAGATGTACACATAATATTGATGCGGCCCTAGAAAATCGGCACACTTGTAATCAATCCTCCATGGTGGAAATATAAGGTATGATTAACCGAAAACCTATATCTATTTTAATAGATCTTGGTGCAAGATTAAGTTATATTTCACCCACATTAGTAGAAACTTACAAACTCGATAAAATTAAATATAATAAATCTTGGCTAGTTTAGTTAGCTACATGAATGAAACAAAAGGTTCCTCGATGGGTAAAGGAATGTATAGTAATTATGGATTGTAACGACCCTGTCGTTATGATTGCATGCGACGCAAATGAAGTGCAATTTTTTTTTTATTTAAGAAGGAAGGAAATCGACGACAACAATTAATCAACACAACTTGACGATGAACACAAACTACATATTCAATAAATTGACAACAACGACCCAACATACTAGTTCCTAAAGAAACTAGACGAATATGCAATAATCAAAAGACAAATAAAAATGGTTAATCGCCCGACACAAGCAAGACAACACCTACAAGCTAAAGGATAACATCAACAACCCAACACATCGACTTGACGACCTGTAACTGGCGACCTCTGTGGTGCGCAAAACCAATCGTATTAAGGCATTACCAAACCCAGTACCAATATCAATTACAACGAACAAATGCCCACATCAGGAAGCACAAGACTCCAACCAAGTTGTCATTCACATCTATCCATCAGGGCGCGTAATGATCCCCTCATCAGGAATCATATTGTCACAAGACAATAGGCATGATAGTAACCACGACGCAACATAACATATCTAAACCTTTAACCCAAGAAAAATCCCTCATGGTAGGAGACCGAAACATCTGTCAATAATACATGAAGATTATACCCAAGCACCCAAGCAACAAGTTGAAAAGACACAAGGTGACGATGCTCAAAACTAATTTATGCAGCTAACCAAAGGATTTCGGGTTCCTACAAGGAAAACATGTGTGCTGGAACAACTATGACCAACCACCACTTACAATTTGACTTAAGGAACAAGGCGCAAAGTAACCAATTAATTGTTAAACTATTAAACATTTTAGCTAATAAAAACTACTAACCCTCAACCATTAATCTTGCGCAAGCTATTAAACTATTTCACCAATAAAGCATAAACCATTAACTCTTAATCATTATGTCTAAGTGCGAATGAGTGAACTATTATCATTGCAATATTTAATCTATTGTCTGCATAAGTCATAAGACACACACACACACACACACACACACACACACACACATAAACACACACACACACACACACACACACACACACACACACACACACATAACCATTAGAAAATAAAAGCAATAAATCGAATTGTAGTAAGGATCACGACCATCATTGAAACCATATCCTTTTAAAAGTGATAAGTCCTACAATCAATTAAATTTCTACCTAAGATATTGAATGACGATAAGGTTGATGAATTTAATATACAAAACATAAATCACATCTTTTTAGAATATACATCATTTTCTGTGAGTTAAAAATATAGCAGTCCAGAAATCATAGTCCCTTAATAAAATCATGTGCGGTCTATTAATAATAAATCAACATTCAACAAATCATTGCCCATTTATAAGGAATTATTTACAACAAAGAATTAACAAGATATGTATCATTGTCTATTAAAAAGGAAATGTTGACTATGATAATATAAGTCGCTATCTATTAATGCTTCAATCAATAATGTTATCAATATGTTATCAACATGTTATAGACATACTAAAAATCGTTGTTCAATAATGTTGTCAATTAATAATGTTGTCTAGTAAATGTATTTCTCTCCAGCATTAACTTGTTGTGCAATTACATTTTAGAAGAATTTGAAACTCTACAATTTTAATCTCTGCTCAGTGCTAGCAATCTCGCTATGTTAAATACCTTTCAAATGGAAATTAAACTCTACAAAATTAACCTATACCAACAATATTGTTGTGTAAGTGCATTTAAAGTAGAATTTACACTCTATAAAATCGTTGTCATACAAATATTAATTCTGTTGAGCATTTAATGTATAAATTAAGTGTCCACTCAATATATTTATTAATTTTGTTGTCCAGTCAAATTCACTGTCTATTCAATTTCCTTGTCCATTTCGTTGTACATATATTCGTTAAATATTGCAATACCCACATTGTGTATATATTATTTAAATCTTGCAATACCCACGTTGTCTATATATTTGTTAAACATATTAGTTAAATCTTGCAATACCCACGCTATCTATATATAATTTCGTTGTACATATATTAGTTAAATCTTGCAATATTTAAACCATATTAAATTTCTACCATATTAATTCGCTACCAGAATTTAAACAATACTAAATCGCTGCAATATTTAAACCATATTAAATTTCTACCACATTAAATCATTGTCCCTTAAATCTATGATAATGCTATCTATCATCATATGATTTTGCTGGGAAAAATAGGGTGAATCATCACAAATTTGTTGTGTAAAGATGCCAAACAAATTGTGGGGTATAAACGGTGTAGGAGATACCCCTACATAGAGATTTATTAATCTAGAAACACTGGGATTTATCATTCATTTCCCATTCATTTACCATTCGTGCACAGAGATTACACATTTCGTTTATCATTCGTTATCATTTGTTTACCATTCACACATAGTTTTATCATTTGTTTACCATTCACACAAGGAATTGTCAGTCATGTATGCCAACTATTTTCATATGGAATTATAAAGAATGTCATTGAATTTTCGTACAGATTAAATATAAAAATGTCTACAATTGACATACAAAACTTGGTGCAGAACATATAAAGAATGTACTCACGAATTTTAAATGTAGAAATACTAAAGATATCAACAAGTAAGATGCTTAACAACCTTTTAAACTGAATTTAAATACAGACCAACAATTAAAAAGGAATTGTTGTCTAAAATCACAATGGTAATCATTCACAATGAAAGCGCAGAGATAATCATTCACCACGAAAGCACATGATTAAAAATTTAGCAGTGAATCATTCAATGCAGAGATTCAATTCAAGGAATTATGTAGGGATTATGCATAAAGAAAAACACAACGATCATAGATTAATCATAAGAGAAAAGCTCAGAGATAAGTAAGAGATAGATAGTTGAGAGAAAATTTATCCTTCACTTATTATCCATGCACATGAAAGCAGGGAATTTGAATCTATAAGTCTTTAAACACGAGAGTGACAACCATCCATTCGACTCTTGGACGACTGCTCAGGAACAAAATAATAACTTAAGGATAAGGGATAGAAGACATAAACACAATTTTTTCTTCGTAATAAATCAATAAAAACAAACGTAGATAAGTCATTGCAATCAGAGGTTGGGTTTGCCATTGGAAATCAATTCAGAATACAGCGAGCAAGGGGATTACAAATACTATAGGAAAGAAGGTGCAAGAAATCTCATGGAAATGAAATCTTCAACCGAGCGCAGAAAAATAACTTGTGTAAATTAAATTTCATTGCAAGTAACAAATTTAACATGTGTACCATAGCCAAACGTGAATGCTCTAAAGTTGTTGTCGCTCGCGCACTTCATCCACGTCCCGCTTGCCAACCGATGTGATCTCACTGGTACCTCCCAACCAACGCTAAGGATACTCTTTTTCCCCCTGAGCCCCTTGATCCACAAAGGGGCCATGCAAACAATACCATAGAATGATAGCACCCAGATCTCCTCACAAGATAGAGCTACCACTCATTACCCGAGATGGGTATCCCAACTCCCACAAGAGAAGTTCAGTCAAAGTAAAATTTCAGCAGTGTAAATTTACGCAAAAAGATCTCATCCAAACTCCTCCTACTCCATCCTTTTTATAGATTTTTCAAATAATTGGTTTCCCAAATTCTCATTAAATTCAATTTTCATTTAATTAATTTTGAAAAACCTCCCCCGTACACATGTTGCCTGATCCCGCTAGTTGCACCAGAAATTAATTTTATTAATTAATTAAATATTCCTATTTCCCTCATAAACCTACGAGGATTCCTAAAAATACTCCTTCGTGTCCCAAAATCCCCTTACACTTCTTAAATGACTTACCCCTTACTTAATTCCTAGTTGATTTCAGAAGTAGAAAGTTCCAAAGACAATATTCCTTACTAAGTTAGACATTCATATTTTTCTTTATGTTTCCCCTTTTCTTTAAGTTTCCCATTTCTTTTAAGTTTCCTCCTTTTTCCTTTTTAACTAAAAATCAATTTAGCAAGTGTATATAAAACAAACATTTACCCTCTTTCCTTTTTAATTAAAAATTAATTTAGCAACTATAGATAAAAACAACCATTTACCCTTTTTTCCTTTTTAATTAAAAACTAATTTAGAAAGTGTAGATAAAAACAACCATTTTCCCTCTTTTATTTTTAACTAAAAATTAAATTAGCAAATGTAGATGAAAACAACCATTACCCCTTTTTAAAATTTAATCCTCCATTATAATTTTGACATTAATATACAAGTTTGAATTTCTTACATGTTTATTTATTATAAAAAAAATTGACCACATGCTCTACTTAGACCTAGGTTTTAATTTCACTAGACTCAGAGACATTTTTTGATTAGGGAAAATTGTTTTTAAACTTTACTCATCACATCATTCATTTTAAGGCCGACTAGGTTTATTTACTTACCATTTAAAATCATGATGTACCCTTCAGGATGCACTGCGTGCTGCAAGGGTGCCACTCGCCTTTTTCTATTTTCCTTGCGCGACGTGCCCTTCATGATGCACTACATGCTCCAAGGGTGCCACTCGCCTCTTTCTATTTTTCTTGCGTGACATGCCCTTCAGGACACACTATGTGCTCCAAGGGTCCCACTCGTCTCTTGACTGACTTTGATATACGTCAAACCCCTGGTGTCAATACTCCACTAGGTGATCTTGTGGGAGACTAAGCGCCTTTATGGAATAAGTTCCCTGCCTTATTGCACTCCCCTTACAATAATCGCGACTGACTGTTACAGTTTTCCCTCACGACATTATGGGTCTTCTCGAACTAAGTAATCGTTAAGCTACGGTTCGATCCACGATGAGAGTTCTAGTAAACTGTGGTAGGGCTGCTTCCACACCTCTCCCTCAAAATATTTGGTTGTCCTGTGTGACCCCTCTATTCCACATGTGAGTCTAGTTGGCAAGATATTCTCAGCCTTCATCCATCAACGAATCATGTAAGAAATAATAATCAATCATCATAACATCTAATCATATGTACATATGTCACATCAACAACATTCAAACCCAATGGTCCACTCCCTGACTCGATCCAAAGTTCAAGGGGCTTCATTTATTCCTCTGCATCATTGATGTCCAGAGTCTTACACACTCAGGAGAACCCATTCAATAGAACCAGTCTATGTAATACAACCAAATAAAATATCATCAAAGCCATAATGTATCATAATCATTATCAAAATGACCAATAGATATAATAACCCAGATCACTTGCAAGCAAGTGTCCTCAAAGAATAAGTTCACTTAGTGCATGTAAAAGAGGGATGTTACATACAACCCCTCTTGGTTTAAAATTCACCCCGAAGTTTCACAGTATGTAAGTGCTAAAAAAGCGTGTTTCATAGTATCATAATTCTTTCTATCAAACAAAAATGGAAACTGTTGACGCATATCATATGTGTCCTCCTAGGTCGTCGAGTGTGGACTATAGTTGTCCCACTCGAGCTTAAACTGATCTACTATTTGCCGCAGTAGATGTTGAATGCGATGGTCCAGGATATGGATCAGCTCTGTTGTGAGTGAAGCCTTGTCCAATATTGCAAGAAAATCATTTTAACAACATGAGTAGGATCACTAACATAATGTCTAAAAATAGTTACATGAAAAACATCGTACATACACCTCAAAGAATTAGGTAAGGCTAGTCGATAGGCCACATGCCCCTTCTTTTCCATAATATCAAAAGGTCCCATGAACCTAGGAGAGAGTCTATCAGCCTTTTCAAACTTGATAGAACTCTTATGCGGTTTCACCCGCAAGAAGACTCGATTGCCAACTTTGTAACTACGGTTAACACAGTGTGCATTGACATAACTTTTCTGCCAATACTGCACTTATTTGATCCTTTGTCTTATTTTTTTCATTTGATATTTCATTTCTTGGATCATTTCCAGCCCCACTAGGACCCTATCCTCAAGCCAATCCCAACTCAAAGGCATATGACATGGTATCCCGTAAAGGAACTTGAAAGACACCATCTTAATGGTGCTTTGATAACTATTGTTATATGTGAATTCTACCAGTGTCAAGAATTCCTCCCAATGTTTTTATTGCTCCATCACATACATACGCAACACGTCCTCCAAGATTTGGTTTGTTCATTCTGCCTGCCCATCTGTCTCCAGGTGATACATGGTACTAATGTTAAGTTGGTTTCCCAAGGCCTCTTGGAAACTAGTCCAAAATCGCCTAGTAAACACCAATATTTGATCGTATATAATCCTATTAGCTACGCCATGCAGCCTCACAATATCCCTGGTGAAAAAATAGCTATGTTAGGTTCCTAATATGTCATACGCATAAGAATAAAATGAGCACTCTTCATCAGAGTGTTGACTATCACAAAAATCAAGTTGTGTCTCCTTGCGGTTAGTGGAAATCCAACAATGAAATCCATCAAAATGACCTCCCATTTCGATTCTAGAATCATGTGTGGCTGTAGTAATCCTGTCGGATGTCTATGTTCAACCTTCACCTATTGACATTCTAGACATCTTGCCACATAGTTGACTATGTCTGCCTTCATTCCTTTCCAGAAGAATAAGGGTTTAAGGTCTTCTCTCATCTCGTGAGTCCAAGATGAGCCATGTACACTTCTATAAGAGCCTCATTTAGGATAGAAATCCTCAACTCGTCATTGGGTGATACATAAATTCAAATTTTAAATCTCAATAATTCATTATTGTCCATAGTAAACACTTCAAATTTTGGCACCATCATTGTGTTTTGTCTGATAAAATACTTGACCTCTTTGTACTAGTCATCGTCACAATGTAAGGTTAGAATAATTTCACATAGGTTCGTCTAAAGAGGAATCACTAAAAATATGCATGGTCTCCAACTCAACTCATCTGCCACTCTGTTCATTGTTCCCTTTATGTAAGTAATCTTGAAATCGTACTCGCTAAGAAATTCTGGCCAATGTCATTGTCGCGCGTTAAAGTCTCTTTGCATAAAGATGTGTTGTAGTCCATAGTGGTTCATTTTTAGTTTGAATTTCTGTCCAATAAGGTAGTGTTTCCAAACTCTCAAGGAATAAACAATGGATAACAACTCCAAATCGTGTGTTGCATAGTTCTCCTCATGCCTTCTCAACTTTCTCTAGATGTAAGTGATCACTTGACCGTCTTGCATCAAGCATTTGTCTAATCCTTCCTTGGGTTTGTCAGTGCATATTAAGAAGTCCATGTCCATGTTAGGGACCTTTAGTATTGGTGTTGTCATCAATAACTCCTTGAGCCTCCAAAATGCCTCCACGCATTTATCGGTCCAAACAAACGTCTTGCTCTTCTTCTGCAATTTTGTAATCGGATTTGCTATCTTCGAAAAACCCTCGATAATATCCCGCTAAACCCATGAAGCTACGCACTTTGGGGACATTCATCGGCGTAGGCCATTCGATAATAGCCTTGACCTTTGCTTGATACACATCGATACCTTCGTTGGAGATGACATGCCCTATGTAGTGAATCTTTGATTGATAAAACAATCATTTAGATAGCTTTTCGTACAATTTGTTCTCTCGTAGACATTGTAGTACCATACACAAGTTCTCGTCATGCTCCTACATCACCCGAGAGTAAATCACGAACTTGGATGAACATGCCCAAGTATTCATGAAACACCTCGTTAATCAAAATCATAAATACCCCAGGGGTGGTTGTCAATCCAAAATGTAAAATAGTAAACTCATAATTTCCAAACCTTGTCTTAAAGGCGGTCTTAGGGACGTCATCCTCCTTGATCTATAACTGGTGAAACCCTAATCTCAAGTTGATTTTCGAAAACACTGTCACACATTTCATATGATCAAACAGATCATCAATCCTTGGCAACATATATTGATTCTTGATCGTTTCCTTATTCAGTTGACGATAGTCAATGCAGATTATCCACAAACCATCCTTATTTTGCATGAAAATAACAGTCTAACACCACAGTGACACACTTGGACGTATAAGTCCTAGGTCCAACAACTCCTCCAGCTACATTCTCAACTCTTGTAACTCCTAGGTCGACATCTGATAACGTGTTCTTGCTATCGGTTCAGTCCCCGGTTTTAGGTCTATGGTAAATTCCAATCCCCTCTCTGGCAGTATCCCAAGTAAATCCTTATGGAAGGCGTCCACAAACTCTCTCCCCACCGGAAGGTGTTCTAGACCTTCTGCTACTCTCTTTTTGTTTAACACAGGGATCGCATAAATCTTACATCCCTTGTGCATGATATTTCGTAGTTGCAAGGAAGAGATGAACATCAGGGAAAATCCCTGGTTCTGACCTACAATCACACATCTCTGTCCCTCATAAACAACCAAGCTCAACCATTTCATCTTACATTAGAGTATCAAATCATGCGATTCCAACCAGTCCATACCGATTATGACATCATAAGACCCTAAGATTGTGACATACAAGTAATTAGGTGCGAACAATACTAAAGCAAATCCATAAAATGGGCCTCGTACTCAGGCATTGTACAGTTTCCCTATCACAAGGTGTTGAACCTCCTCTGATACCATGTGTAATGAACCCATCATTATGACTACATGCGGCACAAAGGAAGTGCAATTTTTTTTTATTTAAGAAGGAAGGAAATCGATGACAACAATTAATCAAAACAACTTGATGATGGACATAATTTACACATTCAGGCAATTGACAACAACGACCCAACATACTAGCACCTAAAGAAACTGGACAGACATATGATAATCAAAAGACAGATAAAAATGGATACCTGCCCAACGCAAGAAATAGCCTACAAGCTAAAGGAAAATATCAACATCTCGACACATCGACTCGCCGACCCATAACCAGATACCTTTATGGCGTGGAAAACCAATCGCATTAAGGCATTATAGAACCCATTACCAACATCAATTACAACGAACAAATGCCCACATCGGGAAGCACAAGACTCCAGCTAGGTTGTCATTATGATCTATCCATTAGGGCACGTAATGATCCCCTCATCAAGAATCATATCGTCACAAGGAAATAGGCGTGATAGTAATCATGGGCTTATCAACCTCTAAGGGACTGGGTGTAACGAAACCATTTCAAATTAGGAAGGTGTCCCAATCATCCCTTTGCAATTTTAATTCATGGACTAACAACATCCTTATCAACCAATGATGAAACAGATTGGAATTTAAACATTGTCTCTTAAACCTCTTGGCCATCTTATACAAACTTCTCAATAAATAAAAAGGCATATTCAACTGGAAACCAATGAAATTTATCACAACCTTATGTGATACATAAAAACAAGTCCAAACTGACCCTTGCATGTAACAAATTGTCTCAAGATTGCCAATAAACCATGCCACCTAGTTTTCAACAGAGATGTAAGCATACCTTTATCACAACACTTGATTTTCCTAGAAGTAAAGAATAGGCTCCATGACACTCCTCTACCTAGGCATTTTTAAATCATTTATGCCTGCTAAGTGGAAGACCTGTCACCTTGGTGACTTTGATTTGAATATCTTCTACTTTGGCTTGGTAGCCATCAAAAGAGAGGGAAAACTCCTGGGCTGCTTGCAAGTTAAAACCTTGAAATCTCTTAATAAATTCGAGCCAACCTTGACCCTTAAGGTCTTCCCTTGGATCATCATATAAGAGCAGGGTTTGCAAGCCATTTGGTTCGATGCAGACAATAGGGGCCATGTGGATTGAGACAAATAGTCATGGGGCCAACAAAAGCCATTGTAAGCAGGGTTTCACATAACAAGAAGAACCATGGACAAAAACAAAGAAACGAAACCCTCACACGAATTAAATGAAGGCATAAGGAGTTTCATCAGAGAATCAGACATTGTGGTGTAATTAATTGCTGAGGGTACAAAACAAAGCCTTAGACTTAAATCGAAATAATGGACATGTCATTTTCAAACTTCCACTACTAGCAAAGTACAAAATATGACCGCATGCATTTAAGTGTCATCATGTGTAAAGGGTGGAATTACTCATTATAAGGTCAAGAAGAGAGGTGTTTGAAAAATCACACATTACGACCATATAAGGATTTACCAAGAATGATACATGGAACAAAATCATAGTCTAACATTAATTGATTCCTGGTATAGCATTCAAATGTCCAAAGTATACCTTATAACCATGAGAAATTAAAAACAACCATTTTATTGACATGATATATGCCTTAAAGAAAAAACTCATTCTTAAAATGGTTTGTATGATCATTAGTTTTCTTAGGAAAATACGCCTTAAAATCAAATGCAATAAATTCACAAGTTTCAATGCTTCGTTCATGCTTTCAATCACGAATGAAGCATGAAAATGAGAACTAGGAAAAATAAAAAAACTTATATAGCCCAAGATTCATCTTTCAAGTAGCAATGTTCAATTTTTTAAGTGGAGGAAGCTATAAAATTTATGATTTGTTGCTTTAAGAATTGAAAATATTGTGGGCCTGCCAACAATGGCGACTTGCTAGGAGAAGCAGTTATCTCTATATCACCGATGAGTTCAGGTTAGGATTGTTAGAATTATTGCAGATCAAAGAATAGATGAAGGACATCAAGGAACTTGACAATCATTACACTGTCCAACTTCAAACATCTTTTTGTTAAAATGAAATTTGGTAACACATTTTTAAAAATGAGAGCCACGATGTTCAAGTCAATGGCTCCAATACTACTAATAGGGCCATTTCTTCCACCAAACATCGATAGCCTTGACAGGGATGTTAATTAACCCACTCTGATGCCTCTATCCTATCCAAGAAATTTCAATTCAACATGAAGGATTCTTATGACCAATATCCAAATTTATACCTAAGAATTTTTCTTGAACCCGACATTGCTTCGCTGCCAGTGGGCCTATTCAGTACCCTGAGAAAGTTGTATTGGCATCATGCATGCATTTATTTGTTTCCAGCAGACCTGTTCAGTATCCCGATGGGTTTACAAACACTTCCCACAACTCTTGAGAAATTATTCACAACCTGATATTAATTTTAAAAACATTTAGAAGAGCGGGGTGATGCTGAAAATTTCAGTTTTTACAAGACTTGTTATTTTCTAGACTTTTAATTTTTGCTTGATAACCTTCATCATGATCTGAAAATAGTTTACTGATGAAACTAATTTTTTCGAGGACAGGAAGGCATCCTTGAGTTGCTTTCTTAAAAGCAGGGATAGCGTAAAGATCTTTTAACAATAGTCGTGTCTTCTCATAATTGCAAAGTGAAACCATGAAATCAATTCTGAACAAAAAGCCTCTTTAACTAGTCTGCGTTTTAGGAAATCATGGCAGTTGACACTCTGACAATCCTTGACAACTATTTTAAGATGAAGCATTGTGTTTTCCTTCTTTGAACTAAACTGTAATATAGGCATGTTTTACTCGGAAAGAAGATAAAACCAATAAAACAAAAACGAAAAAAAAAAGAAAATAGTGGAAACCAAAATAAATCAAAACAAAAAAAATGTACAAAAGGTGTATCTGGGATTTGTCAGTTAAAATACCTTTTGAAGGATTGACCGCTCACTGGGAAGATGTCTGGTTGTCCCTCTAAATTCTGCAGGTGGAAAGAGCTGGGACCTAGTTTCTCAGCAACCAAGAAAGGACCCAACCACAGATTCTGGAACTTGGTATGTTCCCCCTTCCTCTCATGAGGTTTATCCCACTTGAGGACTAAATCTCCCACCTCGAAATTCCCATCAGAGGCAGAAATTGAATCAAACTAGATTTTAACAATACATTGATGTTGATCTAGACTTTCTTTTGCTTGGACTCTTACCTCTTCTAACTTCAGCAAACAATTAATCCGAATTTCCAGAGGAGGACAATTCTCTTCATGAACTTTCAGCGATAATTGCAGAGAGGGAAGAAGAACACGAGGAGGGAGAATTGCTTCCCTTCTGTAAACGAGAAAGAAGGGGGAATTACCAATAGTGATTTTCCGAGTCACCCTATCAGCCCAGATTGAATTAAAAAGTGCGTTGTGCCAATTTTTTTGGTTTTCCGAAACTGTCCTCTTGATGATTTTGATTAGGTTTTTGTTTGTCGATTCTACTAAACCGTTTCCTTGGGGGTAATAGCTAGCAGAAAATTTTAGTTTTGTCCCTTTTTCTAAAGCAAAGGCACTCATATCGAGGGATGAAAAATAGGAAGCATTATTGAAAACCAACATTCAGGAATACCGAATCAAGTAATAATGTTTAATTAAGGAAATATATTACCTGATTGGTGTTTACCACTTTTAATGGTGCAGCCTTGAACCATCTGGTAAAATAGTCTGTCATCGTAATGATGTATTTATGCTACTGCGAGGAAGTGGGGTTGATAGGTCCAATGATGTCAAGACCCCATTGCTGAAAAGGGAAATCTATCGAAACAGGTTGCAATGGGAATGTTGCCTTCTACACTCGTCCAGAAGCCTTTTGGAAGATTACACATTTATGACATAATGTATGGGCATCTTTGAATAGCATGGGACAATAGTACCCTTCTCTTAATACTTTGTGAGTAGTAGTGTCTCCACCAAAGTTCCCACCAACTTCTCTTGCATGCAATTCAGATAACACTTCATCTGCTTCATCTCTTTTTAGACAACGCATAAGGACTTCATAAAAAAAATTGCGAAATAATACGCCATTTGCTAGCTCGAAAGGTGTAGATTTTAGTCTTAATGGTCTTCTCTTTTTCAGATCAATATGAAGAGGAGAAGAACCATGTGTTAGATAAAACTTAATTTCATCAAACCAAGAATTAGCAGCATCTTGTGCACAATATATTTGACTTTGACTATGTTGATTTTCAGTTAAAACAATAATTTGACCTTCCTGCTCTTCAACTAAATCAATGACTAATTTACATAGACCTTGGCCTCTAACAATTTGCACAGGGGTAATCTCAAGGTCATACTCTTGTAACGATGTCATCCAGTTTGCCCGTTTTTCACACAGTTCTTTCTGTACTAGTAATTTTCTGACAGTAGGGTAGGGAGCAATGACTTTAGTTATGAATTTCAGTAGATATGATCGAAAATGTTTTACTGCTTTAAAAATAACGTAGGCCTGTTGATCTACAGCTGGGTAATTAAGATTTTCTCCCCTGAAAGATGAGCTCATAAAGGCAATGGGAATTTCATTGTTTTCAACATTCTTTTGGGTCAGCACAATGACATAAGATCGATCAGAGGCGAATGCATAAAGAGTGAAGTCTTGTGAAAAATCAGGACTCATTAGGGAGGGAGCCTCTACTATGGATTTTTTGATGGAGTCAAAATATTGAATTTCCTATGGTCCCCAATGATACTGAATGTCATTTTTTATTAAGTTTTGCAATGGCCTTACCATCTCTGAGAAACTTGAGACAAACCTTCTGACAAAATTTATTTGACCTAGAAAAGATTGCATAGATGTTTTGGAGGAGGAGGGAGGGAGCTTGGAAATGACTTGAGTTCTTTAGGATCAATGATCATCCCTTCATTAGATATTATGAATCCAAGCAACTTGCCTTGTTCCACTGGAAAGAAAAATTTCTTAGGATTTAGAGAGATACCGAACTTGCGGCATCGTTGTAGAATAGATCTCAGATGGGATAAGTGATCTCCCTTATTTTTGGAGAAAACAATGACGTCATCAAGATAGACCACTACAGATTGATTCATAAGACCGTGAAAGGAAATATACATCGCTCTCTGTAAAATGGCCCCAACATTTATAATCCCAAAAGGCATATTTCTATAGGTGTAGGTACCCCATGGGGTACGAAAAATTGGTTTTCAAATGGTTTGGGGGAGACATGAGGACCTGGTTGTACCTTGAAAGATCGTCTAGTAGCGACAATCTTGCAGAACCATATAATTGATGGAGAATTTGTTCCGTTGGAGGAACAAGATAATTGTCTTTGTTAGATGCTTGGTTTAAGTTCCGAAAATCGACACAGAGTTGAATTTCGCCACTTTTCTTCCTTACAGGGACAAGATTAGATACCCATTGTGTGTGTATTACTGGGAAGATTATCTTTGCATTCAATAGTTTGTTTAGTTCTTTCTTAACCGTTGGTTCGAGTTTAGGGTGCATCTTTCTCAGCTTTTGCTGAAAAGGTTAAGTCTGGGGTTTCATGGGGATGATGTGTTATATAATGTTAGGGTCAAAAGTTTTTAAATCATCGTATGTCCAAACAAAGACATCCTTAAATTCTTTAAAAAGTTTTATAAAGGCTGATTTCTCTTGTTCGGAACATCCTGTTCCAAGATTGATACACTGTAGATTATCTTTAGTCTCTAGATTTACTTTTTTATGAGTCAAGGAAGAACTATTTGTTTTACAATTTACCAATTTCCTGAATTTGTCATGCAGATCATAAAACTTTTCTAATTAGCACGGATTTAGGGATATAATTTACTAGATCTGATGTTGATTCGGGAGACCTTGGGTCCGAAATTACCGTAAAATTGCAGAGATCTTCGTTGTGTGTGTCTTCATCGATAAATGCACCTTGAAAAGTGTCCTCCATGTGTAAAAAGATGATGATCTGTTGATCATCATCGAACACTCTCCAGTTAGTGATGTTGTCTAGGAATGATGGTCTGAACAACAACTCAATTGAAAATGCATTTGGAGGAAGACCTTCTATGCGAAAAAGTTTGAAAGCGGCATTAGCTAACAAGTCAGCCTCAGAGTTATTTAATCTTGGAATGGACTTAATGTTAAATGTGAAAAAATTGTGCATTAGATTCCATACCTCGGCTTGATAACTCTTTAGGTGTGGTGATAGACAATGAATGAAATTTATTACCTGTCTGACCACAATTTTCGAGTCACTGAAAACCATTAAGTTATGTACATTCATATCTACTTCCTTTTTAAGTCCTTGCAGAAGTGCCTTGTATTCAACAGTGTTGTTTGTACATTCAAATTCTAATCGGCAAGTGATCAAAGTTTTACTACTTGTTGGGTCAATGAGCACACATCCTGCACCAACTCCTTCTTTAGATTTGGATCCATTGAAGTAGAGAGACCATATGTGAGATTCATCAGCCATATTAGACACATTAGGTAGAATTTCTGACTGTGTGCATGTCATGAGGTTCAAATTTTTTTCTGGATCAGTGATGATGGAAGTTTCGTCCATGAAATTACCGAAAAAGGTGTTCATTCCCTGCATTTCGGGTGGATTAGTGGCAACATTAAATGGTTCATTAGCATCATTTAAATCGACCATGGTGTGCTTGAGGTAATTCTCACAATTAATCCTAATTCTGTTAGGCTTTCCATTCTCTAGGAGCCACAAGTGGGACCAATCTGTTGCGAAGTATCCATGCAACTGTTCGGACCAATACCTATTTAAAAATAAACCATATACTTCAGGGATGTCAAAAACAATGATATCAATAATCTGGTGAACCTTAGGATTAGAATATAGCCTGACAAGTACATTTTTTAATTCGCCAATTACCGTAACATTCGTCTGATCGAGATGAATGATTTTTAGACTGGAAGGTTGAACTTCAACATCAATTTTTCAGTAGACAGACAAAGGCATCACATTTGATGATGCACCAGAATCTACTATGCAGTTATGTACATTTCTATTGAAAATTTCAAAAGTTAATTAAAAAGGTGGGACATTTTTGTGAGTATTAACAACAGAACTTTGTTGGTTTTTAGTCGTTGTCCATGAAACTACTTTATCTACATTTGATACAATTTTTACAGTAAGGTCTCTTTTATTTGAGGGTTCTAGTGTTGTTTTAGTAGGGACCTTTTGAGGTGTTTTAGCACACATTTCAACAATTTTCTTGTTGTTCAAATTGTTGTTTTTGTTGTTTTCTGCAATGTTCTGAAGCATTTTCTACAGGAGAAAAGGGAATTTCAACAGTTCATAAATATAAATATTATCTCTAAGTTTCTTTAGGTCTTCAATCAAATCATATTGTAAACTTGGGGTTGTTGAATTCTGTTTTGTTTCAATTTGTTTAAATTTTTTATGAGGTGTATTAGTTCCTGTTTTAGAAGAGGGTTTATTCTGATTTTTACTTTTGGTATTGTAAGGATGGACAGTTTCAAAATTAGCTTGAAAGATACCGTCGAAAAAATGCCCGAAGATTTTGGGAGATGATTCCTCTTCTTCAACCACGTCTTCATAATTCTCAGGGGGAACTAAGCTATCATGTGCTTCAAGGATTGCCCGTATAGCGTATGGTAAGCTTTCGAGATTCAGGCCTTCAGGGTTTGGATTTGGCCGGTTTGAGGGAAAATGTTTTCTAAAAGGGGGTTTGTAAGTCCCTTTTCTTGAAGATACTTCTTCAATTGATCTCCTTAAGTCTACGATCTGATTTGATAATTTATGGATGACTTTTTTTAAACTTTCCAAATCTGAGCTCTCTAATTGAATTTTGGTCTGGGGGGGTCTAGGAAGAATTTATATTTTCTTGTGAGAAGATGGGGTAATCTCTTCCTCGTTACTAAGATTATCTTTTAGGCTTAAAATATATTTTTTGATTTGTCTTGCCTCCTCGAAGGCTTCCAGTAACGTTTCCTTCTTAGACTATTTAACCGAAATTGCTACATTCTGGTGTAAGGATTTGGTGTAATATGGAACAATGATATTTTCAATGGGCATTGAATCAACGAGGATTTGATTTTTTAATGTGAGGAACCTTTGGTTAAAATATTTTATTTTTTTCTTAGGGTTCATCTTTAAGCTGGATAGTTCCATGACTAAGACTTCAAGATACTTATCATCTCCGAACTTATCAAGGAAACAAGACTCAAATTTGTCCCAAGATACAATGGTGTGGGGTTGTTAGGAAAAATACCATGTAGAGGCATTGCCCTCAAATGTATAAGGAAAGAGTATACATACTACATCCTCATGTTATACGCTTCAGAGTCTAATGACTAGCATGAATTTCTTTATGTGATCCTCGGTGATTTTCTTAGAGTCTGGATCGAATTTAGGTGGCCATTTCTTTGGGTGTTTAGGAAAAGGATTTTGGGGTCTAGGTATGACCACAACATCTTGATCGAGCCAAGGTCTTGTGGGATTTTTTTGATTTTCCATGGGCATAGGTGGTGTTGAAGGCTGAGATGGTTTAGATGAAGAACTGCCTTCGTCGGATGACTCCTCTCCTCAAGAGGAAGGAAATAAATGAGGTGGTGAAGGTGGGATACCAAATCCTTCGGCTACAGGAGTGGGGATTTGATCTGGATCTGTTGGGTTTAGGAGAAAACCAGTGCCTTCAAGTTGCTCTCTGATATCAGAGAAATCTAGAGGTTGATTCAGTGGCCAACCAGGTTGTCTGATATGGGCCAAATCACCGTGTGTCCTTAGAAGTGACTGACAAACAATTTCTTGTACAGTGGACCCTTGAGGGTTTGGTGTTACTGGCTCAACGGTACTATGTGGATTTTTGGTTGAGGTAGTTACTGTTTGAGATGTAATATTGTTGTTAGAATGACTCTTTGTTACTATAGGGGAGTGAGTGTGTGGGGAAGGAGTCTTGTGACTTCCACATGCCACCAATCGTCTTCAGGCCCTCCTTCTATCTCCATTTGTTGATGGGCGAAAATGACCATCTATCAATTGGAAGAACGAGTTTGATCCAGGGTTGTCTAAGTAACCCAAGCCATTTGGTATAACTCATTTTGAGAGGTTTAATGGCTCCGTTGGTCAATTTAAGAATCCTAAAATAAATAAAAATAAAAGAAAATAAATAAATAACTAATCACTAAATATTATATAAATATATGTACATATGCTCTAATGTGACTGTAATAGGCATAATTAAGCAAAAGATAGATAACTCTCATTTATATAAATTATTTACAGAAAGCAAGTTTTAATCTAAACTTACTGTACACTCAATGTAAAAATGTCTTCTCTGAAGAAGCAGATAAAGAAAGCACATAAAAATATTTTTTTGATTTTTCTTTTATAAGTCTTAAACTAATGGAAGAAAATGTTATGAAAGAGAAAGGTATAGCTAGTCAAAATCCAAACTTTGTGTTCGAATTTCAGTGATAAACAAATAGCAGAAAAATGAAATTGAACTAACCTGTTAATGAACTAATGATATACATCCAAACATCTATGCGATCATAAAACATTTAACCACCTTGCCCAAGAGAAAAACCTGCAAGGAACCTTAAGTCTGTTCTGAATAAATGTAGAACAATTATGTTGGAAGTTAAATTTAAATAACAAAAAGAATGATACTAATAGTCATTATGATCTCATGATTGCAAGTAATTGCATTAAGAGAAATCCATTAGCAAACATGCTTGCATTTAATCTTTCAATGAAAATTAAAGGAGAAATCATGTAATTAAAACTGAATAGGTGATCACACGATTAATATCTGAAGCAATAGTTATGGACAACATTTATAAAGGAATTATCCCGATAACATAATAAATGATGAAGATTAAATCTATCAAAACTTATTATCATACCAATATAAACAAAACTTAAATGAAGACACCATCCATAAGAATCTAAAGCTGAAATGTGTATTGTTGTTCCATTAAAGTCTATAAATCAAACGTCCATCTTCTGCCCCAGGCGAGGATGCCTTCATTACAAAAATCTCTAATATTTAAAGAGTTCAGAGAATCTAAACATCTTATCTTGTGGGATAAGATTGAATCTCAAAAATGATTTGTTAATTACAAAAGAGAGGGTAATATACCCACTCCATATCATATTGTATCTCTCAAAACTATAAAAAGCTTGTTTCTGTTTACAAACAATGAGCCAAAGGAATGGCTAATAAACTCAGAAATGGCCCATATCATCAAATCACCACCAGCTATATGATATCCTAAAAGGAAAAATGAAAATACAAGAGTTTAGATATTATTTTAACCAATAATTTCCAAAAATTTGAATGAGAATGAACTGGCTACATAATCAGCTGATTTTGTAATTAGTTTTATTTCAAATAGTAGAAATCTAATTAAATCTATATTAATAGAAAATTTTAAATAAAAATACAACTAAGAAAATCAAACAAATCTTTACCTCATAACTGCATGCTAAATTTGACTCACAAGATCTCAGAGTTAAGTACTGTTGTAACACTCTTAGCATTCTTTATTATTACGTTTCCAGTTCTTTTCAAATGCTTCCCTTGCCTTTGAGCATTGAACTTAAGTCTGTGATTTTCACTCGTTAATGAGTTGATCTGAATGGATATGGTTTTGATCTGTAGTTGAAGGGAAAGTACATCTTTGTAATATTTGTTGATCCAAAATAAACAAACCTCACACCGTGGATTTGGAATAGTTGTTTGAGGATATCCATGGCCATGCATCAGAATGCTTCCACTATTATCTGTGGGTATTTTACTGATTTTAATCCCTGGAAAACCTTTGCTATTCTTCAAGCACGGTGGCAGATTGTCCACGAAATCGTAGGCCTGGCTGAGATCTTGTTTGAGGTAACTCGGGTCTTCCTTTGCCAAGAATTTCTCGATCTCAGAATCAGAGCTCTCATGGACCTCAATCACTTTGATCGAGCTCATATGATACTTCGATTTATTTTGTAGGCTTCTGAAAATTAATCTCCCTGCCATTTTTTTTTAAACCCTACATCTGAATCATTTTTAGACAGTTTGCGGGAGGCCCTGTTTGCGTTTTTTACAGAGGTGTCAGGGAAAGCGTACTTCTCATGGCCATGAAATTCAAAGGATGTTGGTTCGACATCTAGTTGCTCGGGCATAGGCTCATCAAGCACATCCCTATCATAGTGTTCTTTAGAAGAGGAGGTTGTTCTGTCAATGGAAGGGATTGGGGTTTTTTCCAACATGGGCTTATCAACCTCTAAGGGTCTGGGTGTAACGAAACCATTTCGAATCCAGAAAGTTTCCCAATCATCCCCTTGAAATTTTAATTGATGGACTAACAACATCCTTATCAACCCATGATGAAACAAACTGGAATTTAAACATTGTCTCTTAAACCTCTTGGCCATCTTATATGGACTTCTCAATAAATAAAAAGGCATATTCAACTGGAAACCGATGAAGTTCATCAACAATCTTATGTGATACAGAAAAGCAAGGCCAATGCAACCCTTGCATGTAACGAATTGTCTCAAGATTTCCAATAAACCATGCCACCTAGTTTTCAACAGAGATACATGCATACCTTTATCACATCACTTGATTTTCTTAGAAGTAAAGAACAGGCTCCACGAAACCTCCTCTACCTTGGCATTTTTAAATCATTTTTGCCCACTAAGTGGAAGACCTGTCACCTTGCTTAAAAACTCCTTGGTGACTTCGATTTGAATATCTCCTACTTTGTCTCAGTAGCCATCAAAAGAGAGGGAAAACTACTTGGCTATTTACAAGTTAAAACCTTGAAATCTCTAAAGAAATTTGAGCCATCCTTGACCCTTAAGTTCTTCCCTTGCATCGTCATACAAGAGAAGGGTTTGCGAGCCATTTGGTTCGATGTGGAAAATAGGGGCCATGTGGATTGAGACAAACAATCATGGGGGCAACAGAAGCCACTGTAAGCAGGGTTTCACAGAACAGGAAGAACCATGGACAAAAACAAAGAAACAAAACCCTAGCACGAATTAAATGAAGGCATAAGGAGTTTCATAAGAGAATCAGGCATTGTGGTGTAATGAATTGTTGAGGGTATAGAAAAAATCTCGAGAATTAAATTTAAATAATGGACATGTCATTTTCAAACTTCCACTACCAGCAGAGTACAAAATATGACCAAATGTGTTTAAGTGTCATCATGTGTAAAGGGTGGAATTACTCATTATCAGGTCAAGAAGAGAGGTGTTTGACAAATCACACATAATGACCATAAAAGGATTTACCAAGAATGATACATGGAACAAAATCATAGTCTAACATTAATCGATTCCCGGTATAACATTCAAATGTCCAAAGTATACCTTATAACCATGAGCAATTAAAAACAACCATTTTATTGACATGAGATAGGCCTTAAAGAAAAAAATCATTCTTAAAAAGGTTTGTATGATCATTAGTTTCTTATGAAAATAAGCATTAAAATCAAATGCAATAAATTCGCAAGTTTCAATGCTCTAATGTGACTGTAATAGGCGTAATTAAGCAAAAGATAGATAACTCTCATTTATATACATTATTTACAGAAAGCAAGTTTTAATCTAAACTTACTACACTCAATGTAAAAATGTCTGCTCTGAAGAAGTAGATAAAGAAAGCACATAAAAATATTTTTTTGATTTTTCTTTTATAAGTCTTAAACTAATGGAAGAAAATGTTATGAAATAGAAAGGTATAGCTAGTCAAAAGCCAATCTTTGTGTTCGAATTTCAGTGATAAACAAATAGCAGAAAAATGAAATTGAACTAACCTGTTAATGAACTAATGATATACATCCAAACATCTATGCGATCATAAAACATTTAACCACCTTGTCGAAGAGAAAAACCTGCAAGGAACCTTAAGTCTATTCTGAATAAATGTAGAACAATTATGTTGGCAGTTAAATTTAAATAACAAAAAGAATGATACTAATAGTCATTATGATCTCATGATTGCAAGTAATTGCATTAAGATAATTCCGTTAGCAAACATGCTTGCATTTAATCTTCCAATGAAAATTAAAGGAGAAATACTATAATTAAAATTGAATAGGTGATCACATGACTAATATCTGAAGAAATAGTTATGGACAACATTTATAAATAAATTATTCCAATAAAATAATAAATGATGAAGATTAAATCTATCAAAACTTATTATCATACCAATATAAACAAAACTTAAATGAAGACACCATCCATAAGAATCTAAAGCTAAAATGTGTATTGTTGTTCCATTAAAGTCTATAAATCAAACGTCCATCTTTTGCCCCAGGCGAGGATGCGTTCATTACAAAAATCTCTAATATTTAAAGAGTTCAGAGAATCTAAACATCTTATCTTGTGGGATAAGATTAAATCTCAAAAATGATTTGCTAATTACAAAAAAGAGGGTAATATACCCACTCCATATCATACTGTATCTCTCAAAACTATAAAAAGCTTGTTTTTGTTTACAAAAGATGAGCCAAAGAAATGGCTAATAAACTCAAAAATGGCCCATATCATCAGATCACCACCAGCTATATGATATCCTAAAAGGAAAAATGAAAATACAAGAGTTTAGATATTATTTTAACCAATAATTTTCAAAAGTTTGAATGAGAATGAACTGGCTACATAATCAGCTGATTCTGTAACTAGTTTTATTTCAAATAGTAGAAATATAATTAAATCTATATTAATAGAAAAATTGAAATAAAAATACAACTAAGAAAATCAAACAAATCTTTACCTCATAATTGCATGCTAAATTTGACTCACAAGATCTCAGAGTTAAGTACTGGTGTAACACTCTTAGCATTATTTATTATTACGCTTCCAGTTCTTTTCAAACTCTTCCCTTTCCTTTGAGCATTGAACTTAAGTTTGTGATTTTCACTCGTTAATGAGTTGATGTGAATGGAGATGGTTTTGATCTGTAGTTGAAGGGAAGGTACATCTTTGTAATATTTTTTGATCCAAAATAAACAAACCTCACACCGTGGATTTGGAATAGTTGTTTGAGGATATCCATGGTCATGCATCGGAATGCTTCCACTATTATTTGTGCATATTTTACTGAGTTTAATCCCTGGAAAACCTTTTCTATTCTTCAAGCACGATGGCAGATTGTCCACGAAATCGTAGGCCTGGCTGAGATCTTGTTTGAGGTAACTCAGGTCTTCCTTTGCCAATAATTTTTCGATATCAGAATCAGAGCTCTCATGGAACTCAATCACCTTTATCGAGCTCATATGATATTTCGATTTATTTTCTAGGCTTCTGAAAATTAATCTCCCTACCATTTTTTTTTAAACCCTACATCTGAATCATTTTTAGACAGTTTGCGGGAGGCCCTGTTTGCGTTTTTTACAGAGGTGTCAGGGAAAGCGTACTGCTCATGGTCATGAAATTAAAAGGATGTTGATTCAAAATCTAGTTGCTCGGGCATAGGCTCATCAACCACAGCCCTATCATAGTGTTCTCTAGAAGAGGAGATTGTTCTGTCAATGGAAGGGATTGGGTTTTTTTCCAACATGGGCTTATCAACCTCTAAGGGTCTGGGTGTAACAAAACCATTTCGAATCAGGAAAGTTTCCCAATCATCCCCTTGCAATTTTAATTGATGGACTAATAATATCCTTATCAACCCATGATGAAACAAACTGGAATTTAAACATTGTCTCTTAAACCTCTTGGCCATCTTATACGGATTTCTCAATAAATAAAAAGGCATATTCAACTGGAAACCGATGAAGTTCATCAACAATCTTATGTGATACAGAAAAACAAGGCCAAAGCGACCCTTGCATGTAACGAATTGTCTCAATATTTCCAATAAACCATGCCACCTAGTTTTCAACAGAGATACATGCATACCTTTATCACGACACTTGATTTTCCTAGAAGTAAAGAACAGTCTTCACGACACCTCCTCTACCTTGGCATTTTTAAACCATTTCTGCCCACTAAGTGAAAGACCTATCACCTTGCTTAAAAACTCCTTGGTGACCTCGATTTGAATATCTCCTACTTCGTCTCGGTAGCCATCAAAAGAGAGGGAAAACTACTTGATTGTTTACAAGTTAAAACCTTGAAATCGCTGAAGAAATTTGAGAAATCCTTGACCCTTAAGGTCTTCCCTTGCGTTGTCATATAGGAGCAGGCTTTGCAAGCCATTTTGTTCGATGTGGACAACAGGGGCCATGTGGATTGAGACAAATAATCATGGGGGCAATAGAAGCCACTGTAAGCAGGGTTTCAGAGAACAGGAAGAACCATGGACAAAAACAAAGAAACAAAACCCTAGCATGAATTAAATGAAGGCATAAGGAGTTTCATAAGAGAATCATACATTGTGGTGTAATGAATTGTTGAGGGTATAGAACAAATCCCGAGACTTAAATTGAAATAATGGACATGTCGTTTTCAAACTTCCACTACCAGCAGAGTACAAAATACGACCAAATGTATTTAAGTGTCATCATGTGTAAAGGGTGGAATTACTCATTATAAGGTCAAGAAGAGAGGTGTTTGACAAATCACACATAATGACCATATAAGGATTTACCAAGAATGATCCATGGAACAAAATCATAGTCTAACATTAATCGATTCCCGGTATAACATTCAAATGTCCAAAGTATACCTTATGACCATGAGCAATTAAAAACAACCATTTTATTGACATGAGATAGGACTTAAAGAAAAAAATCATTCTTAAAAAGGTTTGTATGATCATTAGCTTCTTATGAAAATAAGCATTAAAATTAAATGCAATAAATTCACAAGTTTCAATGCTCTAATGTGACTGTAATAGGCATAATTAAGCAAAAGATAGATAACTCTCATTTATATACATTATTTACAGAAAGAAAGTTTTAATCTAAACTTACTACACTCAATGTAAAAATGTCTGCTCTGAAGAAGCAGATAAAGAAAGCACATAAAAATATTTTTTTGATTTTTCTTTTATAAGTCTTAAACTAATGGAAGAAAATGTTATGAAACAGAAAGGTATAGCTAGTCAAAAGCCAAACTTTGTGTTTGAATTTCAGTGATAAACAAATAGCAGAAAAATGAAATTGAACTAACCTGTTAATGAACTAATGATATACATCCAAACATCTATGCGATCATAAAACATTTAACCACCTTGTCCAAGAGAAAAACCTGCAAGGAACCTTAAGTCTGTTCTGAATAAATGTAGAACAATTATGTTGGCAGTTAAATTTAAACAACAAAAAGAATGATACTAATAGTCATTATGATCTCATGATTGCAAGTAATTGCATTAAGAGAAATCCGTTAGCAAACATGCTTGCATTTAATCTTTCAATGAAAATTAAAGGAGAAATCCTGTAATTAAAACTGAATAGGTGATCACACGATTAATATCTGAAGCAATAGTTATGGACAACATTTATAAAGGAATTATCCCCATAAGATAATAAATGATGAAGATTAAATCTATCAAAACTTATTATCATACCAATATAAACAAAACTTAAATGAATACACCATCCATAAGAATCTAAAGCTGAAATGTGTATTGTTGTTCCATTAAAGTCTATAAATCAAACGTCCATCTTCTTCCGTAGGCGAGGATGCGTTCATTACAATAATCTCTAATATTTAAAGAGTTCAGAGAATCTAAACATCTTATCTTGTGGGATAAGATTAAATCTCAAAAATGATTTGCTAATTACAAAAAAGAGGGTAATATACCCACTCCATATCATACTGTATCTCTCAAAACTATAAAAAGCTTGTTTCTGTTTACAAAAGATGAGCCAAAGAAATGGCTAATAAACTCAGAAATGGCCCATATCATCAGATCACCACCAGCTATATGATATCCTAAAAGGAAAAATGAAAATACAAGAGTTTAGATATTATTTTAACCAATAATTTCCAAAAAATTGAATGATAATGAACTGGCTACATAATTAACTGATTTTGTAACTAGTTTTATTTCAAATAGTAGAAACCTAATTAAATATATATTAATAGAAAAACTGAAATAAAAATACAACGAAGAAAATCAAACAAATCTTTACTTCATAACTGCATGCTAAATTTGACTCACAAGATCTCAGAGTTAAGTACTGTTCTAACACTCTTAGCATTCTTTATTATTATGTTTCCACTTCTTTTCAAATGCTTCCCTTGCCTTTGACCATTGAACTTAAGTCTGTGATTTTCACTCGTTAATGAGTTGATCTGAATGGAGATGGTTTTGATCTGTAGTTGAAGGGAAGGTACATCTTTGTAATATTTGTTGATCCAAAATAAACAAACCTCACACCATGGATTTGGAATAGTTGTTTGAGGATATCCATGGTCATGCATCGGAATTCTTCCACTATTATCTATGGGTATTTTACAGAGTTTAATCCCTGGAAAACCTTTGCTATTCTTCAAGCACAATGGCATATTGTCCACAAAATCGTAGGCCTGGCTGAGATCTTGTTTGAGGTAACTCGGGTCTTCCTTTGCCAAGAATTTCTCAATCTCAGAATCAGAGCTCTCATGGACCTCAATCACTTTGATCGAGCTCATATGATACTTTGATTTATTTTGTAGTCTTCTAAAAATTAATCTCCCTGCCATTTTTTTTTTAAACCCTACATCTGAATCATTTTTAGACAGTTTGTGGGAGGCCCTGTTTGCGTTTTTTACAGAGGTGTTAGGGAAAGCGTGCTACTCATGGTCATGAAATTCAAAGGATGTTGGTTCAACATATAGTTTCTTGGGTATAGGATCATCAAGCATAGACCTATCATAGTGTTCTTTAGAAGAGGAGGTTGTTCTGTCAATGCAAGGGATTGGGGTTTTTTCAAACATGGGCTTATCAACCTCTAAGGGTCTGGGTGTAATGAAACCATTTCGAATCAGGAAAGTTTCCCAATCATCCCCTTGAAATTTTAATTGATGGACTAACAACATCCTTATCAACCCATGATGAAACAGATTGGAATTTAAACATTGTCTCTTAAACCTCTTGGCCATCTTATACGGACTTCTCAATAAATAAAAATGCATATTCAACTGGAAGTCGATGAAGTTCATCAACAATCTTATGTGATACAGAAAAGCAAGGCCAAAGCGACCCTTACATGTAACGAATTGTCTCAAGATTTCTAATAAACCATGCCACCTAGTTTTCAACAGAGATACATGCATACCTTTATCACAGCACTTGATTTTCCTAGAAGTAAAGAACAGGCTCCACGACACCTCCTCTACCTTGGAATTTTTAAACCATTTCTGCCCACTAAGTGGCAGACCTGTCGCCTTGCATAAAAACTCCTTGGTGACTTCAATTTGAATATCTCCTACTTTGTCTTGGTAGCCATCAAAAGAGAGGGAAAACTACTTGGTTATTTACAAGTTAAAACCTTGAAATCTCTGAATAAATTTGAGCCATCCTTGACCCTTAAGGTCTTCCCTTGCGTCGTCATACAGGAGCAGGATTTGCGAGAAATTTCGTTCGATGGGGACAATAGGGGGCATGTGGATTAAGACAAACAGTCATGGGGGCAACAGAAGCCACTGTAAGCAGGGTTTCATAGAACAGGAAGAACCATGGACAAAAACAAAGAAACAAAACCCTAGCACAAATTAAATGAAGGCATAAGGAGTTTCATAAGAGAATCAGGTGTTATGGTGTAATGAATTGTTGAGGGTATAGAACAAATCCCGAGACTTAAATCGAAATAATGGACATGTCATTTTCAAACTTCCACTACCAGCAGAGTACAAAATATGACCAAATGTGTTTAAGTGTCATCATGTGTAAAGGGTGGAATTACTCATTATAAGGTCAAGAAGAGAGGTGTTTGACAAATCACACATAATGACCATATAAGGATTTACCAAGAATGATACATGGAACAAAATCATAGTCTAACATTAATCGATTCTCGGTATAACATTCAAATGTCCAAAGTATACCTTATAACCATGAGCAATTAAAAACAACCATTTTATTGACATGGGATAGGCCTTAAAGAAAAAAATCATTCTTAAAAAGGTTTGTATGATCATTAGTTTCTTAGGAAAATAAGCATTAAAATCAAATGCAATAAATTCGCAAGTTTCAATGCTTCCTCCATGCTTTCAGACATGAACGAAGCACGAAAACGAGAACTAGGAAAAATAAAAAAACTTATATAGCCCAAACTTCATCTTTCAAGTAGCAATGTTCAAATGTTTAAGTGGAGGCAGCTATAAAATCTATGATTTGTTTCTTTAAGAATTGAAAATATTGTGGGGTTTCCAACACGACTGTTGATTTGGTGCTTGGCCAACTACTCAGGCATAGACTAATAACGTAAGGATAAGGGACATAAGAGAGAAACACAAATTTTTCTTCATATTAAATCAATAAAAATAGATCCAGAGAAGTCATTGCAATTAGAGGTTGGGTTCATCGTGGGAAATCAATTCAGAATACAACGGGAAAGGGGATTACAGATACCATAGGAAAGCAAGTGCAATAAATCTCAAGGCAATGAAATCTTCAACCGAGCACAAAAAAATAACATGTGTAAATTAAATTTCATTGCAAGTAAGAAATTTAACAGGCGTACCTTAGAAAAACGCGAATGATCTGAAGTTGTTGTCTAGCGTGCACTCTGCCCAGCTCCCACTTAACTGATGTGACCTCACCAGTACCTCCCAGCCAATGCTAGGGGTACTATTGTTCCCCCTGAGCCACTCAAGAGACAAAGGGGCCACACACACAATACGAGAGAATGCTAGAACCCACCTCGCCTCCCAAGGTCTAGCTACCACTCGTTACCTGAGCTAGGTATTCCAATTCCCACAAGAGAATTCCAGTCAAGGTAAAATTTCAGCAGCATAACTTTATGCAAAATTTCAATCAAGGTAAAATTCTCATTAAATTCCTTTTTAATTTAATTAATTTCGAAAATGTTTCCCATTTCTTTTAAGTTTCCCCCTTTTTCCATTTTAACTAAAAATCATTTTAGCAAGTGTAGATAAAACAACCATTTACCCTTTTTCCTTTTTATTAAAAAATTAATTTATCAAGTGTAGATAAAATCAACCATTTACCCTCTTTTCTTTTTAACTAAAAATTAAATTAGCAAATGTAGATGAAAACAACCATTACCCCTTTTTAAAATTTAATCCTCCATTATAATTTTGACTGTAATATATAAGTTTGAATTTCTTACATGTTTATTTATTATAATTTCTTTTTTGTCCACATGTTCTACATAAACCTAGGTTTTAATTTCACTAGGTTGGGAGACATTTTTTTATTAGGGAATTTTTTTTTTTAATCTTTACTTATCACATCATTCACTTTAAGGACGACTAGGTTTATTCACTTTCAATTTAAAATAGCGACATTCCCTTCAGGATGCACTACATGCTCCAAGGGTGCCACACACCTCTTTCAATTTTCCTTGCACGATGTGTCCTTCAGTACGCACTACGCACTCCAAGGGTGCCACTCGCCTCTTTCTGTTTTCCTTTCCTGACGTTACCTTTAGGACGCACTACATGCTCCAAGGGTTCCACTCACCTCTTGAGTGACTTTGGTAGACGTGAAACCCCTAGAGTCAATACTCCACCAGGTGATCTTGTGGGAAACTAAGGACCTCTAATAAATAATGCCCCTACCTTATTGGGTGCCCCTTAGAATCATCATGAGCAACTGTCACAGTCTTCCCTCATGACATCGTGGGTCTTTTGGATCTAAGTAATCATTAACCTACAGTTCAAGCCATGATGGGAGTGCTAGTATATTTTGGCAAGGTTGTTGCCACACCTCTCCCTCAAAGTATTTGGTTTTCCTGTGTGACCCCTCTAATCCACATGAGAGTCTAGTTGGTAAGCTATTGTCATATGACATCCATCAACAAATCATGTAAGCAATAATAATAAATCATCATAACATCTAATCATATGTACATATGTCACATCAACAACATTCAAACCCAACAGTCCACTCCCTGACTTGATTTGGAGTCTAAGGGATTTCATTGATGCCTCTGCATCCTCGAGGACCAAATTCCTACACACTCAGGAGAACCCAGTCAATAACACTTGTCTATGTAATACAACCAAATAACATATCATGATATCCATAATGTCTCATAATCATAATCAAAACGGCCAATAGATATAATAACTCAGATCACTTGCAAGAAAATTTACTCAAAGAATAATTTCACTCAGTGCACACAAGAGAGAGATGTTACATACACCCCCTATTGTTTTAAACTTCGTCTCAAAGTTTCACAGTATATAAGTATTGAAATAAAGTGTATCATAGTATCATAAGTCTATCTATCAAACAAAAATGGAAATTGCTGACACATATCATATGCATCCTCCCAAGTCACTGAGTGCAGACTATAGTTTTCCCACTGGACCTTGACCTGATCTCCCAGGTCGTCGAGTGCAGACTATAGTTTTCCCACTCGACCTTGACCTGATATACTGTTCGATGCCATAGATATCGAATGCAATGGTCCAGGATATGGATCATCTCTGTCGTGAGAGCACCCTCGTCTGATCCTACAAGGGATTCATGTCAACAACATGAGTAGGATCACTAACATTCTTTCTCAAAACATGTATGTGAAAAACCTCATACATATGCCTAAAAGAATCAGGCAAGGCTAGTCAACGGGCCATGGGCCCCTTCTTTTCCACAATCTCGAAAGGTCCCACGAACCTAGGAGAGATTTTTTCACCCTTTCCAAACTTGATCGAATTCTTATGTGGTTTCACCTGCAAGAAGACTTGATCGCCAACTTCGTAATGACAATCGACACAGTGCGCATCGACATAAATCTTATGTCGATCATTCACTTCTTTGATGGTTTGTATTATTGTTTACATTAGATATTTCATCTCTTGGATTGCTTCTAGCCCCACTAAGACCCTATCCTCAAGCTGATCCCAACTCAAAGGTGTCTAACACGATCACCCATAAAGGAACTCGAAAGGCACCATCTTAATGGTGCTTTGATAACTGTTGTTATCTGAAAATTCTACCAATGGCAATAATTCCTACCAATGCTTTTGTTGGTCCATCACATACATACACAACACATCCTCCAAGATTTTGTTTGTTCATTCCATCTTCCCGTCTATCTCCGGGTGATACGTGGTACTAAATTTAAGTTGGGTTCCCAAGGCCCCCTGGAAACTAGTCCAAAATCTTCCATTAAACACCGATCCTCGATCGGGTATAATCCTCTTAGGCATGCCATGCAGCCTCACAATATCTCTCATAAAAACTCTAGCTATGTTAGGTGCCTGATATGTCATATGCACAGGAATAAAATGAGAACTCTTCATGAGAGTGTCGACTAAAAAATAAATTGAGTCATGTCTCCTTGTTGTCAGTGGAAATACAACAATGAAATACATCAAAATGACCTCCCATTTCGATACTATAATCACGTGTCGCTATAGTAATATTGTTAGATGTCTATGTTCAGCCTTCACCTGCTGACATTCTATACATTTTTCCACGTAGTTGACTATGTATGCCTTCATTCCTTTCCAGACGAATAAGGGTTTAAGGTATGCCCTCATCTTTGTGACTCCAAGATGAGCCATGTACACTACTCTAAGATCCTCGTTTAGGATCAAACTCCTCAACTCATCATTGGGAAGTACGTAAATTCAACTTTTAAATCTCAATAATTCAACGTTGTCCATAGTTAACCCTTCAAATTTTGGCACCATTGTTGTGTTTTGTCCAATAAAATCATTAACCTCTTTGTATTAGTTATCGTCATGCTGTAAGGTTAGAATATTTTCATGTAGTTTCGTCTGAAGAAGCATCACTGAAAAGATGCATGGTCTTCGAATCAATGCATCTGCCACTCTATTCACTGTTCTCTTTATGTAAGTAATCTCAAAATCATACTCGCTAAGAAATTTTGACCAATGTCGTTGTCGCACGTTCAAGTCGCTTTGCGTAAAGATGTGCTGTAGTTCACAGTGGGCTATTTTTAGTTTGAATTTTTGTCCAATAAGGTAGTGTCTCCAAACTCTCAAGGAATAAACAATGGCTAGCAACTCCAAATTGTGCATTGCATAGTTCTCCTCATGCCTTCTCAACTTTCTCGATATGTAAGTGATCACTCAACCATCTTGCATAAATACTTCGCCTAATCCTTCCTTGGATGCATCAATGCATACCAAGAAGTCTGCATCCATGTCAGGGACCTTTAGTATTGGTGCTATCGTCAATAGCTCCTTGAGCGTCCAAAATGCTTCCACGCATTTCCCGGTCCAAACAAACTTCTTGTTCTTCTTCTGTAATTTCGTAATCCTATTTTCTATATTCCAAAAAACCTCGACGAACCATCGATAATATCTCGCTTAACACATGAAGCTACACACTTCAAGGACATTTGTTGGTGCAGGCCATTCCATGATAGCTTCAACCTTTGTTGGATCCACAATGATACCTTCGTTGTAGATGACATGCCCTAAGTAGGGAATGTTTGATTGATAAAATGAGTTTTTAGACAACTTCCTGTACAATTTGTTCTCTTGTATACATTGTAGTACCATGCGCAAGTGCTCGTCATGCTCCTCCATCATCCAAGATTAAATAAAAATATCATCAATGAATACTTGGACAAACTTGTCCAAGTATTCATGGAACACCTCGTTGATCAAACTCATAAATACATAGGGGCTATTTTCAGTCCAAAATGTAAAATAGTAAACATGTAATGTCCAAACCTCATGTTAAAGGAAGTATTAGGGACATCGTCCTCCTTGATCTGTAACTGGTGACACCCTGATTTCAAGTCAATTTTTGAAAACATTGTCGTGCCTTTCATATGATCAAATGAATCATCAATCCTTGGCAACATATATTGATTCTTAATTGTTGCCTTGTTCAGTTGATTATAGTGAATGTAGAGTCTCCATGACCCATCCTTCTTTTGTATGAAAATAACAATCACACCCCATGATGACACACTTGGACGTATAAGTGCTAGGTCTAGCAACTCCTTTAGTTGCATTATCAACTCCTGTAACTCCCTGGTCGACATTCGATAAGGAGTTCGTGATATCAGTTCAATCCCCAGTTTTAGGTCTATGGTAAATTCCAATCCCCTCTCTGGTGGCATCCGAGGTAACTCCTCAGTGAAGACATCCACAAAATTCCTCCCCACCAGAAGGTGTTTTAGACCTTCTTCTACTACCTTCTCATTTAACACAGGGATCGCATAAATCTTACATCCCTTTTGCATGCTCTTCTGTAACTACAAGGAAGATATGAACCTCAGGGAAACTCCTTGGTTCTGACCTAAAATCATGTGTCTCTATCTCTCATCAATGAGAAATCTCAACCGTTTCATCTTACAGTCGAGTATCGCATCATGAGATTCCAACTAGTCCATACTGATCATGACATCATAAGACCCTAAGGTTGTGACGTACAAGTATTCAGGTGCGGAGCATACCAAAGAAACTCTTTAAAACAGGTCGCGTACTATGGAACCATATGGCCTCCCTATCGCAAAGCATTGAACTTGTTGAGTGGATTCTCAATGAATTCCTCAGACATATACTTCTCTTGGAACCGTTCCTCAAACATTTCCCATGACACATATTTGACTGCCATGTCCAAAAGCGGCAAGAGCATATTCTACCATAAAAGAGAGCTCCCCTTTCATTTGAAATACCACCACGTAGGCATTCATGTTGGAGGTATAGTCGTGAAGAGAAAATCACATATTCTCCAACCATGCCTCGACGACTATGTTGTCCGGGGTAGCAGAGAACTTGATAAATTTGACCTTCTCTAGTTCATGGTGAAATCTACCAGTACTGACCGGAGAGAGAAGTGGACCCTCAGGGGGTGTTGGAGCCCTGGACTAATCTTAGTATAGTTAGTTGGCGCCTATAACACTCCCTGGAAGGACCCTATCAGACCCAACACATCTCTCGTAGCAATTCGCTCATGCTCAAGAGTTGTTCTTTCCTTTGCGGGTTGGTCCCCTATTTTGCAGGTGATACTGGAGGTGTCGTTCCTCCTACCATGGCACCACGTCGTGAACCTCTATGGCATCATCGAATAGAGATCACCACATGGACAAGTTAAAGTTTTAATTAGCATCATGTTATTACTCAAGGGTCTACTGCAGTGGAAAGCATGGCGATCCACAGTCCCAGGGTTGAACCTCCTTTGATACCATATGTAACGACCTCGTCTTTACGACTGCATGCAATGCAAAGAAAATGCAATTTTTTATTTATTTAAGAAGTAAGGAAATTGACGACAACAATTAATCAACACAACTTGATGATGAACACAACTTATGCATTCAGGAAACTGACAACAACAACCCAACATACTAGCACCTAAAGCAACTGGACGAACATGCGATAATCAAAAGACATATAAAAATGTCTACCCATGTGACACAAGCAAGACAACGCCTACAAGCTAAGGGACAACATCAACAACCCGACACATCGACTCAATGACCCATAACTAGCGACCTCTATGGCGCGCAAAGCCAATCGCATTAAGGCATTACAAAACCCAGTACCAACATCAATTTGAACAAACAAATTCCCACATCGAGAAGCACAAGAGTCTGGCCAGGTTGTCATTCACATCTATCCATCAGGGCATGTAATGATCCCCTCATCCGTAATCATGTCGTCACAAGTTGATAGACATGATAATAAATATAGCTCAACATAACATATCTAGACCGTTAACCCAAGCTAAATCCCTCACTCTAGGAGACTGAAACATCTATCAATAATACATGAAGACTATACCCAAGCATCCAAGCTACAAGTCAAAAATACACAAGTTGACGACACTTAAAACTAATTTGCGCAGCTAACTGAAGGGTTTCAGGTTCCTACAAGGAAAACATGTGTGGTGGAGCAACTATGACCAACCACCACTTACAATTCGACTTAAGGCACAAGGTGTAAAGTAAACAATTAACTGTTAAAATATTAAATGTTTTAGCTAATAAAACTACTAACTCTCAACCATTAATCCTGCACAAGCTATTAAACTATTTCACGAATAAACCATAAACCATTAACTATTAATCATTATATCTAGGTGTGAATGAGTGAACTATTATCATTGCAACATTTAATATATTGTTTGCATAAGTCATCGGACATATATATAAAACCATTGACAAATAAAAACAATAAATCTAATTGCAGTAAGGATCACGACCATCATTGAAACCTTATCCTTTTAAAATTGATATGTCCTACAATCAATTAAATTACTACCTAAGAGCTTGAATGACGATAAGTTTGATGAAGTTCAAATACAAAACAAAAATTACATTTTTTTAGAATATATATCATTTTATGTCAGTTAAAAATATAGTAGTCCAGAAATCGCAGTCCCTTAATAAAATCATGTGCTATCTATTAATAATAAATCAACATTCAACAGATCGTTGTCCATTGATAAGGAATTATTCATAAAAAGGAATTAACCAGATATGTATCATTGTCTATTAAAATGGAAATGTTGACTATGATAATAGAAGTCACTATCTATTAATGCTTTCAATCAATAATGCTATCAATATTCTATCAACATGTTATTGACATACTTAAAATTGATGTCCAATAATGTTGTCTAGTAAAGGTATTTATTTCCAACATTAACTCGTTGTGCAATTACATTTTAAAAGAATTTGAAACTCTACAATTTTAATCTCTTCCAACGATCTCGTTGTGTTAAATACCTTTCAAATAGAAATTAAACTCTACGAAATTAACCTATACCAGCGATATTGTTGTGTAAGTGCATTTAAAGTATAATTTAACCTCTATAAAATTGTTGTCATACAAATATTAATTTCGCTGACCATTTAATGTATAAATTAAGTGTTCATTCAATATATTTATTAATTTTGTTGTCCATTCAAATTCGTTGTCTATTCAATTTCTTTGTCCATTTCATTGTACATATATTAGTTAAATCTTGCAATACCCACATTGTTTATATATTAGTTAAATCTTCCAATACCCACGTTGTCTATATATTAGTTAAATCTTGCAATACCCACGTTGTCTATATATTAGTTAAACCTTGCAATACCCACATTGTCTATATATAATTTCGTTGTACATATATTAGTTAAATCTTGCAATATTTAAACCATATTAAATTGCTACAATATTAATTCGCTACCAAACTTTAAACAATAATAAATCGTTGCAATATTTAAACCATATTAAATCACTACCAGACTCTACACAATACTAAATCGATGCAATATTTAAACCATATTAAATTGCTACCACATTAAATCATTGTCCCTTAAATATATGTTAATGTTGTCTATCGTCATATGATTTTTATAGGAAAAATGGGGTGAATCATCACATATTTGTTGTGTAAATATGCCAACCAAATCATGGGGTATAAGCGGTGTAGGAGTTACCCCTACACAGAGATTTATCAATCTAGAAAATCTAGGATTTATCATTGATTTCCCAGTCGTTTACCATTCGTGTGTAGAGATTATGTTAACGCTCTGTAAATTTATTAGAGGTTGTCAGAAAAGAAGAAATCTACGGGAGGTAACTTTATCCAACCACTTTGAAGCTGGGATCTAGCCCTACCAACTTCAGAGAGGGATCTCTCTGTATGATTTAGATATGTTTCAAATTTTAAATATTAGGCTAGGTAAATAAAACATGTTTGTTTTGTTTGTTGTTGTTTTCGTTGGGTTGGCTGAGAGAGATTTACACATCCATTGGGCTATGGGGTCTGTATTATGAAATAAAATCTAAACTAGAAAATGAAGCAACCTTTCACAGGGCGAGATAATGAAATCGTTGGATTCTTTTAGTAGCAAAAATGAGGAATAGCAGAAAAGGCGAGAATGTCGATTACAACAAAGAAGCAGTTAAGAATTTCTTTATCGTAAAATCAAAAGATGAAACACTAAAATCTTTTAAAGTCAGAAACAGTGTATACAAAGATAAATCCTGCAATGTCCATTACTTTCAAAGATTATATTTAGAAAACAGTGCGATAACTAAGCGAGAATAACTTTTAACTTAGAAAGGAAAATATCACTAATGAGTACACGCAAGAATCCTATGGAAACACCTCTTTTTATTAATGGAAGATCTCTTGAAAAATATTACAGTCTGGTAGCTTGCAGGGCGTAAAGATCAAACCTCAATACTTCGAAAAGTGAAGTATTTATAACAAAAATGACAAACGATTTTGTCATTAAAGATCAAGACATGGTAAATCTATTTTTAGCTTAACTAACTTAAAAAACTACAAAAATGTAGGAAATTGTTTGATGATGTGTCGAAGCTTCATGCTGTTTTCTGGGTGAAACTTTGGTGAGGCCTCTGCATGACCTCATCTAACTAAATAGATGACTGGGCTTGGACAACTCATAGACTACTCAATCAGATCTCAAATCTCTTCCCATCCAAGATGACTGGGAACGACGACTTTGAGTAACCTTTGGTAAACTTCATCCATCTCTTTGTACTTAGAAAAAGTTGGCTTGATGATGAAGATGTATCGGATCTCATGCTGTATGCTGATGTCCAACTATAGAGAATATAGGAATGCTTTTCCAGTGATACTGCCTTGTATTCCTGAAAATTTTGAACTATCCTTAGCCACATCGGCTAGTCTCTTTTTGTAATCGGGGAGCGTCATCAATTTGTCATTTATCACCCTCAAACCAGGAAGACCCTTCTTCTGTAGAGCCTCGATCTTGCTAAAAAAAAATTGTTCCTCTATGTCCATAGCCTGAAACTTTTCTTCTAACTGTAGCATCAGTCCTCTCTTGGTCAAGACTCTCTTGACCTCAAGGATGGTCTCTGTTCTATCTTCAATTCTCAGATCTTCCAGCTCATCTTTGGTTTTAGAAATCAGGAATTTGATGATTACAGTAGCCTATGTCGACATCTGTCCCAGTTCTTCTCTAATATTCTTGATGGCTTGTTTACTTCTTTGTACCAATTCATTTTTCTCAAACATAATTTGTATCATTGGCCATATTTCATTCATAGACTTGGTGATGTTTGTTCATACACTTTCTTTGACTTCGACCACTGTTTTCCTTGTTTTCTTTCGAAGATATTGTAACACTTGTTTGAGCTGGTCTGACACTTGTTTTTCCTTGAAGTAGCTGGTTTGGTAAGAATATTTGAGTTCCTGGAGGTTCTCGATATCCTTTTTTAGCCTGCTAATCTTTGTTTCTTGTAGATTCATCTCTTCCATAGATTTAGCCAATTCAACAGTCTTTTCCAGAGACATCAGTGGATTTGCCAATGGAATTTCTACTAGGGATGCTATGCTCACTCCTAAGAGTGGAACTTCACTCAATGGAATGACTTCCATGGGTTTTGACTACGCTTTCTCCTTCACTATCTTCTCCATTTCAACTTCCATTTCCTTCAATTGTGCATTCTGCTCCATGATCAACTTAATCATCTCATTTTTTTCTCCTTCTGTGTATGCCATTTCATTTTCCTGTGAGTCTACTATTGGTGGTAGATTCAATTGTTTCCTCAGAGACGCTATGTCGGAATTTTTCTTCTTGATCATCTCCTTGATTACTTTCACATTTGATGGATCATATCTGATCTTAAGGACTATCTCCTCCAATGTCTTAATCTTGTTATCCTTGGCAAAGGATGATATTTTTTCCAACTTCAACTGTGTTTGGACATTATTCAGAGATACTTGTATCTTGGAGGCAGTAGTGGAAGCATGTGCCAATGTGGAGAAAACCATTTCTCCAGTTTGCCTGTGAAGATCCATTTGATCAGTTGGATGCACATCCTTAGTCTGGAATTCGAAAGTTTCCCTTTTGTAATCGGTGATTACCTTTGGGTCGGGCACCTGTGCTTGGAGAAATGCCATGTGAATTCTACTCTTCTTAGTGTCAAATGCAAATAATAGTCTGTGTTGTGCAGTAGATGTTTTCTTCCAGAGCTGATCATATGTGTTGTTGGTCACCATCTGATTCTTTTTCTTGATCAAATTGTATTTCTCAAAGATACTCAGCTTCGGTCTTGTTTTGTCTGGCTGGTTGACTGGTGGAGTATCTATAGGCTTCTTTGGCAATACTGAGGTTATGATCTGCTTGTTTATTGTACTAAGGAGCTACTGATCAACCTCCAATGTGGAAGTGGATTGCATTCCCTTTTCACCATCTGTGTCGGGTACCAGACTAGATTTTGGCCTCTTGGTATGTAGTCAAAATTCTTCATATGATACTTCAGTGATAGGAGGTTACACATCCTGCCTAGGCCTTTTCTCCTTGGGGGAATGTGGTGTGGTCGTCTGTGAGACAGTGACCGAGAGGTCCTGTTGTTCTGTCTCAACCAGAGTATTTGTCTCCCATTCTGTCTGGTTGGAAAAATTTTCTACCTTAGGCTTGTTAGAATATAAAGGATTGTGTGCTCGTTTTACCATGACGATACCCTCGTCTGCCAACCACAGGCCGAAGCCTCCCTCCGAGGACCTTAACCTTGACCTGAGAATTCCTCCGGAAGAAAACCCTAGGCTAGATAGCCAAACAAAGAGAAGCACATCTCTCCCCAAGGATAGCGCATCACAAAAAGATGATCAGATAGTCCAAACCCTAGACAAGAGATATCCAAGCCAAATACTAAAACTTGCTACTACTGCAGCTGCACCTGCAACCCTCCTCCAAACCTGCACACTAGCTACACCTGCAGTGCGCACCAACTGGGAAAACTGCAGTCATGAGATCTGACAAATGAGAAACTGGTGCCTTGTATTTATAGTAATCCTGCCAGTTTACTAGGGCCAACTTCTCCTTCTGGGTAGGTGTTTGTTCAATATATTATTATTAATTCTGGCCAACTTCTTCTCTTGGAGGCTAATAGCCTAATATAAATTATATTCTTGAGCCGACAAGGATTCCAGGGTTATTAGCCAATTCATTAGGGTTTCTCTTGCTTCTCGGAGTCTTCTATTCTCGTCAGGTTCACATGTAGAGGTAAATACCTCCCGCAGCTACCATAATATTAACACTCCCTCCTAGATAGAGAGGTGTTTACAGGTAATGGACTTGAGCACAAAACATACCATTTACCCAGTAGCATCAATATAGTCATCTAGACTATTTCATGACTAGATCATGAGCATCACCATTACTATCATCTGCATCATCTTTTGTAACCATACTTCATCTGAGTAATATGATGCTAAATAAGTCACTCTCACCATAGAGTGATACAGGTGGAGTAAAAGCTCTGAACTGTTTTTCGTCTGAAAAATTATGTTCATCATTCACCTGAATGATCATCATCTCCAATAAACTGCTGATAGTCTTCAAGGCAATTAGTGAAACAATAGAATGGTCTAGAGTGCAATAGACCATACAACTAGTAGCACCACGAGAACCTATCATTATTATCCAACTGGATAATCTCCTATGCCAACTGGTACAATATAAATTTATAGAACACACCTGTGTCTATTCTCGTAGTGCACAACTACAATCCAGTGGTTAAATACCACATCAAGTAACACACAAGTACTTGATCATAAATAATGAAACATATTCACCACAATAGTCCTCATCTACTATCATATAGTCTTCATAAAAAACATCTGAGAGCATCTTGCATAGAAACAATGTTATGATAAAAATTGTATCATCTGAGCCAATCTTTCACTCACGTCTGTGAGATCTGAAAGAGTGTCTGCCCTCAGTATATAATATCAACAAAAATCATCTGGGCCAATCTTTCACTCACATCTGTGAGATCTGAAAGAATGTCTGTCCTCAATATAAAATATCAACAATAATCATCTGGGCCAATATTTCACTCACATCTGTGAGATCTGAAAGAATGTCTTCCCTCAACATAGAATATCAATAATAGGCTATCTGCCCCATTCTTATCAACCAAGGAAGAAGGATTGTTTCTGATTTCTAAACCTGGACCATTTCCCACCCTGGGCCATTCTTCCGACACTAAACAAGGTGTAACCTGGAGAGAATGAGTCTTCTCTCGAGAAATGCTTGGACCATTCCTCCAACACTAAACAAAGTGTAACCTAGAGAGAATGAGTCTGCCCTAAGGAATGACTATCCTAGACTACTCCCCACCTTGGTCCATTCCTCCGACACTAAACAAGGTGTAGCCTGGAGAGAATGAGTCTGCCCTCGAGGAATAACTGTCCCTGATTGCTGAGCCTGGACTACTCCCCACCCTGGGCCATTCCTCCGACACCAAACAAGGTGTAGCCTAGAGCGAATGAGTCTTCCCTCGAGGAGTAACTGTCTGGACCATTCCCCACCCTGAGCCATTCCTCTGACACAAAACAAAGTGTATCCTGGAAAGAATGAGTCTGCCCTCGAGGAATGTCTTTCCTGCATCAACCTCCAAACGGATGATTCTTCGAAACTGCTCACAACTTGTGAACTTCAAAAGAATGACTACCCAGTGAGGCGGACCATTCTATTTGACCACTACTTAGAGTGACTGCCAAGAAGAATGACTGTCCTAGACCACTCCCCATAAATGGGAAGTCATTGTCTATGATACATCAATAATCAGTCTGCCTCCCATGTTAACTACAATGGGAAGCCACCGTCCGTCAGAAATCTCAATCCACTTTCTGAAAAAGAAATCATCTGTCCAATCTTGACTATTACAAAGATAAATGCTCTCTCCTAACTAGAGTGATCCGAAATCGGATTCAGAAGCCTATCAGGGCTTGAAAAATGATCAAAAATGAAAGTTCTTGGAATCCGATGAAACCAACACCATTGTGTCTGGCTCGTCTTCCTGATTCCGGTGGTATATTTACTTTGTGAAATGGAGTCCATATGAACAAGATATCGCATTCTGTCCGCCAAGCCAAACATGCAAAATTTTTGGATGCTGACTGTACATGTTCGTACAGTCCGTACAGGACACGTGGAAGGACCGTACGTGCGACACATGGTAGGTCCGTATAGGACACATGGCAGCACCAGAAGATGACATGTGGTAGGTTCGTACAGGACACGTGGTAGCCTAAGGAAATGACACGTGTCAGGCAGATTTGGCATTTTTGGTGTACGGCTGGACCAATCCCGAGGTGACACGTGTCACCACTAAAAGGGTGACACATAGCACGGGATGATGTCAGTAGCTTACGTGGCTCGGATGACTTGGCGTACAGAGGATGACGTGGCTTGAATGACATGGCGACCATACGATGATGTGGCAAGGTGACTGGATGTACGAAGGTCGACGTGGCAAGTGACGTGGACCAATGGATGGTTGACACGTGGCATACATCGAGTGGATGTAAAGGTGCCACGTGGCCCAATCATGGGCTGCCACGTGGCACCCCAGTTTTAGTCAATGAGGGCTATGTCAAAAGTTTTTGAGTCTGGGGGATTCGAACCTCGGACCTCCCTACCGTGTAGCGACTTTCTCAATATGCTCTACCATTCGACCACCGCTTGTGACTTGTTTGATATACAGGTTTGAATATATTTAAAATCAAGTTATGGTTGTAAAGGCGGGGGTGTCGAGCCAGGGCTAGGCCCTGACCCGCGGTCTTGTGTTATGCCATGTGACCCGTGGTGTATATAATATGCGCGTGGGGCTTTTAAACATGGTGCGATTTATGTAACATGTGACCACTGTTTTAAACGAGCGTGGTTTCATTATATAAATCAAACGGTTATATAAACGGTTAACGGTTGGTGGGTTAGTTTAAACCATAACCCACGGTCATGTGCCTTTCCACCATGGGACCGAGAGCTAGCAGGGGTGGTCGCGCTTAGTCCTTTGGGCTAGCGCGTGGCCACATGGCCCATGCGACCTTTCCAGGAGAGGGCGCGCCCGGACGAAGGAGGCTAAGGCCCGTTTGCAACTATACTCTGGTTGAAAAGTGGGTTTTTCAACCACTTTTTCTTATTTTAATGTGATTAACCCATTTGTTAATGGTTTTTATCCATTTTTGGGGTTTACTAGGCATTTTTAGAGCCTAAATTCGTGGAGGAAGTTGGAGATGGATAACCAACTTCCCCACTATTTAACCAAGGCCATTTTTAGGCCAAGGGGACATATTTTGAGAGAAATTCAGAGCAGAGATGCTGAGGAGAAGCCAATTCAAAGCCACTTTGAGGCAGGGAAGTCGTTGAGGAGGAGATGTTGGACCGTTTCTGAGAGCTCCGGACATCTGTTTCAGGTGTCGTTTTTTGTGCATGGTTCCAGAGATCTGGGCGAACAAGACCAGATCAGTCTAGAAGCCATTTGGAATTGTAAAGATGTACTATTTATCTTTCAAATAGAAATAAAGAAGCCTCCCCCACAAAGAAAAGGCCCGAAGATGTAGGCAAAGTTGTGCCGAACTCCGTTATCAACCTGTGCATTATGGTTTGTTGTTTTTCATTACATTTCAGATTTGCAAATATGTTAATGGCTGTGTAATTCCTTTTCTTTCCTCATTCTTTTGTTAAGTTTCTCAATGGTTAATTAACATATGCAAATAAAAACTCAACCATAAGTCATTCGAAAATTCCTGACGGATTAAGTGGTATCAGAGCTAGTTGACGTTTGGATTTGAGTTTTGCATGTTAACCAGGGAAAAGCTACAGCGTGGTGAAGGCAATCTTGTTGCAGAGAATCCATTAATTGAATTGAGAAAAATATCTTCTCACAGCGTGAAGATTGCATCGAAATAAAGGATTTCTCAGGATGAGAAAGAGTTCCGGAAAAGATTCTTTGCCATGTCGGAGATGGTGCAAGTTTTGTATGAAGATTACTTGGAACAAAAGCGACCAGTTTTGGGTAATTCTTCAAAAGGAAAAAGTGAAGAGGAAGAGGACCATCCTCATATTCCTCCTTCACCTCCATCAACACCTCCTTCTTCCCCTTCTTCTTCGAGTTCAAGTTCTAAATCTAGTGGAAAGAAAAATGTTCATAAGAATAAACATGAAATGCCATTGTTAAAACTTGATGTAAAATTTGAGTTGCCCATATATGATGGTGAA
>ML781973.1:293762-306900 GCA_009831015.1 Picea engelmannii | reverse complement strand
TGCCACATACCACCAGAAAGAGCATGATGTATACTATCCATCCATGGGTGTTGTATCTTCATTTTCATTTTCCTTCATGTCCAAATAACTTCATCAATATTCTGGTCCAAAACCCATGACTAGGGTTGACATCAATGACAACAACCAATCTTCCAACAAGTTCAATAGTCTTTTCTAGAGACGTCAGTGGATTTGCCGATGGAATTTATGCTATGGATGTTGTGCTCACTCCTGAGAGTGTAACTGCACTCAATGGAATGACTTCCATGGGTTTTGACTGCTCTTTCTCTTTCACTAGCTTCTCCATTCTAGCTTCCATTTCCTTCAATTGTGCATTTTTCTCGATGATCAACTTAAGCATCTCATCTTTTTCTCCTTCTGTCTCCACCATTTCCTTTGCCTATAAGTCTACTATTCATGGCAGCTTCAATTGTTTCCTTAGATATTCTATGTTGGCATTTTTCTTCTTGATCATATCCTCGACTGCTTTCACATTCGAGGGATCATATCCGATCTTGAGGACCAACTCCTCCAATGTCTTAATCCTATTATCCTTGGAAAAGGATGTTATTTTTTCCAACTTCAACTATGTCTAGACATTATTCAGAGATACTTGTAGCTTGGAGGTAACAGTGGAAGCATGTGCCAATGTGGAGAAAACCATTTCTCCAGTTTTCCTGTGTAGGTCCATTTGATCAGCTGGATGCACATCCTTAGTCTGGAATTCGAAAGTTGCCCTTTTGTAATCAGTGATTAGCTTTAGGTCTGGCACCAGTGCTTGGAGAAATTCCATGTGCATTCAACCCTTCTCAGTGTCCAATGCTTATAGAAGTTTGTGTTGTGCAGTCGATGTTTTCTTCCAGAACTGAGCATATGTGTTGCTGGTCAGCGTCTGATTCTTTTTCTTGATCAAATCATATTTCTCAAAGATACTCATCTTTGGTCCTTTTTTTTCTGGCTGGTTGACTGGTGGAGTATCTGTAGGATTATTTGGAAATACTGAGGTTATGATCTGCTTTCTTCTTGTACTAAGGAGTGATCGATCAACCTCCAATGTGGAAGTGCATTGCATTCCCTTTTCACCAGTCCTGTCGGGTACCAGACTGGATTTTGGCCTCTTGGTATGTAGTTGAAATTCTTCAGATGATACTTCACTGACAGGAGGTGACACATCCTGCCTAGGCATTTTCTCCTTGGGGGCCTGTGGTGTGTTCATTTGTGAGATAGTGACAGAGAGCTCCTGTTGTTCTGTCTCAACTAGAGTATTTGGCTCCCATTCTGTTTGGTTGGCAAATTTTTCTACATCAGGCCTAGATATGTGAACATACGAGATATTCTTATTTTTTATCCTCATCTCAAAAATTATCCCGCATGGATCATAGTGCCACATGAAACTAACCAAAAACTTCATTTCCTTTAGTAGTTTGTCTGCTTCCTCCCCGTTGATTCTGAGTTGTTGCTTCTTCTTCAAAGACACAAAATGTATGTTGTCTGAGTTTATCATATGCCTTGTGTATTCCAAGGTGAAAACTCTAATAGGTAAGTACTTGGGTTGTTTATATGGGGCCAAATCACACCCATAGACTCTGATCTCAGTATAATTTTGGTACAGGTACCAATCACTAGTATTTGTAAGTTCCGAGAGATGTAGAATCCTCTGAATTTCCTCATTAATTTTGGGTTCGGGTCTGCCGCTGAGCATACTCACCACTGGGTGGTAGAACTACTTGATGAACTGCTTGATACTAAATTTTGTGGAGTAATGTCTGAGCAGAGAAGTCCATGCTGCTACTGCTTGTGGTCTACCATCCTCATCCATCTTCCGCATAGAAAAAGAAAATTTGTCTGCTTGGAAGAGAACGAACAGGTATGCCAGTATTGTAGAATACCGGAACATACCTTCTGTGGTGAAATTTATGAATTGTTCATGAATTTTTTCCGCTAGGAATGTGTTGTAGTTGAAATGTGTAGTGGGTTTCTCATTGGTGGAGAAAATAGACAGAAATCCCAGAATGGGTTCATCTACCCATTGATCTGAAAAATATCCAAGCAAGGCACATAGTGACGTGATGAACTGGTTTCCTTTTATTGAGAATAGAGAGGAAGGATAAGGGGGGTTTGTAGTGGGGAGCTGAGTGGATTTTGGAAGGAAAAGCTCAAAAATATGAGCTCTTTGAGGAAACAACAGCTTTTGGTAGAGCTCTGTGATGATTTCGAGGTTAAAAGGTGACGTAGATTCAGCTCAAGATATCTACATCATTTGGTCGATGATTTCTGATATGATAAGGAAAAGAATTTTCCCAGACGAGGACATAATGGATTTTTTTTCAGGGATATAATGGGCTTGGCACTTGAGGGAAAATTATGGAAAGTGGTGAATCTAGGGGAAAAGATACAAGGGTAGGTTAGACTCCCAGAGCTCTATTTCATCACTCTGGTCTAGGAAGACTTCTTTAAGCCATGATTGTAGGTTTGCAAATTTGAAATCGCATCTTGCATCTACGATTAAGTAGTCTATGTCGGCCAGAGGAATCCTGTCGAGGTCGACAGGAGGCAGGAGAAAAGGATTCTCCTCTCCTTCTGTTCTCTTTGACTTTGGCACCATCACTGTAACAATACCTGCAAATAAAACAAAGGTTAGTGGGGATGATTGTAGATGTGGGGGACTGACTGTAATGGAGAGGAAAACGGGGAAAATTCTTTGGTGCGACGACTGGGTAAATAGTGAGGGAATGAAGGGTGACGGTAATTTTGAGCAAATGGATATTCGTTGGGTGAGGGAGACATGTTAGCTGGTTAACGGATAAGTTAGCTAGTAATAAATGGCCAACGTGTCATTTAGAGCGTGAGATGGAAGGTGAGAATAACTGAAGCATACGGTTGAGTAATGTGGCGGGTATTGATTGGGGGAAAAGACCATGGTGAAGGGACTTTCCATGGGTGAATGAGGGAGAAAGATTGACAGAGTTATGGGATGTGACTCTTAATAAAAAGGTGGATAATGACGTCCTGAGGTGACAAGGTATGTTAGAGATTAATAGGTGGTGGGATTCAGAACCAATGGATACATGCCACATATAGATAGGGGGCCCTCCAGAGGAAAATTCCATTCCGGACCCCCCCCCACCATTAAAGGCAGATCAGCCGAGGGGTTCTGAAAAGCAACATTAGCCATTGATTTGCGCACTTCCTTCTCAATCAAAGATCTATGCGCGATCTTTAAAACACATTCTGGACCCCCTTCCCCCCCTCCGTTAAAGGAAGAATGTATGGGGGGGTATGGAATCCAATATAGATCGTAGATCTAGGCGCTGAAGCTTGATCCATCTAGATGCACGCATATATTATCTTCGATTCTGGACCCCCTCCCCACCGTTAAAGGTAGAATAGTAGGGGGGGTCCGGAAAGACTTTTCCACTGTAGATCTGGGTGTGAACATCTGAGCCGTTCATACATGAGTTGTGCATAATTGTGAGTGTGAAATCATATGCACCCTGAAAAACTTAGGATACGTGCATATCATGGGTTTTCCCAAGCTTTGCCATGTTTCTATCACCAAGGGATTAGACATCAAACCTTTTAAACCTCATAGACATGGCTCAACATTGATCATCGAGCTGGTTTTATTGAAATAAAGAAAACTACCCTATGTTCTAAACCTAATTACCTATGACAATTAGCCCAGATTAAACTGTTGGACTAAGAAATTACTCTATCCTGGGGCTATCTGACCAAGATTAGGCATTCTGGTCAGATTTATTCACTAACTAACCTAGATCACTTAGCTAAGATTAAACAATTTAGCCAAACTTATTCACTACTCCTATCAACATAATTTTTAAGAACTTGGCCATGCTTGAAAGGTATGGACCAAGTCATCGTTATTGCATGGGGCTCTATTGAATTTATTTTATTCCCTCTTTTATTCTTTTTCTTTCTTTTTCTTTTCTTTTTCCTCAAATTATTTGCAGAATGAAAAATCATTTGGCAAACAAAAACACTAAAGAGATAACATTTCAGTCACCAGTTGATCCTATAAATTATAGGGTTATACAGATTACACATTTCATTTATTATTCGATAACATTCATTTACCATTCATACAAAGTATTATCATTCTCTTACCATTCAAACAAGCAATTTTCAGTCATGTACACCAACTATTGTCATACAAAATTATAAATAATGCCATTGAATTTTCATACAGATTATATAAAAATGTCTATGATTGACATATATAACTTGGTGGAGAACATATAAACAATGCACCCAAGAATTTTCAATGCAGAAAGACTAAAGATATCAACAATTAAGATGCTTAACAACCATTTAAACTGAAGTGAAAAACATACCAACAAGTAAAATCCGTTGTTTAACAATTAAAAAAGAATCACTGTCTAAAATCACAGTGGTAATTATTCACAAGGAAAGCGCAGAGATAATCATTCACCAGGAAAGTGCAAGATTAAACATTCAGCAGTGAATTAGTCAATGTAGAGATAAAATTTTCGGAAGTGTGCAAGGATTATGCATAAAGAACAATGTAGCGATTGGAGATTAATCATAAGAGAAAATCTCAAAGATAAGTAAGGGATAGATAGTTGAGAGAAAATTTATCATTCAATTATTATCCATGCACATGAAAGAAGGGAATTTGAATCTATAACTCTTTAAACACCAGAGTAACGATAGTCAATTCATCTCCTGTCCTACTTCTCAAGCACAAACTAATAACTTAAGGATAAGGGACAGAAGAGAAACAAATTTTTTTCTTCGTAATAAATAAATAAAAGTAGGTGTAGAGAAGTCATTGCAATTAGAGGTTGGGTTCTCCATGGTAAATCAATTCATAATACAATGAGCAAGGGGATTATAAATCCTGTCGGAAAGAAGGTGAAAGAAAGCTCAGGGCAATGAAAGCTTCAATCGAGCACAGAAAAATAACATGTGTAAATTAAATTTCATTGCAAGTAACAACTTTAACAGGTGTACCTTAGCCAAACACGAACGCTCCAAAGTTGTTGTCCCACACATGCTGTATCTAGTTCCCTCTTGCAAATCGATGTGACCTCATTGGTACCTCCAAGACAATGCTAGGGGTATTCTTCTTCCCCCTAAGCCCCTCGAGCCACAAAGGGGCCACACACACAATACCAGAGAATGATATCACCCAACTCACCTCGCAACGTCGAGCTACCACTCATCACCTGAGTCGGGTATCCCAACTCCCAAAAGAGAAATTCAATCAAGGTAAACTTTCAGCAGCATAAATTTACGCAAAAAGATTTGATCCATACTCCTCCTCCTCCATCCTTTTTATAGAGTTTTCAAGTAATTAGTTTGCCAAATTCTCATGAAACTCTTTTTTCATTTAATTAATTTTGAAAAAAATCCCCCATACACATGTCACCCGATCCCCCTAGTTGCACCAAAAAATCCATTTTATTAATTAATTAAATATTCATATTTCACTCATCCACCTAAGACCATGCCTAAAAACGGTCCTCGGTGTCCCAAAATTCTCTTACACTTCTTAAATGTCTTACACCTTACTTAATTCCTAGTTGAGTTCATAATTAGAAGTTCCAAAGGCAAGATTCCTTACTAAGTTAGACATTCAACTTTTTCTGTACGTTTCCCCTTTTCTTTAAGTTTCCGATTTCTTTTAAGTTTCCCCCTTTTTCCCTTTTAAGTAAAAATTAATTTAGCAAGTGTAGATAAAACAACCATTTACCCTTTTTTCTTTTTAATTAAAAATTAATTTAGCAAGTGTAGATAAAAACAACCATTTACCCTTTTTCCTTTTTAGTTAAAAAATAATTTAGCAAGTGTAGATAAAAACAACCATTTACCCTCTTTTATTTTTAACTAAAAATTAAATTAGCAAATGTAGATGAAAACAACCATTACCCCTTTTTAAAATTTAATTCTCCATTATAATTTTGACTTTAATATATAAGTTTGAATTTCTTACATGTTTATTTATTATATTGTTTTTTTGACCACATGTTCTACTTAGACCTAGGTTTTAATTTCACCACACTCGGAAACATTTTTTTGTTAGGGAAAATTCTTTTTAAACTTTACTTATGACATCATTCATTTTAAGGCCGACTAGGTTTATTCACTTAATAGTTAAAATTGTGACGTGCCCTTCAGGACCCACTTCATGCTCAAAGGGTGCCACTCACCTCTTTCTGTTTTCTTTGCGTGACATGCCCTTCAGGATGCACTATGCGATCCAAGGGTGCCACTTTCCTTTTTCCATTTTCCTTTAGCGACGTGCCCTTCAAGATTCAGTACATGCTCCAAGGGTGTCGCTCGCCTCTTGACTGAATTTGGTAGACGTGAAACCCCTGGAGTCAATACTCTACCAGGTGATCTTGTGGGAGACTAAGGCCCTATAATAAATAATGCCCCTACCTTATTAGGTACCCCTTATAATCATCATGAGCGACTGTCACAGTCTTCCCTCACGACATCGTGGGTCTTCTGGAACTAAGTAATTGTTAACCTATAGTTCGAGCCACGACATGAGTGATAATAGGTTGTGACAGGGTTTTTGCCACACCTCTCCCTCAAAGTCTTTGGTTGTCCTGTGTGACCCCTCTAATCCACATGTGAGTCTGGTCGGTAAGTTATCGTCATCATCCATCCATCAACGAATCATGCCAGCAATAATAATAAATCATCATAACATCTAATCATATGTACATATGCCACATCAACAACATTCAAAACCAAAATTCCACTCCCTGACTCTATCTGGAGTCCAAGGGGTTTCATTGATGCCTCTGCATGCTCAAGGTCCAAAGTCCTGCACAATCAAGAGAACCCAGTCAATAACTCTTGTCTATGTAATACAACCAAATAACATATCATCAAATCCATAATGTCTCGTAATGATAATCAAAATGGCCAATAGATATAATAACCCGGATCACTTGCAAGCAAGCATACTCAAAGAAAAAGTTTTCTCAATGTGTGTAAGAGAGGGATGTTACATACACCTCCTCTTGGTTTAAACTTCATCCTGAAGTTTCATAGTATATAAGTACAGAAATAAAGTGTATCACAGTATCATAAGTCTATCTATCAAACAAAAATGGAAACTGCTGACGCATATCATATGCGTCCTCCCAGGTCGCTGAGGGCAGACTATAGTTTTCCCACTAGACCTTGACCAGATCTACGAAGTCATCGAGTGTGGACTATAGTTGTCCCACTGGACCTTGACCTGATATACTATTCAATGACATAACTGTTGAATGTGATGGTCCAGGATATGGATCGGCTCTGTCGTGAGTGCACCGTCGTCTAATCCTGCAAGGGACTCATGTCAACAACATGATTAGGATCACTAACATAATGTCTCAAAACAGGTAAGTGAAAAACATCGTACATACGCATAAACGAATCAAGCAAGGCTAGTCGATAGGCCATGTGCCCCTTCTTTTCCATAATATCGAAAGGTCCCATGAACTTAGGAGATATTTTAGCACCCTTTCCAAATGTGATTGAATTCTTATGTGGTTTCACCTGCAAGAAGATTCGATCGCCAACTTCGTAACTACAGTCGACACGGTGCACATTAGAATAAATCTTCTGTCGATCACGAACTTCTTTGATACTTTGTATTATGGTTTACATTTTATATTTCATCTCTTGGATCGCTTCTAGCCCCACTCGGACCCTATCCTCAAGCCAGTCCCAACTCAAATGTGTCTGACATGGTAGCCCGTAAAGGAACTCGAAAGGCGCCATCTTAATGGTTCTTTGATAACTGTTGTTATATGCGAATTTTACCAGTGGAAAGAATTCCTCCTAATTCTTTTGTTGCTCCATCACATACATACACAACATGTCCTCCAAGATTTGGTTTGTTCGTTCCATCTGCCCGTCTCTCTCTGGTTGATATGTGGTACTAAAGTTAAGTTGGGCTCCCAAGGCCTATTGGAAGCTAGTCCAAAATTGTCCATTAAACATCGATCCTCGATCGAATATAATCCTTTTAGGCATGCCATGCAGCCTCACAATATCTCTCATGAAAACTCTAGCTATGTCAGGTGCCTGATACGTCGTACACACAAGAATAAAATGAGCACTCTTCATGAGAATGTCGACTACAAAAAAAATCGAGTTGTGTCTCCTTGCCATCAATGGAAATCCAACAATGAAATCCATCAAAATGACCTCCCAATTTGATACTGGAATCACATGTCACTATAGTAATACTATCGAATGTCTATGTTCAGCCTTCTCCTGCTGACATTCTAGACATATTGCCATAGTTGACTATGTCTACCTTCATTCCTTTACAGAAGAATAAGGGTTTATGGTCTGCCCTCATCTTCATGAATCCAAGATGAGACATGGACACTTCTCTAAGAGCCTCATTAAAGATCAAACTCCTCAACTCATCAATGGGAAGTATGTAAATTTGACTTTTAAATCTCAATAATTCATCATTGTTTGTAGTTAACCCTTCAAATTTTGGCACCATCGTTGTGTTTTCTCCGATCAAATCATTGACCTCTTTGTACTAGTCATTGTCATGCTATACAGTTAGAATATTTTCACTTAGGTTCATATGAAGATACATCACTGAAAGGATGCGTGGTCTTTGACTCAATGCATCCTCCACTCTATTCACTATTCCCATTATGTAAGTAATCTCAAAATCGTACTCACAAAGCAATTCTAACCAATGTCATTGTCACACGTTCAAGTTGCTTTGCGTAAAGATGTGTTGTAGTCAATGGTGGTTTGTTTTTATTTTGAATTTCCATCCAATAAGGTAGTGTCTCCAAACTCTCAAGGAATAAACAATGGCTAACAACTCCAAATTGTGCGTTGCATAGTTGTCCTCATGCCTTCTCAACTTTCTCGATATATAAGTGATCGCTCGACCATCTTGCATAAAGACTCTGCCTAAGCCTTCCTTGGATGCGTTAGTACATACCAAGAAGTCTACATCCATGTCAGGGACCTTTAGTATTGGTGATATCGTCAACATCTCCTTGAGTGTCCGAAATTCCTCCGTGCATTTCTCGGTCCAAACAAATTTCTTGTTCTTCTTCTGCAATTCCGTAATCGGATTTGTTATCTTCGAAAAAACCTCGATGAACCATCGATAATATCCTGCTAAACAAATGAAGATACACACTTCGAGGACATTTGTCAGTGCACACCATTCCATGATAGCTTCAAACTTTGCTAGATCCACAATGATACCTTCGTCGTAGATGACATGCCCTAAGTAGTGAATCTTTGATTGATAAAATGAGAATTTAGACAACTTCCCGTACAATTTGTTCTCTTTCAGAAATTGTAGTACCATGCGCAAGTGCTCATCATGCTCCACTATCGTCCATGAGTAAATAAAAATATCATCATTGAATACTTGGATGAACTTGTCCAAGTATTCATAGAACATCCCATTCATCAAACTCATAAATACCTAGGGGCTGTTATTAGTCCAAAATGTAAAATAGTAAACTCATAATGTCCAAACCTCATCTTAAAGGAAGTATTAGGGACATCGTCCTCCTTGATTTGTAACTGGTGACACCATGATCTCAAGTCGATATTCAAAAACATTGCCGCACCTTTCATATGATCAAACAAATCATCAATCCTTGGCAACATATATTGATTCTTGATCGTTGCCTTTTTTAGTTGACGATAGTGAATGCAGAGTCTCCACAACCCATCCTTCTTTCGTATGAAAATAAAAATCACACCCGATGGTGAACCACTTGGATGTATAAGTCCTAGGTCTAGCAACTCCTTCAGTTGCATTATCAACTCCTGTAACTCTGGGGTCGACATCTAATAAGGAGTTCTTGTTATCGATTCAGTCCCCAATTTTAGGTCTATGGTAAATTTCAATCCCATCTCTGGTGGCATCCTAGGTAACTCCTCAGGGACAACATCCATGAACTCTCTCCCCACTGGAAGGTGTTCTAGACCTTCTGCTACTCCCTTCTTGTTTAACGCAGGGATTGCATAAATCTTACATCCCTTGTGCATGCTCTTCCGTAACTGCAAGGAAGAGATGAACCTCAGGGAAAATCCCTAGTTCTGACCTTAAATTATGCATCTCTGTCCCTCATCAAAGAGAAATCTCAACTGTTTCATCTTACAGTCGAGTATCGCATCATGGGATTCCAACTAGTCCATACCGATCACAATGTCATAATGCCCTAAGTTTGTGACATACAAGTATTTAGGTGTGGAGCATACCAAAGAATCTCTTTAAAACATGCCTCGTACTAGGGAACCATATGGCCTCCCTGTCGTAAGGCATTGAACTCATTGAGTGGACACTCAATGAATTCCTCAGAAATATACTTCTCCTGGGACGGTTCCTCGAACATTTCACATGACACTTCTTAGACTTCCATGTGAAAAAGTTGCAGGATCATCTTCAACCATAAAAGAGTGCTCCCCTTTCAATTGAAAGATCACCACGTAGACCTTCATGTTGGAGGTATAGTAATGAAGTGCAAATCACATCGCCATATTCTCCAACCATGCCTCGACGACTGCATCGTCTAGGGAAACATAGAACTCAAGAAATTTTACCTTCTCGAGTTCACGGTGAAAGATACTAGTACCGACCGAAGTGAGCGGTGGACCCTTAGGGGGTATTGGTGCCCTATCCTCATCTTAGTATAGTTAGTCGAGCCCTATGACACTCCCTGAAAGGACTGTAACACCCTATTTCCCCCTGTTTGTAAAAAAATAACTATACTGGCCAAGAACTGTAGAAAACCCCAAAATGTGAATGTGTGATGTGAATGGACCTTGTGAAAAAGGTCGATGAATGTGAATAATATTATGAATATATGTTGCAGGACTGCTGAGAGGGGATATGCTGAAAAAGAGACCACAATGGCTGAAGAAAGGTGGTGGAAGTCACCTGGAAAGGTGGCATTAACTTCAACTAAAACCAATACCGTATTTGGACTTCACTGGGCTGGAGAACCAAGAGCAGCTCGTTGGCCTGAAATAAATTACTCCCAGGTTGGTAGGTATAGGGCTCCTCAGGAATTAATGAGCGATGGGGGAAGTGAACCGCCCATCCATAGGAGCCTTGGGACTAACCACCGCGAGGGAAATCACTCCACACATAACCTCACAAGAGGGAAATACATGAGGAGGAAGCGTGGAGGGGGAAGAGGCGAGGGAAGGGGGAAGAACTCTAGAGATATGCAGAGTGAGTGATAACAGAGAAGGGGGAGAGTAACCCTCATTTTCGGTCACTGGAAAACTGAGATGGAATCTCGCAGCATCGTGGTCTCAGCTCGGGGGTGGCTATTGGTAAATTTGTTGGGAGTCGCTGAGCCTACGGTTGGGTGGAAACGAGCACCCCTCTTAGCAGTTGCATCACCTCTAGTGTTATTTCTGATAAGTGTTATTTGAAGTTAATGCCATAATTGCATGTTCAGTTTTATGTGCTTGTAAATAGTTTTGAATAAAAGTATTTACCTAACGTTTGATTTGATAGAATGGATGGATGTGTATGCTTACATGACATAGTTGTTTTATGCACAAATGTTTAATTCTGGGAGATGAGTTTGATCCATTGAGAATCGTCTTATTTTCTTAGTTTCTCGTAATATTCTAAGAAGGCCCCTTGAGAGCACTCTTTTCCAAGAATTAACCCATAAACCTTGTAACCGTACTGAACCTTACCAGAGATTTGATTAAGATCAGGGATAATTTCCCAAGAACTATCTCAGGGTCCGTGCAATCCGGGTCTAGAACCCTTCTGCAAGAAAGAGTAGCTTTATGAGGTTTCGGGTTCATGGGAGCGTAAAGCTCCGAGAGTTTGAACTTCATGATTCAATTTTAGAAGGAATAGAGAGTTAAAATATTAAAAGAAAATACCCTATCGCTTGGTAAATGAATGATCGAAATCCTTCCAAGAATACCCCAAGCCTGTCAATGCCGACGGATCGAGGGAAGGAGCATAGGCATTAACACCTCACCCTTTCAGCCTTCACAAATAGCGATGGGATCCTGGATCGTAGATCTCAGGGACCCATTAGAGCCCTATAGGTCGTCGATCCTAACCTTTACTTAGGGAGGAGAGTGAACTCGACTACGTCTCGAAAGTATCGAAGACATCGGGACCGTCCATGTTGGAGGACAAGTGGCAGATATCTGACCATATCACATATCGGGGGTTCGTAAGTTTGAAGGTGGAAGACCCGACTCTTGGAGTCATGAAGTCCCAAGTCGCGAGATTGCGATGTGATCTGGGCCGTTGATCAAAGAGGAAGGACAGTTGTGGGATTTGACCATTTTGCATATCGGGGGTTCGTGAGTTTGGAGGTGGAAGACCAAACCCTTAGAGTCGCAAGGTTTCTAATAGTGAGAACTAGGAACAACCATTGAGTCAGGACCTCCTTGCCATATCGCATATCGGGGTCTCGGAGGTTGAAGGGAATTAGTTTTGACTGTAGAAGCCCTGAGATTGCGAGTTGCAATAGCTTTTGCAACACATGGCACGTCCACTTGGTGGGACCCACATGGTTGACAGGTGGTGTAGTGATAATATGCCCAGAAAGAGGGAGAAGTGGTGACAGGTGGTGGACAAATGTCATTTGAAATGAGAGTCAACATCCTGTTGACTTCTCGTACTTCGCGTTCTCATAAAAAAGGGGCACAAAATCCCAACAACTCAAGTCGCGAAGTTGCGAGTCCCGAGAATCTTAGAAGGAGTCAAACCTTCTCTAACTTTTGCGTCTCGGGGATTTGTAAAAGAAGGTCCCAGAGGTTCAACCTTTCCACTCACGAACTTCCAAGTTGCGAGCAAGGCTAGTAGTTAGACCTAGCTAGTGGTCATGAGTGGAGAACGCTAATAAAGAGGGTCCAAACCATATTGGAAATTCAGGTATCGACGATTGGTGAAGAAAATTTGAGGGTCTTCGGCTCCCGACTCGCGAGGTCGCGAGTTGTGAAAGGTGCCTGCATTTAGGCACGTATATGGTCCTATCGTGATTGGGACTAAAGAAAGGGAGCTAGTGCTTTTTCATTAAGCGGCAGGTAGATTTGGATATCCAGAATCTATGTGCCCAGATCTATGGCCAGGTTTTCATTCCAGAGCCCCCTCACCATTCTGCCTTTA
>ML781973.1:243904-293511 GCA_009831015.1 Picea engelmannii | reverse complement strand
CGGGGATTCTTCCACTTGAGAAAAAGTGAAAATTTTACTATGCCATAATGGATCTCTGGAAAATTGGTATCAGAATATGGTTACAACACTTGGCCTGCTTGGGCTGATGAACGAGTTGCACAGAAGCTCCGTTCAGAACACTCTTAAAAAGAATAACCCCCTGTCTTAACCTTCCTAATCAAAAGACGAAGTTAAGAATGAAAACCCCCTATTATGTGTGTGTACATGTGAATATATGAATTATGTACTGGTTATAAATAAATATAAATATTGACTAACAACCAACATTTTTCCTTTTTCACACAAGCGAAAGATCAACAGTGGGAAATTATCAATGCATAGTGTGGTGACTCACCAAGAAATGGGAGAAGGCTCCCACAATAGAGACGAAGAGTCTGACAAAAGGAGGGAACCAGGGACCCCTCTAGATCTGGCCAAGACTGTGAGGAGTCTCATGGTCGAATTACAAAGATGCAAGGCTAACAATGAAAGGATGATGAAAGAACAAGAAAAGAAAACATAAATTATCGCAGTTTTACTGCAGAGTTTATCCGATCTACAAAGACAAATGCAGCATGAACCTGAGACTCAGAAACATGGTCATATCAGTGGCCACACTGAGAGGATAACCTCAAAAAAGGTCCACCCTAGAGGTAAAGGACAAGCGTTGGATAATTCCTCTGAGAAGGAAGTTGGCAATTCAGAGGGCTCTTCTAGCAGCAGAACTAGTTCCTATCCCCGAAGAAAATAGAAGAAGCAAAAGTCTTCCAAAGGTCGAAAATTCAAAGAATTCAAAAAGGCCAAACCACCCTCCTTCGATGGTGAAATAAAGAAGGGAGAGGAAGCAGAGGCCTGGCTGCTCAGACTAAAGAAGTATTTCAAAGTCCATGACTTTTCAGGAAATATGATGGCCCGTGTGGCCACCTTCAACTTGAATGGAAAGGCTTCCATTTGGTGGGAAGACTTTAAGAATATGAAAGGGGTTCGCGAAGAGGACATGTCGTGGGAACGGTTTGAGAAATACTTCTGAAAGAAGTATCTATCGGAAAAATATTTCGATGAAAATACTATAGAGTTTTATGAACTCAAACTGGGACAACTTACTATAGAAGAATATGTCAAAAAATTCCTCGATTTGTTGAGGTATGTACCCTATATCAATGCGGAAAAGGAAAAGGTGCAATGCTTCATCAGTGGACTACCTAAGGACTATCAGAATAGAATTGAATTTGATGAGCCAAAGACTCTAGAAGACACTATTCGAAAGGAAACCTATTGTCATTAACAGTTTGGGCATCAAGCAGAACCTCGCGAAGGATGGAAACAAAAGAATAGTTCAAGATTTCAAAAAAGGGGAATTAAATATCTAGGATTTAAGAACTACAAGAAGAACCCAAGAATGAACTTTCCATCCCGGAGTATGCACCAACAAAATTTTCCCTCCTTGAGTGGAAATAAAACTTCTAGACCCATATCAGTAAAGACTGATAACCCAAATAGAGAACCTTTGAAATGCTAGGGTTGCAGAGAAGAGCATCTCCTGAGAGACTTCCCACACCGACAACAGAATAATCGGAGAATTTATAACATACAGGAAGTTACTACCGTCAATGATGTGGCCAGGAGTGTGCCATAAATTTATGCAGCCTTGGATAATAACCAAGCGGACCACCAAGCTTCAGTAGTGGAAATAGATGGTATGATTTCCAACCATCTAGTGTCTGTTTTAATTGACCCTGGTTCAAATTTGAGTTATATAGCCCCTAAATTTGTTGATAAGTGTAAACTACAACCCAAAAACATACCAAGCCATGGTTGGTATAGTTATCCACTGGCACCAAAAGGAGGATAGCATAAGTCATACCAGCCTGCCAATTAATGTTGGGTGAATTCCCCACCCAAGCAACCCTTAACATATTACCCCTGGGATCATATGATCTATTGATTGGTATGGATTGGCTAGCTGCCCATAAAGCCAGATTGGACTATTACCATAAGACCTTAGAATGTTTAAGTAAGGAAGGGAAGAGGATAACCCTTCAAGGGATCCGAAAACCTGTCTCAGTGAGACAAATATTAGCTCTGCAAATGAGAAAGTATTGTCGAAAGGGATGTACCCTATATGCAATACAGGTGTTGAAAACAATCGAAGATGACAAACCAAACCCTGACGATCACCCTATCCTGAGAGAATACAAAGATGTGTTTCTGGAAGAGGTATTGGGTTTACCTCCGAGAAGGGACATAAACTTCTCTATAGAACTTGCACCGGGAGCGGTGCCGGTGTCTAGGACACCCTACCGGATGAGCACACCCAAGTTAGTTGAACTCAATATGTAATTAAAGGAAATGATGGATAAAGGATATATTTGACCCAGCGTATCTCTGTGGGGAGCACAAGTCCTTTTCATGAAAAATAAGGATGGTACCCTTAGACTGTGTATAGATTATAGAAAACTCAATAAGGTAACCATAAAGAACAAGTACCCCTTGCCCAAGATCGATGACTTGTTCGATCAATTGGGGGGTGCGTCTATTTTCTCAAATATTGATTTGAAGTCGGGATACCATCAAGCTCGAATCAAGGGTGAAAACATCCATAAAACTGCCTTCCAAACAAGGTATGGTCATTATGAGTTTGTGGTGGTGCCATTTGGGTTGACCAATGCCCCTGCCACTTCTATGTGCTTAATGAACAATGTACTCAACAAATTCCTAGACAAATTTGTACTTGTTTTTATTGACGATATATTAATTTACTCTAAGAATAGAAAATAGCATGAAGAGCATCTTAGACTTGTGCTGCAAGTGCTAAGAGAACATCAGCTCTATGCTAAATTCAACAAATGTGAATTCTTCCAGAAGCAAATACATTACTTAGGCCATGCTCTCTCCAAAGAAGGAGTAGTGGTAGACCCTGACAAAATCAGGTCTATCATAGAATGCCCTACCCTGAAGGATGTTTCGGACATCAGATCCTTTATGGGATTAGTAGGATACTATAGGATATTTATAAAAGGATTCTCCAAGATTGGTTGTCCAATCACTGCCCTTCAGAAGAAGGGGACAAAATTCTCATGGACACAGAAATGTGAAGAAAGATTTCAAACCCTGAAACATCTATTGACCCTTGCACCCATGCTGAAGATCGTCGATCCAAAAGTTGACTTCCTCATGTGCATATATGCCTGTAAGGAAGATCTCAGAGGAGTCCTTATGTAGGAAGGAAGTGTGATCTGCTATGAATCCATAAAATTGAATGAGCATGAAGTCAACTATGTGACCCATGACCTAGAACTGGATGTTATAGTGCATCCCTTGAAAATGTGGAGGCATTACCTCCTGGGAATAAAATTTATACTTATGATAGATCATTGTGGATTGCGATACCTGTTTTATCAACCAAAGCTCAATACTAGACAAGCTAGGTGGATGGCCCTCCTTAGCAAGTTTGATTTCAATATCAAACACATTGTAGGAAAGGAAAATAGGGTGGCCGATGCCCTTAGCAAAAGTATGAAAACAATTCACCTGGCAGTGGTGAGCACCTGCGAGACAGATGTCAAGGAAAGAATAAAAAATGCACAAGAAACAAATCCCTTCGTCTGGACCGTGACCATGTACCTACAACAAGAACCTGCCGGCGCAAAATATGAAGGCTACCAGAAGGTCGAAGGAGGTATGCTCACTTACAAAAGCATATTTTATATCCTAGATTGTGACGACTTGAAGAGGTTCATTATGGATGAACTACTTAAAAGACCCTACTCGGGTCATCTAGGATACCAGAAAATGATCATTGCCACCAGGAAACAATTTTATTCGTCTGGATTGAAGAAAGACATAGCCGAGTACCTATCCAAATGCATAGAGTTCCAACAGGTTAAATCACAACATCGACACCCAGCAGGATTATTGCAACCTTTACCAATTCCAAAGTGGAAATGGGAAACCATATCCATGGATTTCATCACTGGATTACCAAACTCAACCAAACATAATGATGTCATTATGGTGGTGGTGGATAAATTGAGCAAGTCTACTCACTTCATCCTCGTCAATTCGACCTGTAAGTCAATTTATATCGCCCAGGTATTCATGAAAGAGATATTCATATTGCATGGTATGCCGAAAGAGATCATGTCTGACAAAGATACGAAATTTACTTCCAACTTTTGGAAATCACTGATGGTTGGTTTAGAGACCAAGTTGTTGTTTAGCACTTCCTATCACCCTAAAACCGATGGACAGACAGAAAGAGTGAATCAAATACTAGAAGATATGTTAAGGATGCATGTAATGCATCAACCCAAGAAGTGGGAAGACTACATGTCACTGGTAGAATTTGCCTACAACAACAACTACCAAGCATCCTTAAAGATGAGTCTCTTCGAAGTCCTCTATCGTAGACTGTGTAACACTCAAGTCAGCTGGAGTAATCCTGTAAACATGATTTCTTTTGTACCCTACATGTTGAAATAAATGGAACAACAGGTGACTTAGATAAAACAAAACCTGAAGGTCGCTCAGAACCGACAGAAAAGTTATGCTGACCAAAAGAGAACTCCAAGAGAGTTCAAAGCGAGAGATCATGTATATCTCAGAGTTAGGCCCAGGAAGAGTTCCCTGAAAATGGGAGCTTGTGCCAAGTTGGCACCTCGGTATTGTGGACCCTTTGAGGTTCTAGATAGAGTGGGACCTATAGCCTATAGGCTAGCACTACCTCCCATAGTAAAAGCACATAATGTTTTCCATGTCTCATTGTTGAAGAAATATGTACATGATGCTAAACATATAATTGATTGGTCTGTGATACAAGTGGAACCAGAGGGAGAAATTCTATTAGAACCTCAATGCATACTAGACAAAAAGGAAACCCTGCTCTAGAACCAGACCATTACACAGGTCAAGGTGTAGTGGAGACATTTTGGCCCATATGAGGCTACATGGGAAATGGAGGATGCTATGAGACAAGCATATCCGATTTTGTTTACTTCTGTACATGCATGTAATGTTGATAGATAAGAACATTGAGGACAATGTTCCTTTAAGGGGGAGGGAATTGTAACACCCTGTTTCCCCCAGTTTGTAAAAAAATAACTATACTGACCAAGAACTGTGGCAAACACAAAAATGTGAATGTGTGATGTGAATTGACCTTGTGAAAAAGGTCGATGAATGTGAATAATATTATGAATATATGTTGCAGGATTGCTGAGAGGGGATATGCTAAAAAAGAGACCATGATGGCTGAAGAAAGGTGGTGGAAGGCACCTAGAAAGGTGGTGTTAACTTCCACTGAAACCAATACCGTATTTGGACTTCACTAGCCCAGAGAACGAAGAGTGGCTCGCTGGCCTGAAATAAATTACTCGCAGGTTGGTAGGTAGAGGGCTCCTCAGGAATTCAAGAGGGATGGGGGAAGTGAACCGCCCATCTGAAGGACACTCGGGCCTAACCACCATGAGGGAAATTGCGTCACACGCAACCTTGCAAGAGGTAAATGCATTAGGAAGAAGAATGGAGGGGGAAGACACGAGGGAAGGGGGAAGAACTCTGGAGATATGCAGAGTGAGTGATAGCAGAGAAGGGGGAGATTAACCCTCATTTTCGGTCACTGGAAAACTGAGACGCAATCTCATAGCATCGTGGTCTCATCTCGGGGGTGGCTAGTGGTAAATCCATTGGGAGTCGTTGAGCCTATGGTTGGATGGAAATGAGCACCCCTCTTAGCAGTTGCATCACCTCTAGTGTTATTTCTGATAAGTGTTATTTGAAGTTAATGCCATAATCGCATGTTCATTTTTATGTGCTTGTAAATAGTTCTGAATAGAAGTATTTATCAAACGTTTGATTTGATAAAATGGATGCTTGTGTATTCTTACATGCCATAGTTGTTTTCTACACAATTTTTTAAGTCTGGGACATGATTTCGCTCCACTGAGAATCATATTATTTGCTTAGTTTCTCATAATATTCTGAGAAGGCCCCTTGAGAGCACTATTTTCCTAGAATTACCCCATAAACCTTGTAACCATACTGAGCCTTACCAGAGATTTGATTAAGATTAGGGATAATTGCCTGAGAACCATCTGAGGGTCCATGCAATCCAGGTCTGGAACCCTTATGCAAGAAAGAGTATATTTCTAAGGTTTTGGGGTCATGGGAGCGTTAAGCTCCGAGAGTTTGAACTTCATGATTCAAGCTCAGAAGGAATAGCAAGTTCAAATATAGAAATAAAATACCCTATGGCTTGGTAAATGAACGATCAGAATCCTTTTGAGAATACCCCAAGCCTGACAACACCGATGGATCGAGGGAAGGAATGTAGGCATTAACACCTCTCCCTTTCAGCCTTCACAAATAGTGATGGGATCGTGGACCGTAGATCTCAGGGTCCCATCGGAGCCCTATAAGCCGTCGATCCTAACCTTTACTTAGGTGGGAGAGTGAACTCGACTACGTCCCGAAAGTCTCGAAGACATCAAGACCATCCATGTTGGAGGACAAGTGGTAGAGATCTGACCATCTCGCGTATCGGGGGTTCATAAGTTTAAAGGTGGAATACCCGACTCTTGGAGTCACAAAGTCCCAAGTCGCGAGATCGTGATTTGATCTGGACCATTGATCAAAGAGGAAGGACAGTTGTGGGATCTGACCATTTCGCGTATCGGGGGTTCATGAGTTTGGAGGTGGAAGACCAAACCCTTGGAGTTGTGAAGTTCGAATAGCAAGAAGTAGGAACAACCATTAAGTCAGGACCTCCTCGCCATATCGCATATCGGGGTCTCAGAGGTTGAAGGGAATCAATTCAGAGTGTAGAATCCCCGATCTTGTGAGTTGCGAGAGCTTGTGCAACACGTGGCACGTCTGCTTAGTGGGACCCACGTGGTTGACAAGTGGTGTAATGATAAGATGCCCAGAGAGAGGGAGAGGTGGTGACAGGTGGTGGACACGTGTCGTTTGAAACGTGAGTCAACTTCCTATTGACTTCTCATACTTCAAGTTCTTGTAAGAAAGGGGCACAAAGGCCCAACAACTCAAGTCGTGAATTTGCGAGTCCCGAGAAACCCGAAAGAAGTCAAACCTTCTCTGACTTTTGCGTCTCGGGGATTTGTAAAAGAAGGGCCCAAAGTTTCAACCTTTCCACTCATGAACTTGTGAGTTACGAGCAAGGTTAGTAGTTAGCCCTAGCCGGTGGTCACGAGTGGAGAATTCTAATAAAGAGGGGCCATACCATATCGGAACCTCAGGTATCGATGATTGGTGAAGAAAATTTGAGGGTCTTCAACTCTCAACTTGCGAGGTCGCGAGTTATGTAAGGCGCCTGCATTTAGGTGTGTATATGGCCCTATCGAGATAGGGACTAAATAAAGGGAGCTAGTGCTTTGTCGTTAAGCGGTGGGTATATCTGGATGGCCAAAATCTGCGCACCCAAATCTACAGCCAGGGTTTCATTCTAGAGCCCCCTCACCATTCTGCCTTTAACGGGGGGGTGGGGTTTGGAATTAGGGGCGCATCTCCCAAACGGTTGAGATAGAGGCACCTAGATCAACGATGCTCGAGCGATTCTGGACCCCCTCTGCCATTATTCCTTTAATAGGGGGGGTCCAGAATGGTGTGGTATTGGCATGGGGGGGGGAACCTACCACTCGCTAGTCCTGTCAGCCCCCGTAGGACTTCAAGGATTCTGCCCCTTGAGGAAAAGAAAAAAAAATATTATATCGTAATGGATATCTGACAAGGATCCTGTCACACCCAAAGCATATCTCACAACAATTCACTCATGCTCAAGAGTTGTTCTTTCCTTTGGAGGATGGTCCCCTCTATTGCAGGTGATACTGGAGGTGTCGCACCTCCTACCATGGCACCACGTCATGAACCTCTATGGCGTTGTCGAATCGACATCACTGCATGGACAATTTAAAGTTTTAATTAGCGTCAGTTTATTACTCAAGGGTTTACTGCAGTGGAAAGCATGGTGATCCACTATCACAGGGTTGAACCCCCTCTGATACCATATGTAACGACCCCATCATTACGGCTGCATGCGATGCAATGCAAGTCCATTTTTTATTTATTTAAGAATTAAGGAAATCGACGACAACAATTAATCAACACAACTTGACGACGAACACAAGTTACACATTCATGCAACTGACAACAATGACCCAACATACTGGCACCTAAAGAAACTAGACGAACATGCCATAATCAAAAGACAGATAAAAATGGCTACCTGCCCGACACAAGAAAGGTAACACCTACAAGCTAAAGGAAAAAATAAACAGCCCGAAAACTTGTCTCGATGACCCATAACTAACGACCTCTATGGCATGCAAAACCAATCTCATTAAGGCATTACAAAACCCAGTACCAACATCAATTACAATGAACAAATTCCCACATCGAGAAGCACAAGAATCAGGTCAGGTTGTCATTCACATCTATCCATCAGGGCATGTAATGGTCACCTCATATGGAATCATGTTGTCACAAGGAGATAGACTTGACAATAACTATGGCACAACATAACATATCTAGACCTTTAACCATAGCTAAATCCCTCACTCTAGGAGACCAAAACATCTGTCAATAATACACGAAGAGTATACCCAAACATCCAATCAACAAGTCAACACGACACAAGGTGACGACACTTAAAACTAATTTTCGTAGCTAACCGAAGGATTTCGGGTTCCTACAAGGAAAACATGTGTGGTGTAACTATGACCAACCACCACTTACAATTTGACTTAAGGAACAAGGCGCAAAGTAACCAATTAATTGTTAAAATATTAAATGTTTTAGATAATAAAACTACTAACCCTCAACCATTAATCTTTCACAAGTTGTTAAACTATTTCACCAATAAACCATAAACCATTAACTTTTAATCATTATATCTAGGTGTGAATGAGTTAACTATTATCATTGCAACATTTAATCTATTGTCTGCATAAGTCATAAGACATATAAAACCATTGGCAAATAAAAACAATAAATCTAATTACAGTAAGGATCATGACCATCATTGAAACCTTATCCTTTTAAAGCTAATCTGTCCTACAATGAACTAAATTACTACCTAAGAGCTTGAATGACGATAAGTTTGATGAAGTTCAAATACAAAACAAAAATTGCATTTTTTTAGAATATACATCATTTTCTGTCAATTAAAAATACAATAGTCCAGAAATCGTAGTCCCTTAATAAAATCATGTGCTATCTATTAATAATAAATCAACACTCAACAGATCGTTGTCCATTGATAAGGAATTATTCATAAAAAGGAATTAACAAGATATGTATTGCTGTCTATTAAAATGGAAATGTTGACTATGATAATAGAAGTCACTATATATTAATGCTTTCAATCAATAATGCTATCAATATTTTATCAACATGCCATCGACATACTAAAAAATGATGTCCAATAATGTTGTCAATAAATAATGCTATCTAGTAAAGGTATTTCTTTCCAACATTAACTCGTTGTGCAATTACATTTTAAAAGAATTTGAAACTCTACAATTTTAATCTCTGCCAACGATCTCGTTGTGTTAAATACCTTTCAAAAAGAAATTAAACTCTACGAAATTAATCTATACCAACAATATCATTGTGTAAGTGCATTTAGAGTAGAATTTAACCTCTATAAAATCGTTGTCATACAAATATTAATTTCGCTGACCATTTAATGTATAAATTAAGTGTCGATTCAATATATTTATTAATTTTGTTGTCTAGTCCAATTCGTTGTCTATTTAATTTCATTGTCCATTTCGTTGTACATATATTAGTTAAATCTTGCAATACTCACGCTGTCTATATATTAGTTAAATATTGCAATACCCACATTGTCTATATATTAGTTAAATATTGCAATACCCACACTGTCTATATATTAGTTAAATCTTGCAATACCCACGTTGTCTATATATAATTTAGTTGTACATATATTAGTTAAATCTTGCAATATTTAAACCATATTAAATTGCTACCATATTAATTTTCTACCAGAATTTAAACAATACTAAATCGCTGCAATATTTAAACCATATTAAATCGCTACCAAACTTTAAACAATACTAAATTGTTGTAATATTTAAACCATATTAAATTTCTAGCACATTAAATTGTTGTCCCTTAAATCTATGATAATGTTGTCTATTGTCATATGATTTTGCTGGGAAAAACGGGGTGAATCATCACAGATTTGTTGTGTAAATATGCCAACCAAATTGTGGGGTATACCCTACAAAGAGATTTATCAATCCAGAAAAGCTAGGATTTATCATTCGTTTCCCATTCATTTACCGTTCGTGTCTAGAGATTACACATTTCATTTATTATTTGATATCATTCATTTACCATTCACACAAAGTTTTATCATTCGCTTACCATTCACACAAGGAATTTTTAGTCATGTACGCCAACTATTTTCATACGAAATTGTAAAGAACACCATTGAATTTTCATACAGATTATATAAAAATGTCTATGATTGCCATACATAACTTGGTGGAGAACATATAAACAATGCACCCAAGAATTTTCAATGCAGAAAGACTAAAGTTATCAATAATTAAGATGCTTAACAACTGTTTAAACTGAAGTGAAATACATACCAACAATTAAAATCCATTGTTTAACAATTAAAAAGGAATCGTGTCTAAAATCATAGTGGTAATCATTCACAAGGAAAGCGCAGAGATAATCATTCACCAGGAAAGTGCAAGATTAAACATTTAGCAGTGAATCATTCAATGCAGAGATAAAATTCTCAAAAGTACGTAGGGCTTATGCATAAAGAAAAACGTAGCGATTGGAGATTAATCATAAGTGAAAGACTCAAAGATAAGTAAGGGATAGATAGCTGAGCGAAAATTTATCCTTCACTTATTATCCATGCACATGAAATCAGGGAATTTGAATCTATAAGTCTGTAAACACCATAGTGACGATAGTCGATTTGGCTCCTGGGCGACTGCTCAGGCATAGACTAATAACTTAAGGATAAGGGACAGAGGAGAGAAACACAATTTTTTCTTCTTAATAGATCAATAAAAGTAGACGCAGAGAAGTCATTACATTAAAGGTTGGGTTCTCCATGGGAAATCAATTCATAATACAATGAGAAAGGGGATTATAAATACCGTAGGAAATGAGGTGCAAGGAATCTAAAGGCAATGAAAGCTTCAACCGAGCATAGAAAAATAACATGTGTAAATTAAATTTCATTGCAAGTAACAACTTTAACGGGCATACCTTAGCCAAATGTGAATTCTTCGAAGTTGTTATTCCACGCATGCTTTGTCCATCTTCTTCTTGTGAATTGATGTGACCTGACCAGTACCTCCCAACAAACGCTATGGGTACTTTTCTTCCCCCTGATCCCCCCCGAGCCACAAAGGGGCCACACACACAATACCAGAGAATGCTAGCACCCAAATCACCTTGCAAGTTTGAGCTACCACTCATTACCCGAGCTAGGTATCCGAACTCCCAAAAGAGAAGTTCATTCAAGGTAAAATTTCAGCAGCATAACTTTACACAAAACAATCTAATCCATACTCCTCCTCCTCCATCCTTTTTTTAGAGTTTTCAAGTAATTAGTTTCCCAAATTCTCATTAAACTCCTTTTTCATTTAATTAATTTCGAAAAACCTCCCCTATACACATGTCCCCCGATCCCCCTAGTTGCACCAAAAAATCCATTTTATTAATTAATTAAATATTCATATTTCTCTCATCCACCTAAGAGCATGCCTAAAAGCGCTCCTCGATGTCCCAAAATTCCCTTACACTTCTTAAATGAGTTACGCCTAACTTAATTCCTAGTTGAGTTCATAATTAGAAGTTACAAAGGCAAGATTCCTTACTAAGTTAGACATTCAACTTTTTCTTTACGTTTCCCCTTTTCTTTAAGTTTCTCATTTCTTTTAAGTTTCCCCCTTTTTCCCTTTTAAGTAAAAATCAATTTAGCAAGTGTAGATAAAACAACCATTTACCCCTTTTCCTTTTTAATTAAAAATTAATTTAGCAAGTGTAGATAAAAATGACCATTTACCCTTTTTCCTTTTTAATTAAAAATTAATTTAGCAAGTGTAGATAAAAACAACCATTTACCCTCTTTTATTTTTAACTAAAAATTAAATTAGCAAATGTAGATGAAAACAACCATTACCCCTTTTTAAAATTTAATCCTCTATTATAATTTTGACTTTAATATATAAGTGTGAATTTGTTACATGTTGATTTATTATAATGTTTTTTTGACCTCATGTTGTACTTAGACCTAGGTTTTAATTTCACTAGGCTCGACAACATTTTTGTGTTAGGGAAAATTGTTTTTAAACTTTACTTATCACATCATTTATTTTAAGGCCGACTAGGTTTATTCACTTACCAGTTAAAATCGCAACGTTCCCTTCAGGACACACTATGTGCTCCAAGGGTGACACTCACCTCTTTCTATTTTCTTTGCGCGACGTTCCCTTCAGGACGCACTATGCGCTCCAAGGGTGCCACTCACATTTTTCTGTTTTCCTTTCATGACGTGCCCTTCAAGATTCACTACGTGCTCCAAGGGTGCCACTTGCCTCTTGAATGAATTTGGTAGATGTGAAACTCCTGGAGTCAATACTTTGCCAGGTGATATTGTGGGAGACTAAGGCCCTCTAATAAATAATTCCCATACCTTATTGGGCACCCGTTAGAATCATCGTGACCTATTGTCACATTCTTCCCTCATGACATTATGGGTCTTATGGGAATCAGTAATCATTAACTTATAGCTCGAGCCATGGTAAGAGTGCTAGTAGGTTGTGGTAGGGTTGCTAGTACACCTCTCCCTCAAAGTTTTTGGTTGTACTATGTGATCCCTCTAATCCACATGTGAGTTTGGTCGGTAAGCTATCGTCATCCTGCATCCATCAATGAATCATGTCAGCAATAATAATAAATGATCATAACATCTAATAATATGTACATATGTCACATCAACAACATTCAAACCCAACAATCCACTCCTTGACTCGATCCAGAGTCTAAGGGGTTTCATTGATGCCTATGCATCCTTGAGATCCAAAGTCCTGCACACTTAGGAGAACCCAGTAAATAACACCTGTCTATGTAATACAACCAAATAACATATCATCAAATCCATAATGTCTCGTAATCATAATCAAAATGACCAATAGATATAATAACCCGGATCACTTGTAAGAAAGTGTACTCAAAGAATTAGATCGCTCAGTGCATGCAAGAGAGGGATGTTACATACAGCCCCTCTTTGTTTAAACTTTGTCCCGAAGTTTTACAGTATATAAGTACTAAAATAAAGTGTATCACAGTATTATAGTCCATCTATCAAACAAAAATGGAAACTACTGATGCATATCATATGCGTCCTACCAGGTCGCTGAGTGCGAACTATAGTTTTCCCACTGGACCTTGACCTGATCTCCCAGGTCATCGAGTGCAGACTATATTTTTCCCACTGGACCTTGACCTAATATATTGTTTGATGCGGTAGTTGTCGAATTTTATGGTCTAGGATACGGATCGTCTCTGCCGTGAGAGCACCGTCGTCTAATCCTACAAGGGACTCATGTCAACAACATAAGTAAGATCACTAAAATAATGTGTCAAAACAGGTACGTGAAAAACCTCGTACATACGCTTAAACGAATCAGTCAAGGATAGTAGATAGGCCATGGGCCCCTTCTTTTCCATAATATCGAAAGGTCCCATGAACCTAGGAGAGATTTTATCACCCTTTCCAAACTTGATCAAATTCTTATGCGGTTTCACCTACAAGAAGACTCGATCGCCAACTTTGTAACTATGGTCGACATGGTGCACATCATCATAACTCTTATATCGATCATGCACTTCTTTGATACTTTGTATTATTGTTTACATTTGATATTTTATCTCTTGGATCACTTCTGGCCCCAATAGGACCCTATCCTCAAGTTGATCCCAACTCAAAGGTCTCTGACACGGTCGCCCGTAAAGGAACTCGATAGGCACCATATTAATGGTGCTTTGATAACTGTTGTTCTATGTGAATTCTACCAGTGGAAAGAATTCCTCCAAACGCTTTTGTTGGTCCATCATGTACATACACAACAGGTCCTCCAAGATTTGGTTTGTTCATTCCGTCTTCCCATCTGTCTCCAGGTGATATGTAGTACTAAAGTTAAGTTGGGTTCCCAAGGCCTCTTTTAAACTAGTCCAAAATCGGTCATTAAACACCGATCCTTGATCGGATATAATCCTCTTAGGCACACCATGCAGCCTCACAATCTCTCTCATGAAAACTCTAGCTATGTCAGGTGCCTGATACGTCATATGCACAGGAATAAAATGAGCACTCTTTTTGAGAGTGTCAACTACAAAAAAAATCGAGTCATGTCTCCTTGTCGTCAATGGAAATCCAACAATTAAATCCATCGAAAGGACCTCGCATTTCGATACTATAATCGCGTTTTGTTGTAGTAATATTTCTGGATGTCTATGTTCAACCTTCACCAGCTGACATTCTAGACATCTTTACATGTAGTTGACTATGTCTGCCTTCATTCCTTTCCAGAAGAATAAGGGTTTAAGGTCTGCCTTCATCTTCATGACTCCAAGATAATCCATGTACATTGCTCTAAGAGCCTCGTTTAGGATCAAACTCCTCAGCTCATCGTTGGGAGGTACGTAAATTCGACTTTTAAATCTCAATAATTCATCATTGTCCATAGTTAACCCTTCAAATTTTGGCACCATCATTGTGTTTTGTCTAATAAAATCATTGACCTCTTTGTACCAGTGATCGTCACGCTATAAGGTTAGAATATTTTCACATAGGTTCGTCTAAAGAGGCATCACCAAAAATATGTGTGGTCTTGTACTCAATGCATCTGCCACTCTATTCATTGTTCCCTTTATGTAAGTAATCTTGAAATCGTACTCGTTAAGCAATTCCAACCAATGTCATTGTCGCATGTTCAATTCGCTTTGCGTAAATATATGTTGTAGTCCACAGTCGTCTGTTTTTAGTTCGAATTTCCATCCAGGAAGGTAGTGTCTCCAAACACTCAATGAATAAAAAATGGCTAACAACTCCAAATTGTGCGTTGCATAGTTCTCCTCATGCCTTCTCAAATTTCTCGATATGTAAGTGATCAATCGATCGTCTTGCATAAAGACTCAGCCTAATCCTTCCTTGGATGGATCAATGCATACCAAGAATTCTGCATCCATGTCAGGGACCTTTAGTATTGGTGCTATCATCAACAACTCCATGAGCATCTGAATTCCCTCCACTCATTTGTCGGTCCAAACAAACTTCTTGTTCTTCTTATGCAATTCCGTAATTGGATTTTCTATCTTTGAAAAAACCTTGATGAACCATCAATAATATCCCTCTAAACACATGAAGCTACACACTTCAAGGACATTCATCGGTGCATGCCATTCCATGATATCTTCAACCTTTGTTGGATCCATAGTGATACCTTCGCCGCAGATGACATTCCCTAAGTAGTGAATCTTTGATTGATAAAACAAGCATTTAAACAACTTCCCGTACAATTTATTCTCTTGTATACATTATAGTACCATGCACAATTTCGTGTGATGCTCCTCCATCGTCTGAGAGTAAATAAAAATATTGTCAATGAATACTTGCACAAACTTGTCCAAGTATTCACGGAACACCCCGTTCATCAAACTCATAAATACCTAGGGGCTGTTGTCAGTCCAAAATGTAAAATTGTAAACTCGTAATGTCCAAACCTCATCTTAAAGGGAGTATTAGGGACATCATCCTCCTTGATCTGTAACTGGTGAGACCCTAATCTCAAGTCAATTTTTGAAAACAATGTCGCACATTTCATATGATCAAACATATCATCAATCCTTGGGAACATATACTAATTATTGATCATTTACTTATTCAGTTGATGATAGTGAATGCAGAGTCTCCACGACACATCCTTCTTTCGTATGAAAATAACAATCGCACCCCATGATGACACACTTTGACGTATAAGTCCTAGGTCTAGCAACTCCTTCAGTTGCATTATCAACTCCTATAACTAGGGGGTCGACATCGGATAAGGAGTTCTTGCTATTGGTTCAGTTCCTAGTTTTAGGTCTATGGTAAATTCCAGTCCCCTCTCTGGTGCCATCCCAGGTAACTTCTCAGGGAACATATCCACAAAATCTTTTCCCATCGGAAGGTGTTCTAGACCTTCCGCTTCTCTCTTCTCAGTTAATGCAGGGATCTCATAAAGCTTACATCCCTTGCGCATGCTCTTCTGTAACTACAAGGAAGAGATGAACCTCAGGGAAACTACCTGGTTCTGACCTATAATCATGTGTCTCTTTCCCTCATCAACGTGTAATCTCAATCGTTTCATCTTACAGTTGAGTATCAGATCATGTGATTCCAACTAGTATATACCGATCATGACATCATAAGACCCTAAGGTTGTGACATACAAGTATTTAGGTGCGGAGCATACCAAAGAATCTCTTTAAAATGGGCCTCGTACTAGGGAACCATATGACCTCGCTATCGCAAGGCATTGAACTCATTGAGCGGACACTCAATGAATTTTGCAGACATATACTTTTCTTGGAAGCATTCCTCGAACATTTCCCATGACATGTCTTCAAATGCCATGTCGAAAAGTGGAAGGAACGTCTTCGACCATAAAAGAGTGCTCCCCTTTCAGTTGAAACACCACCACATTGGCCTTCATGTTGGATTTATAGTCGCGAAGTGAAAATCACATCACCATATTCTCCAACCATGCCTCAATGACTGTGCCATCCAAGGCAACAGAGAACTCGAGAAATTTGACCTTCTCAAGTTCGCGGTGAAAGCTACCAGTATCGTCTGGAGCAAGCAGTGGACCCTCAGGGAGTTTTAGAGCCCTAGCCTCATCTTAGTATAGTTAGTCAAGGCCTCTGACACTCACTTGAAGGACCCTGTCCGACCCAACGCATCTCTTGCATCAATTCGTTCATTCTCAAGAGTTGTTCTTTCCTTTGTTGGTTGGTCCCCTCTGTTGCAGGTGATACTAGAGGTGTCGTGCCTCCTACCATGGCACCACATCGTGAACCTCTATGGCATTGTCGAATCGCGATCACCACATGGACAAGTTAAATTTTTAATTAGCGTCAGGTTATTACTCAAGGGTTTACTGCAGTGGAAAGCATGGCATTCCAAATTCACAGGGTTGAACCCCCTCTGATACCATATGTAATGACCCATTCATTATGACTTCATGCGACGCAAATCAAGTGAGATTTTTTATTTATTTAAGAAGTAAGGAAATCGATGACAACAATTAATCAACACAACTTGATGAAGAACACAACTTACACATTCAGGCAATTGAAAAAAACAACCCAACATACTAGCACCTAAAGCCACTGGATGAACATGCAATAATCAAAATTAGATAAAAACGACTACCTGCCAGACACAAAAAGGAAAATGCCTAAAATCTAAAGGACAACATCAATAACTCGACACATCGGCTCAATGACCCATAACTAGTTACCTCTATGGCATGCAAAACCAATCACATTAAGGCATTACAAAACTAAGTACCAACATCAATTACAACGAACAAATTCCCACATTGAGAAGCACAAGACTCCGGCCAGGTTGTCATTCACATATATCCATCAGGGTGCGTAATGATCCCCTCATTCAGAATCATGTCGTCACAAGGAGATAGACATGACAATAACTACGATGCAACATAACATATCTAGACCTTTAACCCAAGATAAATTCCTCACTCAAGGAGACCGAAGCATCTGTCAATAATACACAAAGACTATACCCAAACATCCAAGCAACAAGTCAACAAGACGCAAGGTGATGACACTTAAAACTAATTTGCGCAACTAAACGAAGGATTTCATATTCCTACAAGGAAAACATGTGTGGTGGAACAACTATGACCCACCACCACTGATGCAAATGCGCCACCCAGGGCACGTCCACTCCCACAGGACCTTCACTTCCTTAGGCCCAAAGAACTGAAATGTTCTTCAACCCCTTATCAGGAGTCCTTAATACCCACAGAATGCTCCTTATGATCTCCCTACTCGAAATCAGGAAATCAAACTTCGCGTGATCGTGATTCTTGTGGTCACGAATTCGGGCTCTTTGAATCCCCAACTCCCTATCTACCGATACTTCGGTGTGGTGCGACACCTATCCACCTCTCTGATCCTTAACCCCGTCGGGAAATCACGTATCGGGATATCATGATTCCCGTTGTCATGTGCATAGGACTTTCAATTCCCCAAACTCGGATATGATGACACCTATTCTCCACTCAAGCACTGTTACTGCATGGTTTTCGTGTTTCAGAGTTTCGTGACTCCTCCTACAGTGATTCTCACGAAACTATAAATTCTGATATGCCGATCCCCGATGAACGTGATAACTAGCCCTTCCACGTCACTAACTCCCTCGTCACTCTATCGGGTATCGCAAAATCGCGATTCCAGTTGCACGAGTTCTCTCTCTTCGAAAACTTTGATCCCCCGATCCCCCGACTCCTCGGGATCTCTTACCATATGTCCTCGTTGATGGACGGTTCAAAGTTCGTCAGGATATTGCAGATCACGATTCCAACGTGCAAGAGTCTCTTACCTCCGGAAACCCCGATGCCACGCGACTTTAAACTATGTGCAGCTTCTGTCCAATCGAATGATTGACAGGTAACTAGATGATAATCCAACGACTCACAATAATCTGGGCTGAAACTCCTGATGTGGCCGTAACTTCCTCTCACCTCCGCGAGATCCAATGGTGACGGGTTTTATCAATCTCCCCTGTAAGATCCTGACTGTCAATTTCTTTCCCTTTGGGGATTTCTTGGCATAAAAATCTCCTGTGCAACCTTTCAATAATTCTGAAATCCTTTCTTCCTCCTGATCTTTCTTCACTCCTTTGTCTTCTTATAAATAAGAACCCTTTTCTCACACTCCTTGCGACAATCTTGCAAACACTTCAAATGTTTGACCCTCCTTTGACTCTGCGGACGCCTGCAGCAACAGTCCTCGATTTCCTTGCTCAGATTCACGATTGAGGCTTCCTCTTTTATCCTGCACACTCCCTGCATGGCTTCAACAACCCATTTTCACTTCGGGGTGAATAATAACAAGATTTAAACTACATAAGCCTTCATCAATGCGCTCCTTGTGGATGATTTTCGACTGCACTCCTTGCAGGAATCTCCTGACTCAGATAGAGAAACAATTGAACTTCATTCCATCTCTTCTTCAGACTTCAGTTTGAAACATGAAATCACATGCACAACATATAAAAGTAAATGCATGACATGAAACAAACATTCATGAGAACATCAACAATATACATAGAGAAACAACACAAAACCATGAATTTGAATCATAACTTTCTTCTATTAATTCAAATGCCTATACATGGGTGTTCTTCATACACTATTCTCTGCTTTCTCTTGTCTTCTTCTGAATGCTTCCATTATATTACAATGGTACAATGAGGGTGTCTATATCCATTTTCCCTCTCGGACTCTGGGCTATCAAATCTAGAATTAAAATCCTATCTTCCAGCATTAACTAAATTAAATGACTCCTATCTACTAAGGACGAGAGTGTATCGCTCAAAGTCCAATACAATATACAAAAGGTGCTTTTCATAAATGCATCATTTATACATTGGCACATCATCTTGGATGAAAATTCAAAAAGTTTTGGCTGGACTTGTCCAGCTGTTCATTGTCTTCCATGTTGGCTCGCTTGTCGTGGGCGATGCTCCTGCATCATACTCCCCCGCTTGAAAAATTTCATGGGATTATGTCCATGAGCTCCTGCACGGTCTGCCCATGCTTTTGAATATCTGCTTCAATCTCCCAGCTGGCATCTTCCACTGGATGGCCCTTCCATTTGACCAAATACTCATAGTATTCCTTTCGTCTGGTCTTTTTGCTCACCTTCCTGTCGAGTATACACTCCATCTGTGGCTTCTCTACAATCGGCATCTACTTTTTCCACTGGACCTCTGGTTGTTCATCACTTTCAGCTCTTGCTTCCTCAGCCTTATATGGATATAAGTCTGAGACATTGAATGTCGGAGATATTCCGATCTCATCCGACAACTCAATTTCATAAGCATTTTCTCCTAATTTCTTCAGGACTTTACATGGCCCGATTTTCTTCATCTTTAGTTTATTATATGTTCCCCTTGGGAACCTTTCCTTCCTCAAGTGTGCTAGAACTAACTCATAAACTTTGAACCGAAGTTGTCTCTTCCGCTGATCGGCTCTGCACTTATATTCTTGATTTGATTTCATCATTCGCTCCTTCACCTGGCTATGAAGTTCTTTCATTGTCTCAGAAAATTCTTCTGCACTAGCACTGCTAGTAGTAGTCTTCTCCGAATCCCTTAATTTAGAAACTCCTCTCGGCTGCGTGCCATATATAATCTGAAATGGACTTCTTCCTGTGCTCCTGTTCACTGAGTTGTTGTATGAAAACTATGCCTCTGGTAATATATAATCCCAGCTGCTATGGTGCTCTATCACCAAGCTCCTCAGCAAGTCTCCCAAACTCCTATTTACCACCTGTGTTTGCCCATCCGTCTGTGGATGATAGGAAGAACTAAACATCAAGTTAGTCCCCATCTTCTTCTAGAGTGTCCTCCAGAAATGTCCAATGAATTTCGTGTCCTTGTCTGAAACTATACTTCTGGGTAAACCATGAAGTAGAACGACCTCCTTGAAAAACAGATTTCTGGCACGGGATAAAATGTGCCATTTTGGAAAACCTGTCAACCACCACACAGATCGAATCATGTCCTCTTTGCATCCTAGGCAATTCCAATATGAAATCCATGCTTATCGCATCCCATGGCCTCTATGGTATGGGCAATGGCTGATAAAATCTTGCATTCTTCTTCCTCCCCTTCAAATGCTGGAAAACTCTGCATCTATCAACAAACTTCTTGACATCTTCTCTCATTCTTGGCCAAAAGTATGACTTGCTTAGCTTTGCGAATGTCTTATCATGACCAAAGTGGCTGGCCAATCCTCCACTATGTTTCTCTTTTAACATATTCTCCCTCATGGAGCAATTTGGAATACACAGATAATTGCCCTTGAACAACAATCCATCCTGGATCACATACTCTATCCATTGGCTTCTGTCTCTGAGAACTGGATTCTCAGCCGCTTCATATGCTTCCTTAAAATCCTGATCAGCTGCATACATATCTTTAAGATCATCAACACCTAACGTCCTAACCTTGAATTCCTGCATTAGCAAACTTTTCCTACTCAAAGCGTCAGCCACTTTGTTAGCAGTACCCGAAATATGTTTTATCACAAATGTGAAATTCTTCATATACTCTACCAATTTTGCATGTTTATGATTCAACTTCTCCTATTGAGTCACAAACTATAATGCATGATTATCACTATACAAAACAAATTCTTTTGGGATCAAGTAATGCCTCCACTTCTTCAATGCCTGTATGATAGCGTAGAATTCCTTATCGTACGTGGATTATTTCAATTTCGTTTCATCCAGCTTTTCACTGAAATATGCTACTGGCCTGTCTTCCTGACTCAAGACTACTCCTATGGAAAATCCACTTGCATCACATTTCACCTGAAATGTCTTCATGAAATCCGGCAACACCAACACTGGTTTCTCTGTAATCTTCTGCTTCAACAGATTGAAGCTCTTCTCAGCCTCTGTTGTCCAATGAAAATATTTATGTCTTTTCCTGACTGTGTCCATCATCACTATGCTAATCCCACTGAAATTCCTAATGAACTTTCAGTAGAAACTAGCCAAACCATGAAAACTTCTCACCTCGAAAACATTTCTCGGTGATGGCCAATTCTTAATCACTTCCACTTTACCTGGATCCATCTTTAATTCATTCACTGATATGACAAATCCCAAGTAAATAAGTTTCGTCTTCATAAATGAATATTTCCTCATGTTGATCAACAACTTCTCCTATTGTAGCTTCTTCATTACTGCAGCTAAATTCTTCAGATGTTCTGCCTTTGTTTTGCTGAAAATCAATATGTCATCCAGATACACAATGACAAATTTACCAATGAATTCCCTCAAGACTTCATTCATCAACCTCATGAAGGTACTCGGTGCATTCGTCAAGCCAAACGACATGACTAGCCATTCATACAACCCTTCGTTGGTTTTGAAGGTTGTCTTCCACTCATTGCCTTCCCTCATGCGAATCTGATGGTATCCACTTTTCAAATCAACCTTTGAAAAAAATTTGGCTCCACTTAAACAGTCCATCAAGTCGTCCATCAAGTCGTCCATCCGTGGAAATGGAAACCTGTACCTGATGGTTATCTTGTTAATGGATTTGGAATCGGTGCACATTCTCCATCCTCCATCTTTCTTTGGACTCATTACTGTTGGAACGACACACAAGCTTAAACTTTCCCTGACCAATCCTTTATCTAACAGTTCTTGTACCTGCCTTTTAATCTCTTCATTCTCCTGTGGCGTCAACCTGTACGCGGATTTATTTGGCAAACTAGCTCCTGGTATGAGGTCTATATGGTGACTTACACTCCTCATCGATGACAACGAATGAGGTAATTTGTCCACTATGATATCAGCGAACTCTTCTAGCTGTTCCTGAATTTCTTTCCACAAATCATCCACTCTTGTGCTAGTCAAAACAATTTTGGGTTTCCTGACCACAAAGAATTGTGGATCTTCCTTCTTCTTCACCTCTGTAAGAAGTTCCTTCCCACTCATGAGAAGTACCTTGTTGTTCACTTCCGGCTTCACCTCCTTATCTTTTATCGGAAGTAACATATGTGTTCTCCCATTCTTGTCCAAAGTATACGTATTCATCTTCCCATCATGAACTACATTCCTGTCATATTTCCATGGTCTACCCAACAATAAATGACATACATCCATAGGATTAACATCACAAAGTATTTTATCATTGTACCCTCTAATTTTAAATTCAACTAGGCACTGTTTAGTGACATTTACCTGATGTCTCTTCTGTAGCCATGAAACTTTGTAGGGACTCGGATGATCAATCGTCTCCAGCTCCAGTTTCTCCACCATCTTGGTTGAAACGAGATTATCTGTGCTTTCACTATCCACGATAACTTTGCACACCCTATCTTTGGTCTTGCAAGCAGTTCTGAAAAGTCTGTTTCTTTAAGCTGTGTCCTCCACCTCCTTCTCGGGTGTTAAGACAATTTTACGCATCATCAATGACCTTTCATCTTCTACGTTTTCTGCTTCAGCATCTTGCCTTTGTACCTTAGTGATGTGAGCTTCTCCTCGATCCTTCTTCTTATCTGGACAGTCAAATGACTTGTGCCCATTCTTTCCACACATGAAGCATGTGATTACTCCACCTCTGCCTCTTCCTCTACCTCTGGTACGAGGAAATGTGTTATTATCAACATATCCTCTGCCCTGTTCTGTACGCTGCCCTCATTGTTTAGCATGCTGGCCTCGCTGTGAAATTCCACCTCTTTTTTTTCTAGTCTGAGGCTTCTTCCAGTCGTCCTTGGATTTCTGGAACCCATCTTGGGCAACTGACTTACCTTTAGGCTGGCTCCTACCTCAGCCTCATTGTCCAGGCTTACGCCTCAGCTTCTCTTTAGCTTACAACGCCATTTAATACACATCCTCCACCGTTTGGATGGTTGTCATACTCATCTCATCCTGGATATCGTATCTCAATCCAATCATATACCTAGAAACTTTTTCATCATCTCTCTCCCGATGACCTTCTCTGATATTTATCTTGTAGAATTCTTCAGTATACTCCTTCACTGTCATCAGCTTTTGTCTCAGGTTTTTCATTCTCCTGAACAATGTGATTTGATAATCCCTTGGGATGAACTTTGCCTTCATCTTTGCAATCATTCGATCCCAACTTTTGATCTTTTGCTTACCTTTGTAGCGTCTATCTGCTTGAAGCTCATCCCACCATAATGATGCATGTCCTTTCAAGTGCGTAACAACATGTTTGACTTTCTTATCCTCTTCAATTTCTTTATAATTGAAGTAGGTATCCAGAGCTCTAATCCAATCTAAAAGCTCTTCTGCATCCAGATTCCCTTCATAAGATTAATCGCTCATTGGCTGCATCTTCAGCTGCAACTTATTCTTGTTGTTCGGCTTCAATTTTGCCTTCGAAGTCACTTAGATCTCTAGCACTAGTTGTGTGTCTCTGCGCTGCTTCCATATCTTCTAGTCTTGCTCGGAGATCATGTATTTGTCTCTCCATTTCTGGATTTTGTGCCAGCCTGCCTCTTCTTCTTTGGTTCTCCCTATCCTCTGGATCAGGTGGTTGTCTTTCTCTCCTCAGCGGCATGGTGAAATTTTCTTTTCTTCTCTACTACAGAAAGCAAAGAAATTTTCTCTCTCTAATACCACCCTGACACAAACGTGCCACCCAGGGCACGTCCGCTCCCACAAGACCTTCACTTCCTTAGGTACGAAGAACTGAAATGTTCTTCAACCCCTTATCAGGAGTCCTTAATACCCACAGAATGCTCCTTATGATCTCCCTACTCCAAATCGAGAAATCGGACTTCACATGATCGCGAGTCTTGTGGTCACGAATTCGGGCTCTTTGAATCCCTAACTCCCAATATATCGATACTTCGGTGTGGTGCGACACCTGTCCACCTCTCTGATCCTTAACCCCATTGGGAAATCACATATCGGGATATCACAATTCACGTTGTCATGTGCATGGGACTTTCAATTCCCTGAACTCTGATATGATGACACATGTTCTCCACTCAAGCACTGTGACTGCGTGGTTGTCACGTTTCATTGTTTCGCGACTCTTCCTGCAACGATTCTCATGACACTAGAAATTTCAATATGCCGATCCCCGATGCATGTGAGAACTAGCCCTTCCACGTCACTAACTCCCTCGTCACTCTATCGGGTATCCTAAAATTGTGATTCCAGTTGCACGAGTTCTCTGTCTTCGGAAACTCTGATCCCCCGATCCCCTGAATCCTCAGTATCTCTTACCACGTGTCCTCGCTAATGGACGGTTCAAAGCTCGTTGGGATATTGTGGATCGCGATTCCAACGTGCAAGAGTCTCTTACCTCCGGAAACCCCGATGCCACGTGACTTTAAACTCTGTGCAGCTTCTGTCCAATCGAATGATTAACGGGTAACCAGATGATAATCCAACGGCTCACAATACTCTGGGCTTAAACTCCTTATGTGGCCGTAACTTCCTCGTACCTCTGTGAGATCCAACGATGATGGGTTTTATCAATCTCCCCTGTAAGATCCTGACTGTCGATTTCTTTCCCTTTGGGGATTTCTTGGCACGAAAATCTCCTGTGCAACCTTTCAATAATTCTAAAAGCCTTTCTTCCTCCTAAGCTTTCTTCACTCCTCTGTCTTCTTATAAATAAGAACCCTTTGCTCACACTCCTTGCAGCAATCTTGCAAACACTTTGAATGTTCGACCCTCCTTCGAATCAGCGCACGCCTGCAGCAACAGTCCTCGATTTTCTTACTCAGATTCATGACTAAGGCTTCCTCTTTTAGCATGCGCACTCCCTGCATGGCTTCAACAACCCATTTTCACTTCTGGGTGAATAAGAACACAAGTTAAACTACCTGAGCCTTCATCAACGCACTCATTGCGGATGATTTTCGACTGCACTCCTTGCAGGAATCTCCTGACTCAAATAGAGAAACAATTGAACTTCATTCCATCTCTCCTTCAGAATTTAGTTTGAAACATGAAATCACATGCACAACATATAAAAGTAAATGCATGACAGGAAACAAACATTCATGAGAACATCAACAATATACACATAGAAACAACACAAAACCATGAATTTGAATTAGAACTTTCTTATATTAATTCAAATGCCTGTACATGGGTGTTCTTCATACACTATTCTTTGCTTGCTCTTCTCTTCTTCTGAATGCTTCCATTATGTCACAATGGTACAATGAGGGTGTCTATATCCTTTTTCCCTCTTAGACTCTAGGCTATCAAATCTAGAATTAAAATCCTATTTACCAGCATTAACTAAATTAAATGACTCTTATCTACTAAGGACAAGAGCATATCGCTCAAATTCCAATACAATATACAAAAGGTGCTTTTCATAAATTCATCATTTATACATTGGCGCATCATCTTGGATGAAAATTCAAAAGGTTTTGGCTGGAATTGTCCAGTTTTTCATTGTCTTCCATGCTGGCTCGCTTGTCGTGGGCGATGCTCCTGCATCAACCACTTACAATTTGACTTAAGGCACAAGGTGCAAAGTAACCAATTAACTGTTAAAATATTAAATGTTTTCGCTAATAAAACTACTAACCCTCAACCATTGATCTTGCACAAGATATTAAACTATTTCACCAATAAACCATAAACCATTAACTATTAGTCATTATATCTGGGTGTGAATGAGTGAACTATTATCATTGCAACATTTAATCTATTGTTTCCATAAGTCATAAGACATATATATAAAACCATTGGAAAAAAAAGAATTGTAGTAAGGATCACGACCATCAGTGAAACCTTATCCTTTTAAAACTGATATGTCCTACCATCAGTTAAATTACTACTTAAAAGATTGAATGACGATAAGTTTGATGAAGTTAAAATACAAAACAAAAATTTCATTTTTTTAGAATATACATCATTTTCTGTCAGTTAAAAATACAATAGTCCATAAATCGCAGTCCCTTAATAAAATCATGTGCTATCTATTAATAATAATTCAAAATTCAACAGATCGTTGTCCATTGATAAGGAATTATTCATAAAAAGGAATTAACAAGATATGTATCGTTGTTTATTAAAATGAAAACATTGACATATATTAGTTAAATCTTGCAATATTTAAAACATATTAAATCGCCACTAGACTTTAAACAATACTAAATCACTGCAATATTTAAACCATATTAAATTTCTACCACATTAAATCATTGTCCCTTAAATCTATGATAATGTTGTCTATCATCATATGATTTTGCTAGGAAAAACGGGGTGAATTATCACAGATTTGTTGTGTAAATATGCCAACCAAATCGTGGGGTATAAGCGGTGTGAGAGCTACCCCTACACAAAGATATATCAATCCAAAAAAGATAGGATTTATCATTCGTTTCCCATTCATTTACCATTCGTGTGTAGAGATTACACATTTTTCTTATTATTCGATATCATTCATTTACCATTCACACAAAGTTTTATCATTCGCTTACCATTCACAGAAGGAATTTTCAGTCATGTACACCAACCATTGTCATACAGAATTATAAAGAATGCCATTGAATTTTCATACAGATTATATAAAACTGTCAACGATTGACATACATAACTTGGTGGAGAACATATAAACAATGCACCCAAGAATTGTCTATGTAGAAAGACTAAAGATATCAACAATTAAGATTCTTAACAACCGTTTAAACTGAAGTGAAATACATACCAACAATTAAAATATGTTGTTTAACAATTAAAAAGGAATCATTGTCTAAAATCATAGTGGTAATCATTCACAAGGAAAGCGCAAGGATAATCATTCACCAGGAAAGTGCAATATTAAAAATTCAACAGTGAATCATTCAACACAGAGATAAAATTATCGAAAGTACACAGGGATTATGGATAATAAAAAATGTAGCGATTGGAGATTAATGATAAGTGAAAAAATTAGAGATAAGTAAGGAATATATAGTTGAGCGAAAATTTATCCTTCACTTATTATCCATGCACATGAAAGAAGGACATTTGAATCTATAAGTCTTTAAACACTAGAGTGACAATAATCAATTCGGCTCCTAGCCGACTGCTCAGGCATAGACTAATAACTTAAGGATAAGGGACAGAAGAGAGAAACCCAAATTTTTCTTCGTAATAGATCAATAAAAATAGACACAGGGAAGTCATTGAAATTAGAGGTTGGGTTCTCCATGGGAAATCAATTCATAATACAACGAGCAAGGGGATTATAAATGTTGTAGGAAAGCAGGTGCAAGAAAGCTCAAGGCAATGAAAGCTTCAACCGAGCATAGAAAAATAACATTTGTAAATTAAATTTCATTTCAAGTAACAACTTTAACAAGCATACCTTAGCCAAACACGAATGCTTCGAAGTTGTTGACTCGTGCGCGCTCTGTCCATCTTCCGCTTACGAATCAATTTGACCACACGGGTATCTCCCAGCCAACGCTAGGGGTACTCTTCTTCCCCCTGAGCCCCAAGAGCCGCAAAGGGGCCACACACACAATACCAGAGAATGCTAGCACCCATATCACCTCGCAAGGTTGAGCTACCACTTATTACCTGAGATGGGTATCCCAACTCCCAAAAGAGAAGTTCAGTCAAGGTAAAATTTCAGCAGCATAACTTTACGTAAAAAGATCTGATCCATACTCCTCCTCCATCCTTTTTTCACAGTCTTCAAGTAATTAGTTTCCCAAATTCTCATTAAACTCCTTTTTCATTTAATTAATTTATAAAAACCTCCCCCGTACACATGTCACCCAATCCCCCTAGTTGCACCAAAAAATCAATTTTATTAATTAATTAAATATTCATATTTTTCTCATCCATCTAAGAGCATGCCTAAAAACGCTCCTCAATGTCCCAAAGTTCCCTTACACTTATTAAATGACTTATGCCTTACTTAATTCCTAGTTGAGTTCATAATTAGAAGTTCCAAAGGCAAGATTCGTTAATAAGTTAAACATTCAACTTTTTCTTTACGTTTCCCCTTTTCTTTAAGTTTCCCATTCTTTTAAGTTTCCCCCATTTTCCCTTTTAAGTAAAAATCAATTTAGCAAGTGTAGATAAAACAACCATTTACCCTTTTTCCTTTTTAATTAAAAATTAATTTAGCAAGTGTAGATAAAACAACCATTTACCTTCTTTTATTTTTAACTAAAAATTAAATTAGAAAATGTAGATGAAAACAACCATTACCCCTCTTCTAAATTTAATCCTCCATTATAATTTTGACTTTAATATATAAGTTTGAATTTCTTACATGTTTATTTATTATAATGCTTTTTTCATCACATGTTCTACTTAGACCTAGGTTTTAATTTCCCCAGGCTCAACAACATTTTTTTATTAGGGAAAATTGTTTTTAAACTTTACTTATCACATCATTCATTTTAAGGCTAACTAGGTTTATTCGCTTACCAGTTAAAATCGTGACATGCCCTTCAGAGTGCACTATGTTCTCCAAGGGTGCCATTCACATCTTTTCATTTTCTTTGCGCAACGAGCCCTTCAGGATGCACTATGCACTCCAAGGGTGCCACTCGCCTTTTTTCGTTTTCCTTTCATGAAGTTCCATTCAATATGCACTACATGCTCCAAGGATGCCACTCACCTCTTCACTGACTTTGGTAGACGTGAAACCCCTGGAGTCAATACCCCACCAGGTGATATTATGGGAGACTAAGGCCCTCTAATAAATAAGTCCCCTACCTTATTGTGCACCCCTTAGAATCATCATGAGAGACTGTCACAGTCTTACCTCATGACATCGTGGGTCTTCTGGAACTAAGTAATCGTTAACTTGTAGTTTGTGCCATGGCAGGAGTTCTAGTAGGTTGTGGCAGGGTTTCTTCCATACCTCTCCCTCAAATTCTTTGGTTGTCCTGTGTGACCCCTCTAATCCACATGTGAGTGTGGTTGGTATGTTATCGTCATCCTGCATCCATCAACGAATCATGTCAGAAATAATAATAAATCATCATAACATCTAATCATATGTACATATGTCACATCAACAACATTCAAAACCAACACTCCACTCCCTGACTCGATCCAGAGTCCAAGGGGTTTCATTGATGCCTTTTCATCCTCGAGGTCCAAAGTTCTACACACTCAGGAGAACCTAGTCAATAACACCTATCTATGTAATAAAACCAAATAGCATATCATCAAATCCATAATGTATCGTAATCATCATCAAAACGACAAATAGATATAATAACTCAGATCACTTGCAAGAAAGTGTACTCAAATAAGTTCGCTTAGTGTGCATAAGAGAGGGATGTTACATACACCCTCTCTTGGTTTAAACTTCATCTAGAAGTGTCATAGTATGTTAGTACCGAAATAAAGTATATCACAGTATCATAAGTCTATCTATCAAACAAAAATGGAAACTATTGACCCATATCATATGCATCCTCCCAGGTCGCTGAGTGCGGACTATATTTTTCCCACTGGACCTTGACCTGATCTCCTAGGTCATCGAGTGCGGACTATAGTTGTCCCACTAGACCTTAACCTGATATACTGTTTGATGCCATAGTTGTCGAATGCGATGGTCAAGGATATGGATCGAATATTCCATGAGTGCACCCTCATATGATCCTGCAATGGACTCATGTCAACAACATGAGTAGGATCACTAACATAATGTCTCAAAATAGGTACGTGAAAAACATCGTACATATGCCTAAAAGAATCAAGCAAGGCTTGTCGATAGGCCATGGGCCCCTTCTTTTCCACAATCATCAAAGGTCCCACGAACCTAGGAGAGCGTTTAGCACCCTTTCCAAACTTGATCAAATTCTTATGCAGTTTCAACCACAGGAGGACTCGATCTCCAACTTCATAACTACGATCGACACAGTGCGCATAGGCATAACTCTTTTGTCGATGATGCACTTCTTTGATACTTTGTATTATTTTTTAGATTTGATATTTCATCTCTTGGATCGCTTCTGGACCCACTAGGACCCTATCCTCAAGCCAATTCCAACTCAAAGGTGTCTCACACGGTCGCTCGTAAAGGAACTCAAAAGGCGCCATCTTCATGGTGCTTTGATAACTATTTTTATATGAGAATTCTACCAGTGGCAAGAATTCCTCCCAACACTTTTTTTGGTCCATCACATACATACACAACACGTCCTTCAATATTTCCTTTATTCATTTTGTTTGCCCGTCTGTCTCAGGGTGATACATGGTACTAAAGTTAATTTAGGTTCCCAAGGCCTTTTTGAAACTAGTCCAAAATCGTCCATTAAACATCGATCCTCGATTGGATATAATCCTCTTAGGCATGCCATGCAGCCTCACAATCTCTCTCATGAAAACTCTAGCTATGTCAGGTTCCTGATACATCGTACACACAGGAATAAAATGAGCACTCTTCATGAGAGTGTCAACTACAAAAAAATTCCAGTCATGTCTCCTTGCCATCAGTGGCAATCCAACAATGAAATCCATTGAAATGACCTCCAATTTCAATACTGGAATCATGTGTCACTGTAGTAATCTTGCCAAATGTCTATGTTTTTCCTTCACCTACTGACATTCTAGACATCTTGCCATGTAGTTGACTATGTCTGCCTTCATTCCTTTCCAAAAGAATAAGGGTTTAAGGTATGCCCTCATCTTTGTGACTCTAAGATGATCCATGTACACTTCTCTAAGAGCCTCATTTAGGATCAAACTCATCAACTTATGGTTGGAAAGTACGTAAATTTGACTTTTAAATCTCAATAATTCATCATTGTCCGTAGTTAACCCTTCAAATTTTGGAACCATCTTTGTGTTTTGTCCAATAAAATCATTGACCTCTTTATACCAGTCATCGTCACATTGTAATGTTATAATCTTTTCATGTAGGTGTGTTTAAAGAGGAATCACCGAAAAGATGCGTGGTCTTCGACTCAATGCATCCGCTACTCTATTCATTGTTCCCTTTATGTAAGTAATCTTGAAATCGTACTCGCTAAGCAATTCTGAGATCACCTGATGGACAAGTTAAAGTTTTAATTAGTGTCAGGTTATTACTCAAGGGTTTACTGCAGTGGAAAGCATGGCGATCCACAGTCACAGGGTAAAACCTCCTCTGATACCATATGTAATGAACCCATTGTTACGACTACATGTGATGCAAAGCAAGTGCAATTTTTATTTATTTAAGAAGTAAGGAAATCGATGACAACAATTAATCAACACAACTTGACGACGAACACAACTTATGCATTTAGGCAACTGACAATAACAACCCAACATACTAGCACCTAAAGCAACTGGACGAACATGTGATAATCAAAAGACAGATAAAAACGGCTACCTGCCCGACACAAGAAGGACAATGCCTACAAGCTAAAGGAAACCGTGAACAACCCAACACATTGGCTAGATGACCCATAACTAGCGACCTATATGGCATGCATAACCAATAGAATTAAGGCATTACAAAACCCAGTACCAAATTCAATAACAACAACCAAATTCCCAAATCAGGAAGCATAAGACTTCAGATAGGTTGTCATTTTCATCTATCCATCAGGACGGGTAATGATCCCCTCATCCAGAATCACGTCGTCACAAGGAGATAGACGTGACAATAACTATGACACAACATAAAATATCTAGACCTTTAACCCAAGCTAAATCCCTCACTCTAGGAGACCGAAACATCTGTCAATAATACACGAAGACTATACCCAAGCATCCAAGCAACAAGTCAATAAGACTTAAGGTGACAACACTTAAAACTAATTTGCACAGCTAATTGAAGGATTTCGGGTTCCTACAAGGAAAACATGTGTGGTGAAACAACTATGACCAACCACCACTTACAATTCGACTTAAGGAACAAGGCACAAAGTAACCAATTAACTGTTAAAATACTAAATGTTTTAGCTAATAAAACTACTAACCCTCAACCATTAATCTTGCAAAAGATATTAAACTATTTCACCAATAAAGAATAAACCATTAACTGTTAATCATTATATCTAGGTGCGAATGAGTGAACTATTATCATTGCAACATTTAATCTATTGTCTCCATAAGTCATAAGACATATATATAAAACCATTGGAGAATAAAAACACTAAATCTAATTCCAGTAAGGATCACGAACATCATTGAAATATTATCCTTTTAAATCTGATATGTCCTTCAATCAATTAAATTACTACCTAAGAGATTGAATGACGATAAGTTTGATGAAGTTCAAATACAAAACAAAATTTGCATTTTTTTAGAATATACATCATGTTCTGTCAGTTAAAAATATAGTAGTCTATAAATTGCAGTCCCTTAATAAAATCATGTGCTATCTATTAATAATAAATCAACATTCAACAAATCATTGTCCATTGATAAGGAATTATTCATAAAAATGAATTAACAAGATATGTATCATTGTCTATTAAAATGGAAATATTGACTATGATAATAGAAGTCACTATCTATTAATGCTTTCAATCAATAATGCTATCAATATTCTATCAACATGCTATCGACATACTAAAAATCGATGTCCAATAATGTTGTCAATCAGTAATGTCATCTAGTAAAGGTATTTCTTTCCAACATTAACTCGTTGTGCAATTACATTTTAAAAGAATTTGAAACTCTACAATTTTAATCTCTACCAATGATCTCGTTGTGTTAAATACCTTTCAAATAGAAATTAAACTCTACAAAATTAACCTATACCAGAAATATCTTTGTGTAAGTACATTTAGAGTAGAATTTAGCCTCTATAAAATCATTGTCATACAAATTTTTATTTCGCTCACCATTTAATGTATAAATTAAGTGTCCATTCAATATATTTATTAATTTTGTTGTCCAGCCATATATGTTGTCTATTCAATTTTGTTGTACATATATTAGTTAAATCTTGCAATACCCACGCTATCTATATATTAGTTAAATATTGCAATACCCACATTGTCTATATATTAGTTAAATATATTAGTTAAATCTTGCAATACCCACACTGTCTATATATTAGTTAAATCTTGAAATACCCACGTTGTCTATATATAATTTCGTTGTATATATACTAGTTAAATCTTGCAATATTTAAACCATATTAAATTGCTACCATATTAATTCACTACCAAACTTTAAACAATACTAAATCGTTGCAATATTTAAACCATATTAAATTGCTACCAGACTTTACACAATACTAAATCGCTGTAATATTTAAACCATATTAAATTGCTACCTCATTAAATCGTTGTCCCTTAAATATATGATAATATTGTCTATTTTCATGTGATTTTGCTGGGAAAAATGGGGTGAATCATCACAGATTTGTTGTGTAAAGATGCCAACCAAATCGTGGGGTATAAGCAGTGTAGGAGCTACCCCTACACAAAGATTTATCAATCCAGAAAAGCTAGGATTTATCATTCATTTCCCATTCGTTTACCATTTGTGTGAAGATACTACACATTTCGTTTATCATTCGATATCATTCATTTACCATTCACACAAGGAATTATAAAGAATGCCAACTATTTTCATACGGAATTATAAGGAATGCCATTGAATTTTCATACATATTATATAAAAATGTCTATGATTGACATACATAACTTGGTGGAGAACATATAAACAATGCACCCAAGAATTTTCAATGTAGAAAGACTAAATATATCAACAATTAAGATGCTTAAGAACCGTTTAAAATGAAGTGAAATACATACCAACAATTAAAATATGTTGTTTAACAATTAAAAAAGAATCGATGTCTAAAATCATAGTGGTAATCATTCACAAGGAAAGTGTAGAGGTAATCATTCACCAGGAAAGCACAATATTAAACATTCAGCAATGAATCAGTCAATGTAGAGATAAAATTCTCAGAAGTACACAGGGATTATGCATGAAAAAATGTAGCGATTGGAGATTAATCATAAGAGAAAAAATCAAAGATAAGGGATAGATAGTTGAGCGAAGATTTATGCTTCACTTAATATCCATGCACATGAAAGCAGGGCATTTGAATCTATAAGTCTTTAAACACCAGAGTGACGAAAGTCGATTCGGCTCCTGGTCGACTGCTCAGGCACATACTAATAAATTAAGGATAAGGTACATAAGAGAGAAACACAAATGTTTCTTCATAATAAATCAATAAAAACAGACGGAGAGAAGCCATTGCAATCAAAGGTTGGGTTCTCCATGGGAAATCAATTCATAATACAACGAGCAAGGGTATTATAAATACCATAGGAAAGCAGGTGCAAGAAATCTCAAGGAAATGAAAGCTTCAACCAAGCACAACAAAATAACATGTGTAAATTAAATTTCATTGCAAGTAACAACTTTAATAGGCATACATTATCCAAACATGAATGCTCCAAAGTTGTTGTCCCACACATGCTCTATCGAGCTCCCGCTTGCGAATTGATGTGATATCATCGATACTTCTCAGCCAACACTAGGGGTACTCTTCTTCCCCCTGAGCCCCCCGAGATGCAAAGGGGCCACACACACAATACCAGATAATGCTAGCACCCATATCACCTCGCAAGGTCGAGCTACCACTCGTTACCCGAGCTGGGTATCCCAACTCCCAAAAGAGAAGTTTAGTCAAGGTAAAATTTCAGCAGCATAACTTTACGCCAAAATATCTGATCCATACTCCTCCTCCTCCATCCTTTTTATAGAGTTTTCAATTAATTAGTTTCTCAAATTCTCATTAAAATCATTTTTCATTTAATTAATTTCGAGAAACCTCCCCCATACACATGTCGCCCGATCCCCCTAGTCACAACAAAAAATCAATTTTATTAATTAATTAAATATTCATATTTCTCTCATCCACCTAAGAGTATGCCTAAAAACGTTCCTCGGTGTCCACAAATTCTCTTACAGTTCTTAAATGACTTACGCCTTACTTAATTCCTAGTTGAGTTCATAATTATAAGTTCCAAAGGCAAGATTCCTTAGTAAGTTAGACATTCAACTTTTTCTTTACGTTTCCCCTTTTCTTTAAGTTTCTCATTTCTTTTAAGTTTCCCCCTTTTTCCCTTTTAAGTAAAAATCAATTTAAAGCAAGTGTAGATAAAACAACCATTTACCCTTTTTCCTTTTTAATTAAAAAATAATTTAGCAAGTGTAGATAAAAACAACCATTTACCCTCTTTTATTTTAAACTAAAAATTAAATTAGCAAATGTAGATGAAAACAACCATTACCCTTTTTTTAAATTTAATCCTCCATTATAATTTTGACTTTAATATATAAGTTCAAATTCCTTACATGTTTATTTATTATAATGTTTTTTTGACAACATGTTCTACTTAGACGTAGGTTTTAATTTCACAAGGCTCAGTAACATTTTTTTATTAGGGAAAATTGTTTTTAAACTTTACTTATCACATCATTCATTTTAAGGCCGACTAGGGTTATTCACTTACCAGTTAAAATCGCAAGGTGCCCTTCAGGACGCACTACATGCTCCAAGGGTGCCACTCACCTTTTTCCATTTTTTGTGCGACGTTCCCTTCAGGACACACTATGCGCTCCAAGGGTGACACTTGCCTTTTTCCATTTTCCTTTTGCGACATGCCCTTCAAGATGCACTACGTGCTCCAAGGGTGCCACTCGCCTCTTGAATGACTTTGGTAGACATGAAACCCCTGGAGTCAATACTCTGCTAGGTGATCTTGTGGGAGACTAAGGATTTCTAAGAAATAAGGCCCCTACCTTATTGTTCTCCCCTTAGAATCATCGTGAGCGACTATCACAGTCTTCCCTCACGACATCGTGGGTCTTCTGGAACTGAGTAATCATTAACCTGTAGTTCGAGCCATGGTGGGAGTGCTAGTAGTATGTGGCAGCTTTGCTGGCATACCTCTCTCTCAAAGTCACTCGTTGTCCTGTGTGACCCCTATAATCCACATGTGAGTGTGGTCGATATGTTATTGTCATCCTGCATCCATCAATGAATCATGTCAACAATAATAATAAAACATCATAACATCTAATCATATCTACATATGTCACATAAACAAAATTCAAACCCAACAATCCACTCCTTGACTCGATCCGGAGTCCAAGGGGTTTCATTGATGCCTCTTCATCCTCTAGGTACAAAGTCCTACACACTCAAGAGAACCCAGCTAATAGCACATGTCTATGTAATACAACAAAATAACATATCAACAAATCCATAATGTCCCATAATCGTAATCAAAACGACCAATAGATATAATAACCTGGATCACTTGCAAGAAAGTGTCGTCAAAGAATAAGTTTAGACAGTGCATGCAAGAGAGGGATGTTACACGGATGGAATGGATACTAAGATGGATTTAAAAATATTACCCTTTAGATTCTATGATTTACTCATAGGCATGGAATGGATAGAAAAACACTCAGTTGTTGTGAACTGTCGCAACAATTTTTTTAACTATTTAGATGAATCCGGTAAAAACAAAACAATTAAAGGAATACCTCGAGGTGTGTGAATAAGACATAATTATTCTTTGTAGTTAAAAATGAATGAAAGGAAAGGACATGAGATAAATTTTTTGCGCATATCTGAAAGTAATAATGAGGTGGTTTAAAATTTGTTAACTGATCATCCTATACTGCAAGAATTTCAGGATATATTTTCGGAAGAAATTCAAGGATTACCTCCTAGAAGCGATATATATTTTACCATAGATTTAGTACCCAGATCTACAACGGTGTCTAAATCACCTTAAAGGATGATTATTCCCTATTTGACTTAACTTGAAATACAGCTTCAGGAGCTGATGGATAAACAATACATCATACCTAGTGTGTCATTGTGGGGAGCACAAGTCTTAGTTATTAAAAATAAGGATGAAACTTTTAGGTTGTCCATTGATTGCATACAACTTAGTAAGATGACGATTAATAATAAGTGTCATTTACCTTACATTGATGACTTGTTTGAACAAGTGAGGGAAGCTAAAAAAATTTCAAGGATAGATTTACGATCAAGATATAATTAGATTAGGATTAAAGAGGAAGACATTCACAATACTTCTTTGCAAACTAGATATGGCCACTGTGAGTTTGTATTCGTACCTTTTGGTTTAATTAATTCACTTGCTACCTTCATATCTTTAATGAAGAGTGCATTGAGAAAATATTTAGACAAGCTTGTGATCACACATACTGATTTATTCCAAGACTAGAGAGGAACATGAAGAACATTTAAGATTGTTTCTTCAAACACTTAAAGAACACCAATTATAAGCTAAGCCAATTATAAGCTAAGTTCAATAAATGTGCATTTTATCACAATAAAGTGCACTATTTATGGTGTAATGTCCCTCTATTTAAAAAAAAACCAATATTTTAATTTTGGCTATTTATAATTGGGAAAGTTTTTGAGAAAAAACATAAGTTAAATTTATATCATCATAAACATTGATTATGTGAGATAATTTTGTAAATATTATTTTTAATTTATTTTATTTAACTTGACACAAACTCATTAGAGAATCTAGTTACAAAAGATTAGTTCATAATTCCATGGGAGCGTGAATGTAACATCACTTCAATTTAAATGTTTGAATAATTTCAAGTAATGATGACTATTGAATTGAGATGAGAAAAACTCTCATTAACATTTTGATCATCATAAATAATTAATGGTGAGAAATATTTATATAAATATTATTTCTATTTTATTTTATTTTAAAATTTATTTGAGATGAATTCATGAGAGAACTCAGCTATGAAAAGAAAAATACTTTATTCCATGGAAAAAATAAAAAATGAATAAAAACCACTAAAGTGAAAATTAATGTTGTCCATAACCATAAATGTAAACATGCCCCCAAAAGTGTGAGAGGTTTCCTATGAAATAAAGTATAAACATTTTCACTATCCTATGGAATAAAATATTTGACTTAGGGTGACAAGAGTTATTGACTTAAATACTTATGGTTTCAAGATAATTGGTGAATTTATTTTCAAAATAGTTGAATGATAATATTTACTAACTCTCTATATGTTCTTAGTAATATTGTGCTAAAGATATTGTTGTTATAAAAATAAAATCTTTAAATATAAATAAACTTTTGTTAGCCAACTCATTACTTTTGGAGAGGAAGCTTAAATACTCATATTTCATTATTCTTACTTCTATTTAGCACAAAAATAGACTAACACCACAAATAATTGAATATGGCATTGAAATCTTGGTAAGGGTATTATTCTTGTATAGTTATTTAATGTAACATTTTAAACAAGTCATTTTCTTCTTGCATAGATAAATATAATTGAAATAATATGCAAAGTATATGTAGCAATATACTAGATTTTTAATCTTTCCAATTAACACAAAAAAAATAAAAGAAAATGGAACAGAACTATTATGCAATAATAATGAAAATAATGAGCGGTAACCTATGCATGGGAAGCTTTTTATAACTATAAATTAAGTTTAACCACTATATTTCAAGTTTTTAAATTTTTTACATTCAAATTTATATAATTAGTTATAAGTTTAAATTAAAAAAAAATAAATTTAAAGTTATAATAAAAATATTGATGTTTTTAAAAAACATTCTCAAATATCTTAAAAAAATTAAAATTAAAATAAAAAATATTGATTATAAAATAATTATTTTATTATAAAATAGTTTTAATTTTAAATTTGATTATCCTTCCAAAAGTGCACCCTCTTAGGAATTATAAAATTGAATAAGTTTTAATTATTCCTCGTGTTATGGTTATCTATTTTTCTTCCGTTACCTTATTTTATTAATTTGGTTTATTTGTTTTTGTTTTGATTTTCTTATTTGATTGGCTAATGTTTTATGTTCTTTTTTTTTTATATTTTTTCTTCTCAGATTTTTGTGAATTTTAAAAGTGGATCGATAACAATCGTCCTATTGTGGATTTTTATATTTTTTCTTCTCAGATTTTTGTGAATTTTAAAAGTGGATCAATAACAATCGTCCTATCGTGGATTTCAAATAGCTATGACCAAAAATCTCATCAAAAAAATCTTAATGGTTAACTTCATAAACTTTTATAATAATTTTGGGAAAAAGTTAATTATAATTAATATAATTTAAAAAAAATGAAACAAAGATCGTGTCATTTATATTTTTATAAAAATATATTAAATGAAATTTACAATTATAATTTATTTTATAAGATTTTAAATTTAAATAGTTAGACTAAATTTAAAAAATATATATAATAGTATGAATTTAAATTTACAAAAATACAATGAAAGAATAAATATTTGAGAATTGTAATTTTTTAACTTTTATATAAGTCACAAAGATCAAATTAATTTAAAATGTTTTTGCAGAGCACAACATCATCATTTTGATTAATTATTAAGAAAACATTGTACAAATAATTTTATTTCAATTTAAGGTTGCAGCGGTGCGCTCTTATCTCTATAGCGTTTTCCGTTCGTTGATTTTTCAGCGTAAGCATCTTGCATTTATCTGTAATTTAAGGTTCAAGCGTTTTGCTCTTTTGTCTTGTCTTTAGGGTGTTACCTTTAATTGATTTTTTTAGGTTTTTACCGTTCATTCATTTTTTTAGGGTTTTACCGTTCATTGATTTTTCCGCGTAAGCACCATGCATTGGATGTAGCACTAAGCGATGTTCTTAACACGGATCTAATGGTTTTCATAGGACGGAGATGCGCTTATTTCAAATTCTGAGCAGCTACCGATCTACATATATTCTTACCACAGAGATCGCACCATTTGACCTGAGAACAGCCAAACTCCGATTTTGATAAAATAACAAAATCAAAGAAATATCAAAGAGGCACATCACATGACTTAATGAGGTGTATAAGTATATTTTCCTCTTCATATAATGAAGAGGCTGCAGACACTCGAGGCCAAAAAGACATTCGCCAACTAAATACCAATTGAAATATCCCGTTTAAGCAAAGAGTTAAGAGTTGGAGAAAAATAATTGAATATAAAATAAGTTAATAAGTTTTATTATCATAAATATGTATCATATTTGTAAAATTAAAGTTTAAAATGTTTAAATATATTGATAAATAAAGATTTAAAAAAAAAAACTGAAAGATAGTATAAACAAAATGGCTAAGCATTAAAAAAATACATAAAATACATGTATCATAGATATAAAAATATAGATATATAAAATACATGTATCATAGATATAAAAATAGAGAAGAATTTTCCCAAATTGTATCATAGATATAAAAATAGAGAAGAATTTCCCCAAATTAAGTGTGGGATCCTAAGAACAAGCAACTATTGGCCAATGCCTACAGAGAGCCTTAGAATTATGGCGAATAAAAAAGGTTAAAATGAATGTGGCTACCATTTCACCTTTTATATAAACCCCAATCACCAACCCTAGTATCAAGAGAGAAAACAATAGAAACTATGTAAATGTGTAGCGCTAAAGATATGGAGAAACGTAACCCTAGTATCCAGAAGGAAAACATTAGAAACTATGTAAATGTAAATCTAAAGATATGGAGAAACGTTGGCTTGTATTGCTTTGATGAGAATGAATATCCATACATTAGATCTTAGTGTGGTTTGGATGGTCCTTTGAAGTAAACATTGATTCAAAACCTAATTCTCTAAGAATGTATACTTTGAATATTGTTTGTTGGACTATATGGAAAATCAAACAATCCCGCTCTTCACAATGGTGTTCATTAAAAAAAAACTACTCCGCTCTTCACAATGATGTTCAATAAAAAACACTACTCCAACGTGCTAGTTTTTCCATGAAGGAAGAGTGTTCTTGAATATTAGCCACTATCATCCTTTAGAACTACCCATTTGTCATGGTTGTGCATGTTAATGTTAAAAAAAAGAGGAAGACCCAACTAGAATCTTGCAAAAATATGAGTGTAACAAAGATAAGGAAGTACCTTATAGTAATTAGCGGTGGAATGTCGGCAACATAGGAACATTGCAGGTAATTTATATTATTGTAATATGTAATTTTTTAAAGATTGTTACAACATTGTGAATAGATTTTAATTAGAGTGTTAGAGACATAAATTAGGGTTGGTCATAGATCATAATCTTAATTAGTGGATTAGTTTCAAATGATTTGTAACAATTTTTAGATTTGTAAAAATTTAAAGCATATATATTCATGAATGTATTATTTTTCAAGAAAGAATATTTTTTTTGGTAAATCTTCTGCAAATTCTAGTTATTGGTAGGTATAATGTCCCGGTAACATATTTTTTTTAAAGCATTAGAAAATTAAAGTCAACAATATAAATCATAGTATGGAAAAAACAAAGACATCATAAGTAAAAAAATTACTAGCTACTCATCACTGAAATCAATAAGATGCATTCAACACGTCAACAAAAGGATAGAGACACATAAACATAAAAATGACTACGTGCCCATGGAAGGTTAGGACCTCCAGGACATGTAAGGTCCTCTCTAACAGAACCTATAATTTCATAAATTTAAACATAACACTTTTATTGTAATTTCTTTTACGGTTCTATATTCAGAAAAATAACATCATCAAAATAACAGTTTACAGTTTATGGCTCAGCCTGCTCGGCTCCCTAGCCCGGAACAGAGCCTTCCCGGCTCCCTAGCTCCAAGATTCTGTGAGGATTCCTAGCCCATGAGCCCAAAACTCCCAGCAACCTAGTGCACCCCTGTAACAATCCACCCAAACTCCGAAACTAGAAAAATATCCAAACCAGGAAATACAATCATTCTCTCCAAATAATGCTTCCTCCCCAAATTTTCACAATCCTCTCCCGAAGGCCTCTGCCCCCTCATAGCCTCTTCCCATTCACCGCCTCCTACCTTTAATTAATGCCACCTACCTTATCTCTCCATTCAATGCCCTTTTCCTTCATACATAAAGTTTTCTAATAAGTTATTAAGACTTTAATTTGTTATCTAAACATTAATGTGTTAATTAATCAATCAATTAATTAATCAACATATATTAAACAATAAATAAATAAATAAATAATATTATTAATAATTAATCATTACTTAACTAATACATATTAGGACAGTTAATTATTTAATTAACTATACTTGATAAACCTTAAGCAACTATTTAACTAGGGTTGTTACATACACCCACTCTTCAGGAAACTTTGTCCCGAAGTTAAAGTATTTTATGATACAAGGAAAAAAACACATGGTTCACACATTCATAACAATTAACCGACATTATTAGTAAGTAAGCCAATACAAATCATACATACTAGTGTGCATGTACAAGAAAGGCATGTGTAGCTAGTACATTCAAGTCTGATGCATGTACTAATAATCAATAACTATCACCCTTATAGTAATTTATGTATGCATCCAATCCCATCAACAAGATTATTCTTTTTATAAAAGAGAATAAACCAATCAAATGTTTGCGAAATCCTTTAATTACAATTATCTAGTTCAATAATTTTATTTAGACAACTATGGTTTAGTTATGTAATTATGAATATTCATATATACACATTTTCTTTTCAGAAGGAAAAACAATAAATTCCACCATAAGACAAATCTCCATACACTCTCAACTATTTCTACTCATCCTTCCTCCCTAACTTACTTCCATCTTCATTCCTATCCTTCCTTTGCTGAACTATCTTGGAGCGTCAACTATATTGACCTAACTCCAAATAGAACCCATAAGAGAAAGTGTCACTATCTCGACCAAGCTTCCCTAGCAGGCAACTGACAGTCATCATCACACGTCTAGGGGAGCATGAGCTAACATCATCCTCCCATGACTTCAGGTTTCGGAGGATACACAATGGGAAATTCCTCCACCCCTCCTAACAGGACAAGGGTCCACACCCTACAATGGAATATACAGTGGCACCGTGTTGCTGGGAGTTTTGTCATCGTTTATTCAGTTTTGGGAAGTCTCACCTCCTGAAATCCTGCACTGGTCCACATACCATAGCAATGTATCCAAACCAATATAATTTCACATACAAAGATTCATACCATATTATTTATCGACCAATGGTCATGTCATCCACTTTCATCATTATTATTCCTTGGCTATTTCATAGCCCATAACCTGCAGATTAGTCTGTAACACAAACTCGTACATTTCTATGCATTATCATCATGTAATTGCATACAACCATAATTTCAATTCGGTATCCACGTACCAACAACTTAACATCAAAGTTTTCAAGTTAGAAATAGATCTCATAATATCCCATAATTCAATTTCGACACCCATTCATAAAAATTATCATTTACAAAATAGATTGCATCATATCCAACATCATTCTAATAGCACTTAGACCTTCATAGGATTCTCATTCACACAATATGCCGCATCATATCCATCATCATCCATAACAATTAGACATTCAAGGAATTTACATTCATATAGTAGATCGCATCATATCCATCATCATCAATAATATTTAAACATTCATAAAATTTACATTCTCACAATATATCGCATCATATCCATCATTATCAATAATATTTACACATTCATAAGTTTACATTCTCATAATATATCGCATCATATCCATCATTATCCAAATATATTTAAACATTCATAAAATTTATACGTCTAAAAGTTCAAGTGTATCATTTAATAGTTTCACTTATGAATAGAAAATAAAAGTGTGTAGGCCTCAGGTAATCCTGGTTGTCTAAGTCAAAAGGTGGTGTTACATACACCCCACCTTCAAGAAACATATTCTCGAGGTGGTCAAAAAAGTGAGGGATAGTCTCGTCATAGTGTCTCGACGTCTTCCCAAGTAGCAGATCCTAGACTATACTTGTCCCATTGGACCTTAACTTAGTCTACCAGATGGTTCCTGAGTTGTTGGACTCTACGGTCCAATATGTGTAATAGTTCTAACATGAGAGTTCCCATGTCTGATACGTGCAATTCCTTCAAATTTAGTTTATGTGATTCATCAACAACATAATGACATAAAACATATACATGAAAAATGTTATGAGTTTTATGCAAGTGGGGTGGCAGTACGAGACGATAGGCAATGGGTCCAACATTCTCTTAGATTCTGAATGGTCTTATAAATTGAGGTGAAAACTTTGTCCCCTTCCCGAACCATATGGTACTCTTATTAGGCCTGATATGAATGAAAACCTAGTCTCCCACTTCATAACTTCAGTTGGTCTTGTGTGCATCCACATAAATTTTCTGCCTATCCTGTGCTTCCTTTAGTTTCTGCCTAATTTGCATCACCTGTTCCTCCACCTCTTGAATCAATTCTGGCCCAACTGTTACTTGATCTTCTAATCTTTCCCAACTCATTGGAATTCTGCATGGCCTTCCATATAGAGCTTCGTAGGGTGGCATTCCGATGGAGCTATGAAAACTGTTATCGTAGGAAAACTCTACCAAACATAGGTACTTATCCCAATGGGTTTGATTATCCATGACGTACATCCTAAGCATGTCTTCCATGGCTTGATTTACTCTCTCAGTTTGCCCATCTGTTTTAGGATGATAAGCTATGCTTAAGTTCAACTGATTCCCCAATGCTGACTGCAAACTTGTCCAAAACCTAGAAGTGAATCTAGAATCCCTATCTAAAATGATCTTCTTAGGTATCCTGTGCAAATGGATAACCTCACTTACAAACACACATGCCACATAAGTGACATTGTAAGTGTTTCTAACCGGAATAAAGTAAGAACTCTTGGTTAACTTATCAACTATCACAAGAATGACATTTTGTCTATGAGATGTGAGTGGAAACCCCACAACAAAATCCATAGAAATGACTTCCCATTTGGACATAGGAACATCATGTGGTTGTAGGAGGCCTGCCGGGTGATGGTGGTCGGCTTTCACTTGTTAACACTCTAGGCACTTGGTGATGAAATGGACTACATCGTGCTTGATGCCTATCCAAAAGAAGAGATTCCTCATGTTTGCGTACATCTTCTTCACACCCGGATGGACACAATAAAGTTCTCTTTGGGCTTCCTTCAGTATGATGCTTTGAATATCCCCACCTTCGAGAATGTACATCCTTCCTCAATATATTAACAGTCCATCTACTTCCATATGATATCCTTCATACTTTGGATCCAATTGCCTCCCACTCTTGAGGTTTGAAGTAACCTTTAAATACCAACTGTCTCCTTGGAGTTGCGTCAACACATGTTCCCTCAGATTGACCTTTAAAGGTACCAAGGAGAAGACACGTGGTCTCCTACTCAAGGCACCTGCGACCACATTTTCCTTTCCCTTGATGTATGAAATACCAAAATCGTACTCACTCATAAACTCACTCCATCGCCTTTGCCTGGAATTCAGATCCCTTTGAGTGAAGAGATGTTTTAAACTTTGATGGTCTGTTTTGAGCTCAAAGTTTCGCCCCACAAGATAGTGCCTCCAAAGTTTCATAGCTAGCATTACAACTGCCAAATCTAAATCATGAATAGCGTAAATCTCTTCATGTTTCTTCAACTTCCTTGAGGCATAAGCTATCACTCCTCCATCCTGCATTAGCATGCCCCCCAACCCTTGCTTTGAGGAATCCGTGCAGACTGTGAAGTCCTTTTCCATATCCGAGACTCGTAGAATTTGCACACTAGTTAGTAACCTCTTAAGCTCAATGAATGCACTATCACATTCTTTTGTCCATTCATATCTGACCCCCTTGCACTGCAAAGTGTTGATGGGTTTCTCTATTTTTGAGAATCCTTCCACAAATCTTCGATAATAACCTGCTAGCCCATGAAGCTTCTAACCTCATGGGCACTTTTCGGCACTGGCCACTCCATAATGGCCTTTACCTTTTTTGGTTCCACAGAGATTCCTTCATCGAAAATGATATGACCTAAATAGTGGATCTCTCTCTGGAAGAATGAACACTTCAACAACCTCCCATACAACTCGTTCTCTCTAAGGAAGGAAAAAACCACTTGCAAGTGTTCATCATGTTCTCTTTCATTCTTCGAATAGATGAGGATGTCATCTAGAAAGACTTGTACAAAATGGTCTAAGTACTTATGAAATACACCGTTCATGAGGCTCAAGAATACTGTTGGAACATTGGTCAATCCGAAAGGTACTATGACAAACTCGTAATGTCCAAATCGGGTTCCAAAGGAAGTTTTAGAAATATCGCCTTCCTTAATTCTTAACTGGTGATACCTTGATCGCAAATCGATCTTTGAGAATACCACTACTCCTTTCATCTGATCAAAGAGGTCATCTATTCATAGCATTGGGTACCTATTTTTCACCATAGAATGGTTCAAGTCCTTGTAATCTATACACAGTCATAAGGAACCATCCTTCTTCTTCAAAAAAGTTACTCATGCGCCCAAGGTGAGACACTTGGCCTTATTAGCCCTAAGTCTAGTAACTCTTTCAACTACATTTGAAACTCACAAAGTTTCGGCGCTGTCATCCGATATGGAGTCTTGGAAATGGTTCTGCACCAGGTTTTATCTCAATAGTAAAATCAAGCTCCCTCTCAGGAGGTAACCCTCGTAACTCGTTTGGAAAAACATCCTTAAATTCTGACAATATCGAGTACTGATCTAATGAGGGTCCCTTCCTTTCATTCACTACTTCCACTACATATAGTCGACACCCTTGCCTCAAGCATCACTTAACCTTCATAGTTGAGATAAAGCATAATGACACCCTTCTCTGTACACTGTGGATCTCCACTGGCCTTGATCCGAAATCGGATTCAAAAGCTTATCAGGGCTTGAAAAATGCTCAAAAATGAAAGTTCTCAGAATCTAACGAAACCAACGCCCTTGCGTCCATCTCGTCTTCCCGATTCCGGTGGTATATTTACTTTGTCAAATGGGCTCCGTATGCGAAAGTTATCACGTTCTGATCGAAAGCCTAAACAGGTAAAAAGTCAAAGGTCAACTGGTCAAAAAGTCAATGATGATGACATCATCATGTTGATTGTGTAGGAGATGATGTGGCACTCTCTGGCTGATGGTGATTGGGCAGGTTTGTTGACAGAGAAGACATGTGGCAGGCAATTGGACCAGTCAATGGTTGACAAGTGGCATTTGTCCATCGAATGGGAAAGTGCCACGTGGTCGAGTCATGGACAGCCACGTGGCACCCAATCATCAGTCAAAGTGGCAGGGTTCAAAAGTTTTGGGGTCCCTGGGTTTTGAACCCATGACCAACTACTAAGCCTAAGTGCCTTCACAATAGTCCTATAACCAATGCGCCCAAATTATTTTATGTTATTAAAACCCATATTATAAAAGTTATTACATAGTATTATGGCGCATGAAGGAGTTATGGGCCAACGCTTAGCCCTTTGGGTTAAGCGCTTGGCCATATGAAGCCATGCGACCATGCAAAGAGGGCGCGCGCCCAAGGCTAAGGGGCCAATACCGAAATTTAACCATATTATAACTAAAAAGTGGGTTTTTAACCACTCTTTTGGTTTTAATTAATGTTTAAGCCATTTTTAATGTAATTAACTCATTTTTGGGAGTTATTGGGCATTTTTAGAGCCTAAATTCGTGGAGGAAGTTGGAGATGGATAAATAACTTCCCAACTATTTAACCAAGGCCTGTTTGAAGCCATGGAGACAACTTTGAGGGCATTCAGAGCAGAGTTATGATGAGGAGAAGCCAAGTCAAAGCCAGTTTGGGGCAGAGAAGCCGTTGAGGAGGGGATGTTGTTGGACCATTTCTGAGAGCTCCGGACGTCCGTTTTGCGTGCCATTTGTTGTGCATGGTTCTAGAGATATGGAAGAACATGAACAAATCAGTCTTGTATCCATTTGGAATTGCAGTGATGTACTATTGATCTTTCGAACATAAATAAAGAAGCCTCACCCATAAAGAAAAGGCCCGGAGATGTAGGCAAAGTTGTGCCAAACTCCGTTATCAATATGCATGTCGTGGTTTGTTGTTTATGTCTTTTATTGCATTTCAGATATGCACATATATGTATATGGTTATATAATTCCTTTTCTTTTCTCATTCTTTCGCTAAGTTTCCCAATGGTTAATTAATGCATGCAAATAAAAACTCAACTATAAGTCATTCGAAAAATCCTAACGGATCAAGTGGTATCAGAGCTAGTTGACGTTTGGATTTGAGTTTTGCATGTTAACTAGGGAAAAGCTACAGCGTGGTGAAGGCGAGCTTGTTGTAGAGAATCCATTAATTGGATTGAGAAAAAAAACTTCTCACAGTGAGAAGATGGCATCGGAAGAAGGGATTTCTCAGGATGAGAAAGAGTTCCTGAAAACATTATTTTCCATGACGGACATGGTGCAAGTTTTGTACGAAGATTACTTGGAACAGAAGAGACTAGTTTTGGGTAATTCTTCAAAAGTCAAAAGTGAAGAGGAAGAGGACCATCCTCAGATTCCTCCTTCACCTCCATCAACACCTCCTTCTTCTCCTTCTTCTTCAAATTCAAGTTCTAAATCTAGTGGAAAGAAAAATGCTTATAAGAACAAACATGAAATTCCATTGTTAAAACTTGATGTAAAATTTGAGTTGCCCATATATGATGGTGAAGTAAATGCAGAGAAATTTGATAATTGGATCAGGCAGATGGAGGTATAGTGTAGTGTGCAACAGATCAAGGAGGAGGCCACACAAATCTAGTTGGCATCTTTGAGACTTGCAGGTACAACTCTTATCTGCTGGCAGAACAAGCTGCAAAAAGGAACACAAAATGTGGGTAATGTATTTCCATCATGGAAGGATTTCATTTATGCACTTAGGAAACAATTCTATCCTTTGGGTTATAAAGAAAAAGCAATCATTGAATGGCAATCTTTAAAACTAAGAAAAGGACAAACAGTGCAAGA